>JAJHUQ010000057.1:2245000-2265000 GCA_035773235.1 Eospalax fontanierii | reverse complement strand
ACTCCTGCCCACATGAGACACCAATGACAGGAGACTGACCAATAGCACTCAGCACAAACTTGCAAAGCTCTGCCTGTCTATCATAGCTTCAGAGCAGGTGCTCCTCCTCTGGTCAAGTCATGCCAAGGTTGCTTCCCAGTCCTGCAGCTCTTGCCAGGATTGCACGTGTTTACATAAATAACCAACCTCATTCTTTCTAGAAATTACCATATTATTGATATTGGATTCTTAAGTACTATAAGCTACATTTGAATCAGAAAAGTACTTTGGACATCGTTTTCTATGAGGGAAAATATTTTCATTGTTGATGAATCCAATCTTTGCTCTTAAAAAAGTACAACTCAACTCTTGGGGGTGAGGCAGGAGGATTATCAGTTCAAGACTACCCTGGGATTAGGGTATGGGTTATGGTTATGGTTATGGTTAGGGTTAGGGTTAGAATTAGGGTTAGGGTTAGGGTTAGGTTTAGGGTTAGCGTTAGGGTTAGTGTTTGGGTTAGGGTTAGGTTTAGTTTTAGGGTCACGATTAGGATTAGGGTTATGGTTTGTGTTAGGGTTGGGGTTAGGATTAGGGTTAGGGTTAGGGTTTGTATTAGAGTTAGGGTTAGGGTTAGGGCTTGAGTTAGGGTTAGGGTTAGGTTTAGGGTTTCCGTTTGGGTTAGGGTGAGTGTTAGGGTTAGGGTTAGGGTTAGTGTTAGGATTAGGGTTTGGGTTTGGGTGAGGGTTAGTGTTAGGGTTAGGGTTAGGGTTTAGGTTAGGTTTAGAGTGAGTGTTAGCGATAAGGTTAGGATTTGGGTTAGGGATAGGGTTAGGATTAGTGTTAGGGTTAGGGTTAGGGTTAGGATTAGCGTTTGGATTAGGGTTAGGGATAGGGTTTGGGTTAGGGTTAGGGTTAGGGTTAGGGTTAGGGTTTATGTTAGGGTTAGGTTTAGGGATAGGATTTGGGTTTGGGTTATGGTTATGGTTAGGGTTAGAGTTAGGGTTTGGGTTAGGGTTAGGGTTAGTGTTAGGGTTTGGGTTAGGCCTAGGCTTAGGGTTAGGGTTAGGGTTAGGTTTAGGGTTAGGATTA
Source organism: Eospalax fontanierii (assembly GCA_035773235.1). Classification (NCBI taxonomy): domain Eukaryota; kingdom Metazoa; phylum Chordata; class Mammalia; order Rodentia; family Spalacidae; genus Eospalax; species Eospalax fontanierii. The sequence goes on along the minus strand of JAJHUQ010000057.1, from coordinate 2,263,932 downwards.
GCGATTGAATTAGGGTTAGGGTTAGGTTTAGGATTAGGGTTAGGTTTAGGGATAGAGTTAGGGTTTGTGTTCTGGTTATGGTTAGGGTTTGGGTTAGGGTTAGGGTTAGGGTTAGGGTTTGGGTTTGGGTTAGGGTTATGGGTAGTGTTAGGGTTTGGTTTGCGTTAGGATTAGGGTTAGGGTTAGGGTTAGGTTGAGGGATCGGGTTTGGGTTAGGGTTAGGGTTAGGGTTAGGGTTTGCGTTAGGGTTAGGTTTAGAGTTAGGGTTTGCGTTTGAGTTAGGCTTAGGGTTAGAGTTAGGGTTTGGGTTAGGGTTATGGTTAGTGTTAGGGTTTGGGTTAGTGTTAGAGTTAGGGTTAGGGTTATGGTTAGTGTTAAGGTTTGGTTTGCGTTAGGATTAGGGTTGGGGTTAGGGTTAGGGTTAGGGTTAGAATTAGGGTTAGGGTTAGGTTTAGTGTTAGGGTTAGGGTTAGTGTTTGGGTTAGGGTTAGGTTTAGTTTTAGTGTTACGATTAGGATTAGGGTTATGGTTTGGGTTAGGGTTGAGGTTAGGATTAGGGTTAGGGTTAGGGTTTGTATTAGAGTTAGGGTTAGGGTTTGAGTTAGGGTTAGGGTTAGGTTTAGATTTTCCCTTTGGGTTAGGGTGAGTGTTAGGGTTAGGGTTAGCGTTAGTGTTAGGATTAGGATTTGGGTTTGGGTTAGGGTTAGCGTTAGGTTTAGGGTTAGGGTTTAGGTTTGGTTTAGGGTGAGTGTTTGCGATAAGGTTAGGATTTGGGTTAGGGTTAGAGTTAGGATTAGTGTTAGGGTTAGGGTTAGGGTTAGGATTAGCGTTTGGATTAGGGTTAGGGTTAGGGTGTGCGTTTGGTTTAGGGTTAGGTTTAGGATTAGGGTTAGGTTTAGGGATAGAGTTATGGTTTGTTTTCTGGTTATGGTTAGGGTTTCGGTTAGGGTTGGGGTTAGGGTTATGATCAGGGTTTGGGTTAGGGTTTGTGTTAGGGTTAGGGTTAGGGTTAGGGTTTTGGTCAGGGTTTGGGTTAGGGTTAGGGTTACGATTAGGTTCATGGTTTGGGTGAAGGTTACGGTTAGGTTTTGGGTTTGGGTTGGGATGTGGGTTAGGGTTAGGGTTAGGGTTTGAGTTAGTGTTAGGGTTAGGGTTTGGGTTATTTTTAGGGTTAGAGTTAGGTTAGGGTTTGGGTTTGGGTTAGGGTTAGGTTTAGAGTTAGGGTTTGGGTTAGGGTTAGGGTTAGGGTTTAGGTTAGGGTTACAGTTAGTGTCAGGGTTTGGGTTAGGTTTAGGTTTAGGGTTAGGGTTTGGGTTAGGTTTATGTTCAGGTTTAGTGTTCGATTTTAGGGTTAGGGTTAGGGTCAGGTTTAGGGTTAAGTTTTGGGTTGGGTTGTGTTTAGGGATAGGGTTATGTTTATGGGTTCCGTTAGGGTTAGGTTTAGGTTTAGGGTTAGGATTAGGTTTAGGGTTAATGTTTGGGTTAGGGTTAGGGTTAGGGTTAGTGTTTGGGTTAGCGTTAGGGTTAGGGTTAGGGTTAGGGTTAGGGTTACGGTTAGTGTATGGGTTAGCGTTACGGTTAGGGTTAGGATTTGGGTTTAGGTTAGGGTTAGGGTTAGGGTTAGGGTTAGGGTTAGGGTTAGGGTTAGGTTTTGTGTTAGGGTTAGGTTTAGTGTTAGGGTTTGGGTTAGTGTTAGTTTTAGGGTTAGGGTTTGTGTTACGGTTAGATTTAGGGTTAATATTTGTGTTAGAGTTATTGTAAGGGTTAGGGTTAGGGTTACGGTTATGGTTTGGATAGGGTTAGGGTGAGGGATAGGTTTTGGTTTAGGGTTAGGTTTTGGTTAGGGTTTGGGTTAGGGTTAGGTTTTGGGTTAATATTTGGGTTAGGGTTAGTGTTAGTGTGAGGGATAGGGTTAGGGTTAGGGTTACGGTTAGAGTTTGGGTTAGGGTTAGGGTTAGGGTTAGGGTTAGTAGAGGTAGGTGTTGTAGTAGAGGTCCTATATGTGCAGGGCCTGGGCAGGTCCAGCAGGACACAGCACCTTCTCCCCTCCTCCTCCCATCTTCTCCTGGCTGCTTCTTTTTGTCAAACACTAGAACTTTGACCTAAAGTCAACTAAATCTCTCAAAACTGGTCACCCAAACACTAGAGCCTACCATCAAGAAACCTCTGTGTTTCAGCAACTCATCTGAGAGGGCTTTGTCACCTAGCAACACCCTAAACAATGCTTTGCCAGGTCACTGCCTCTTGGAGTTCCAGAATCTTAGTCCAAGATTCTGTGACCTCAGCACTCCTGCCCACATCAGACACCAATGACAGGAGACTGACCAATAGCACTCAGCACAAACTTGCAAAGCTCTGCCTGTCTATCATAGCTTCAGAGCAGGTGCTCCTCCTCTGGTCAAGTCATGCCAAGGTTGCTTCCCAGTCCTGCAGCTCTTGCGAGGATTGCACGTGTTTACATAAATAACCAACCTCATTCTTTCTAGAAATTACCATATTATTGATATTGGATTCTTAAGTACTATAAGCTACATTTGAATCAGAAAACTACTTTGGACATCGTTTTCTATGAGGGAAAATATTTTCCTTTTTCATTGTTGATGAATCCAATCTTTGCTCTTAAAAAAGTACAACTCAACTCTTGGGGGTGAGGCAGGAGGATTATCAGTTCAAGGCTACCCTGGGATTAGGGTATGGGTTATCGTTATGGTTATGGTTATGGTTAGGGTTAGAATTAGGGTTAGGGTTATGGTTTGGATTCTGGTTATGGTTAGGGTTTGGTTTAGGGTTAGGGTTAGGGTTAGGGTTTGTGTTTGGTTTAGGGTTAGGGTCAGGGTTAGGGTTTGGGTTAGATTTAGTGTTAGGGTTTGGGTTATTGTTAAGGATAGGGTTAGGGTTAGGGTTTGGATTTGCGTTAGGGTTAGGGTTAGTGTTAATTTCAGTGTTAGGATTTGGGTTTGATTTAGGGTTAGGTATAGGGTTAGTGTTTGGGTTTGGATTAGAGTTAGGGTTAGGGTTAGTGTTAGGGTTAGGGTTAGGGTTTGGTTTAGGTTTATGTTCAGGTTTAGTGTTCGGGTTTAGGGTTAGGGTTAGGGTTAGGGTTATGTTAGGTTCAGGCTTAGGGTTAAGGTTTGGGTTAGGGTTGTGTTTAGGGATAGGGTTATGTTTATGGGTTCCGTTAGGGTTAGGGTTAGGTTTAGGGTTAGGATTAGGCTTAGGGTTAGTGTATGGGTTTGGGATAGGGTTAGTGTTAGTTTTAGGGTTAGGGTTTGATTTAGGGTTTGGGCTAGGGTTAGGTTTAAGGTTAGGGTTTTGGTTAGGGTTAGGTTTAGGGTTAATGTTTGGGTTAGCTTTAGGGTTAGGGTTTGGGTTTGGTTTTGGGTTAGGGTTAGGGTCAGGGTTTCTGTTAGTGTTACGTTTAGGATTAGGGTTTGGGCTAGGGTTAGGGTTAGGTTTAGGGTTAATGTTTGGGTTATGTTTAGGTTTAGTCTTAGGGTTAGGGTTAGGGTTAGGTTTAGGTTTAATGTTTGGGTTAGGGTTAGGGTTAGGTATAGGGTTAGTGTTAGGTTAGGTTTAGGATTACGGTTAGGGTTAGGGTTAGGGTTAGCGTTAGGGTTAGTAGAGGTAGGCAATTAGGGTTAGTAGTAGAGGTCCTGTATGTGGAGGGCCTGGGCATGGCCAGCAGGCCACACCACCTTCTCCCCTCCTCCTCCCACTTCTCCTGGCTGCTTCTTTTTGTGAAACACTAGATTTTTGACCTAAAGTCAACTAAATCTCTCCAAACTGGTCACCCAAACACAAGAGCCTACCACCAAGAAACCTCTGTGTTTCAGCAACTTATCTGAGAGGGCTTTGTCACCTAGCAACACCCTAAACAATGTTTGCCTGGTCACTGCCTCTTGGAGTTCCAGAATCTTATTCCAAGATTCTGTGACCTCAGCACTCCTGCCCACATCAGACACCAATGACAGGAGACTGACCAATAGCACTCAGCACTCACTTGCAGAGCTGTGCCTGTCTATCATAGCTTCCGAGCAGGTGCGCCTCCCCTGGTCAAGTCATGCCAAGGTTGCTTCCCAGTCCTGCAGCTCTTGCCAGGATTGCACGTGGTTACATAAATAACCAACCTCATTCTTTCTAGAAATTACCATATTATTGATATTGGATTCTTAAGTACTATAAGCTACATTTGAATCAGAAAACTACTTTGGACATCGTTTTCTATGAGGGAAAATATTTTCCTTTTTCATTGTTGCTGAATCCAATCTTAGCTCTTAAAAAAGTACAACTCAACTCTTGGGGGTGAGGCAGGAGGATTATCAGTTCAAGGCTACCCTCGGATTAGGGTATGGGTTATGGTTATGGTTAGGGTTAGGGTTAGGGTTAGAATTAGGGTTAGGGTTAGGTTTAGGGTTAGTGTTAGGGTTAGTGTTTGGGTTAGGGTTAGGTTTAGGGTTAGGGATACGATTAGGATTAGCGTTATGGTTTGAGTTAGGGTTAGGGTTAGGATTAGGGTTAGGGTTAGGTTTAGGGTTAGGGTTAGGGTGTGAGTTAGGTTTAGGGTTAGGTTTAGGGTTAGGGTTAGGGTGTGAGTTAGGTTTAGGGTTAGGTTTAGGGTTTCCGTTTGGGTTAGGGTGAGTGTTAGGATTACGGTTAGGGTTAGTGTTAGGATTAGGGTTTGGGTTTGGGTTAGGGTTAGTGTTAGGGTTACGGTTAGGGTTAGTGTTAGGATTAGGGTTTGGGTTTGGGTTAGGGTTAGTGTTAGGGTTAGGGTTAGGGTTTAGGTTAGGTTTAGGGTGATGGTTTTCGATAAGTTTAGGATTTGGTTTAAGGTTATGTTTAGGATTAGGTTAGGGTTAGCGTTAGGGTTAGGGTTAGCGTTTGGGTTAGGGTTCAGTTTAGTTTAAGGTTCGCGTTAGGGTTTGGGTTAGGGTTAGGGTTAGGGTTGGGGTTAGGGTGTGCGTTTGGGTTAGGGTTAGGTTTAGGCTTAGGGTTAGGTTTAGGGATAGAGTTATGGTTTGTTTTCTGGTTATGGTTAGGTTTTGAGTTACGGTTAGGATTAGGGTTAGGGATTGGGTTTGGATTAGGGTAAGGATTAGGCTTAGGGTTAGTGTTTGGGTTTGGGATAGGGTTAGGGTTTGGGTTAGGGTTAGGTTTAGGGTTAGGGTTTGGTTTATTGTTAGGCTTAGGTTTAGTGTTAGGGTTAGGGTTAGGGTTAGGGTTTGGGTAAGTGTTAGGTTTAGGGTTAGGGTTAGGGTTACGGTTATGGTTACGGTTAGAGATTGGGTTAGGGTTAGGGTTAGGGTTTGGGTTTGGGTTAGGGTTAGGGTTAGAGTTAGGGTTTGGGTTAGGGTTTGGGTTAGTGTTAGGGTTTGGGTTAGGGTTAGGGTTAGGGTTTCTGTTAAGGTTAGGTTTAGGGTTAGGGTGTGCGTTTGGGTGAGGGTTAGGTTTAGGGTTAGGGTTAGGTTTAGGGATAGTGTTATAGTTTGGATTCTGGTTATGGTTAGGGTTTGGGTTAGGGTTAGGATTAGGCTTAGGGTTTGGGTTTGGGTTAGTATTAGTGTTAGGTTTAGTGTTTTGGTTTGGGTTAGGTTTAGGGTTAGGGTTAGGGTTTGGGTTAGTGTTAGGGTTAGGGTTTGGGTTATTGTAAGGCTTAGGTTTAGGGTTACCGTTTGGGTTTGTGTTAGGGTTAGGGTTAGTGTTAAGTTCAGTGTTAGGCTTTGGGTTTGGTTTATGTTTAGGTATAGGGTTAGGGTGTCTGTTTGGATTAGAGTTAGGGTTAGGGTTAGTGTTTGGGTTAGGGTTTGGGTTAGGTTTATGTTCAGGTTTAGTGTTCGGGTTTAGGGTTAGGGTTAGGGCTAGGGTTATGTTAGGTTCAGGCTTAGGGTTAAGGTTTGGGTTAGGGTTGTGTTTAGGGATAGGGTTAGGTTTATGGGTTCGGTTAGTGTTAGGGTTAGGGTTAGGGTTAGGATTAGTCTTAGGGTTAGTGATTGGGTTTGGGATAGGGTTAGGGTTTGGGTCAGGGTTAGGTTTAGGGTTAGGGTTTGGGTTAGGGGTAGGTTTAGGGTTAATGTTTGGGTTAGGGTTAGGGTTAGGGTTAGAGTTAGGGTTAGTGTTTTTGTTAGCGTTAGGGTTAGGGTTAGGGTTACGGTTAGGTTATGGGTTAGGGTTAGGGTTAGGATTAGGATTTGGGTTTGGATTAGGGTTAGGGTTAGGGTTAGGGTTAGGTTTTGTGTTACTGTTAGGTTTAGGATTAGGCTTTGTGTTAGGGTTAGGTTTAGCATTAGAGTTTGGGTTACGGTTAGGTTTAGGGTTAGGGTTTGGTTTATTGTTAGGCTTAGGTTTAGGGTTAGGGTTAGGGTTAGGGTTAGGGTTTGGGTTAGTGTTAGTTTTAGGGTTAGGGTTAGGGTTAGGGTTACGGTTACGGTTAGAGCTTGGGTAAGGGTTAGGGTTAGGGTTAGGGTTAGAATTAGGGTTAGGATTAGGGTTAGGGTTTGAGTTAGGGTTAGGGTTAGGTTTAGGGATAGGTTAGGGTTAGGGTTAGGGTTAGGTTAGGGTTAGGGTTTGTGTTAGGGTTAGGGTTAGGGTTAGGGTTATGGTCAGGGTTTGGGTTAGGGTTAGTGTTACGATTAGGTTCATGGTTTGGGTGAGGGTTACGGTTAGGTTTTGGTTTGGGTTGGGGTATTCGTTAGGGTTAGGGTTAGGGTTTGAGTTAGGGTTAGGGTTAGGGTTTGGGTTACTGTTAGGTTTGGGTTAGCTTAGGGTTTGGGTTTGGGTTAGGGTTAGGGTTAGAGTTAGGGTTTGGGTTAGGGTTAGGGTTAGGGTTTAGGTTAGGGTTAGGGTTATTGTCAGGGTTTGGGTTAGGGTTAGGGTTAGGGTGAGGGTTAGGGTGTGCATTTGGGTTAGGTTTAGGTTTAGGGTTAGGGTTAGGTTTAGGGATAGTGTTATGGTTTGGATTCTGGTTATTGTTAGGGTTTGGTTTAGGGTTAGGGTTAGGGTTAGGGTTTGTGTTTGGTTTAGGGTTAGGGTCAGGGTTAGGGTTTGGGTTAGATTTAGTGTTAGGGTTTGGGTTATTGTTAAGGATAGGGTTAGGGTTAGGGTTTGGGTTTGCGTTAGGGTTAGGGTTAGTGTTAATTTCAGTGTTAGGATTTGGGTTTGATTTAGGGTTAGGTATAGGGTTAGTGTTTGGGTTTGGATTAGAGTTAGGGTTAGGGTTAGTGTTAGGGTTAGGGTTTGGGTTTGGTTTAGGTTTATGTTCAGGTTTACTGTTCGGTTTTAGGGTTAGGGTTAGGGTCAGGTTTAGGGTTAAGTTTTGGGTTAGGGTTGTGTTTAGGGATAGGGTTATGTTTATGGGTTCCGTTAGGGTTAGGGTTAGGTTTAGGGTTAGGATTAGGCTTAGGGTTAGTGTTTGGGTTTGGGATAGGGTTAGGGTTTGTGTTAGGGTTAGGTTTAGGGTTAGGGTTTGGGCTAGGGTTAGGTTTAGTGTTAGGGTTTTGGTTAGGGTTAGGTTTAGGGTTAATGTTTGGGTTAGCTTTAGGGTTAGGGTTTGGGTTTGGTTTTGGGTTAGGGTTAGGGTCAGGGTTTCTGTTAGTGTTACGTTTAGGGTTAGGGTTTGTGCTAGGGTTAGGGTTAGGTTTAGGGTTAATGTTTGGGTTATGTTTAGGTTTAGTCTTAGGGTTAGGATTAGGGTTAGGTTTAGGTTTAATGTTTGGGTTAGGGTTAGGGTTAGGTATAGGGTTAGTGTTAGGTTAGGTTTAGGATTACGGTTAGGGTTAGGGTTAGGGTTAGCGTTAGGGTTAGTAGAGGTAGGCAATTAGGGTTAGTAGTAGAGGTCCTGTATGTGGAGGGCCTGGGCATGGCCAGCAGGCCACACCACCTTCTCCCCTCCTCCTCCCACTTCTCCTGGCTGCTTCTTTTTGTCAAACACTAGATTTTTGACCTAAAGTCAACTAAATCACTCCAAACTGGTCACCCAAACACTAGAGCCTACCACCAAGAAACCTCTGTGTTTCAGCAACTTATCTGAGAGGGCTTTGTCACCTAGCAACACCCTAAACAATGTTTGCCTGGTCACTGCCTCTTGGAGTTCCAGAATCTTATTCCAAGATTCTGTGACCTCAGCACTCCTGCCCACATCAGACACCAATGACAGGAGACTAACCAATAGCACTCAGCACTCACTTGCAGAGCTCTGCCTGTCTATCATAGCTTCCGAGCAGGTGCGCCTCCCCTGGTCAAGTCATGCCAAGGTTGCTTCCCAGTCCTGCAGCTCTTGCCAGGATTGCACGTGGTTACATAAATAACCAACCTCATTCTTTCTAGAAATTACCATATTATTGATATTGGATTCTTAAGTACTATAAGCTACATTTGAATCAGAAAACTACTTTGGACATCGTTTTCTATGAGGGAAAATATTTTCCTTTTTCATTGTTGCTGAATCCAATCTTAGCTCTTAAAAAAGTACAACTCAACTCTTGGGGGTGAGGCAGGAGTATTATCAGTTCAAGGCTACCCTCGGATTAGGGTATGGGTTATGGTTATGGTTATGGTTAGGGTTAGGGTTAGAATTAGGGTTAGGGTTAGGTTTAGGGTTAGTGTTAGGGTTAGTGTTTGGGTTAGGGTTAGGTTTAGGGTTAGGGATAGGATTAGGATTAGGGTTATGGTGTGGGTTAGGGTTAGGGTTAGGATTAGGGTTAGGGTTAGGTTTAGGGTTAGGGTTAGGGTGTGAGTTAGGTTTAGGGTTAGGTTTAGGGTTTCCGTTTGGGTTAGGGTGAGTGTTAGGGTTACGGTTAGGGTTAGTGTTAGGATTAGGGTTTGGGTTTGGGTTAGGGTTAGTGTTAGGGTTACGGTTAGGGTTAGTGTTAGGATTAGGGTTTGGGTTTGGGTTAGGGTTAGTGTTAGGGTTAGGGTTAGGGTTTAGGTTAGGTTTAGGGTGATGGTTTTCGATAAGTTTAGGATTTGGTTTAAGGTAGGTTTAGGATTAGGTTAGGGTTAGCGTTAGGGTTAGGGTTAGCGTTTGGGTTAGGGTTAAGTTTAGTTTAAGGTTCGCATTAGGGTTTGTGTTAGGGTTAGGGTTAGGGTTGGGGTTAGGGTGTGCGTTTGGGTTAGGGTTAGGTTTAGGCTTAGGGTTAGGTTTAGGGATAGAGTTATGGTTTGTTTTCTGGTTATGGTTAGGTTTTGGGTTACGGTTAGGATTAGGGTTAGGGATTGGGTTTGGATTAGGGTAAGGATTAGGCTTAGGGTTAGTGTTTGGGTTTGGGATAGGGTTAGGGTTTGGGTTAGGGTTAGGTTTAGGGTTAGGGTTTGTGTTAGGGTTAGGTTTAAGGTTAATGTTTGTGTTAGGGTTAGGGTTAGGGTTAGGGTTAGGGTTAGGGTTAGGATTTGGGTTTGGATTAGGGTTAGGGTTTGGGTTAGGGTTAGGTTTTGTGTTACTGTTAGGTTTAGGGTTAGGCTTTGGTTTAGGGTTAGGTTTAGCGTTAGGGTTTGGGTTACGGTTAGGTTTAGGGTTAGGGTTTGGTTTATTGTTAGGCTTAGGTTTAGTGTTAGAGTTAGGGTTAGGGTTAGAGTTTGGGTTAGTGTTAGGTTTAGGGTTAGGGTTAGGGCTACGGTTACGTTTACGGTTAGAGATTGGGTTAGGGTTAGGGTTAGGATTAGGGTTAGGGATCGGGTTAGCGTTAGGGTAATGGTGTGAGTTGGGGTAAGGGTTAGGTTTAGGGTTTCCGTTTGTCTTAGGGTGAGTGTTAGGGTTATGGTTAAGGTTAGGGTTAGGGTTAGGGTTAGTGTTAGGATTAGGGTTTGGGTTTGGGTTAGGGTTAGTGTTAGGATTAGGGTTAGGTTTTAGGTTAGGTTTAGGGTGAGGTTTTGCGATAAGTTTAGGATTTGGGTTAAGGTTAGGTTTAGGATTAGGTTAGGGTTAGGGTTAAGGTTAGGGTTAGCATTTGGGTTAGGATTAAGTTTAGTTTAAAGTTAGGGTTAGGGTTTGGGTTAGGGTTAGGGTTAGGGTTAGGGTTAGGGTTAGGGTTAGGGTGTGCATTTGGGTTAGGGTTAGGTTTAGGGTTAGGATAGGTTTAGGGATAGAATTATGGTTTGTGTTCTGGTTATGGTTAGGGTTTGGGTTAGGGTTAGGTTTAGGGTTAGGGTTTGGGTTTGGATTAGGGTTAGGTTTAGGGTTAGGGGTAGTGTTAGGGTTTGGTTTGCGTTAGGATTAGGGTTAGGGTTAGGGTTTGGTTTTGTGTTAGGGTTAGGGTTAGGGTTAGGATTTAGGTTTGGGTTAGGGTTAGGGTTAGAGTTAGGGTTTGGGTTAGGGTTTGGGTTAGTGTTAGGGTTTGGGTTAGGGTTAGGGTTAGGGTTAGGGTTTGTGTTAAGGTTAGGGTTAGGGTTAGGTTTAGGGTTAGGGTGTGCGTTTGGGTGAGGGTTAGGTTTAGGGTTAGGGTTAGGTTTAGGAATAGTGTTATAGTTTGGATTATGGCTATGGTTAGGGTTTGGGATAGGGTTAGGATTAGTCTTAGGGTTTGGGTTTGGGTTAGTTTTAGTGTTAGGTTTAGTGTTTTGGTTTGGGTTAGGGTTAGGGTTAGGGTTAGGGTTTGGGTTAGTGTTAGGGTTAGGGTTTGGGTTATTGTAAGGCTTAGGTTTAGGGTTACCGTTTGGGTTTGTGTTAGGGTTAGGGTTAGTGTTAAGTTCAGTGTTAGGCTTTGGGTTTGGTTTATGTTTAGGTATAGGGTTACGGTGTCTGTTTCTATTAGAGTTAGGGTTAGGGTTAGTGTTTGGGTTAGGGTTTGGGTTAGGTTTATGTTCAGGTTTAGTGTTCGGGTTTAGGGTTAGGGTTAGGGTTAGGGTTATGTTAGGTTCAGGCTTAGGGTTAAGGTTTGGGTTAGGGTTGTGTTTAGGGATAGGGTTAGGTTTATGGGTTCGGTTAGTGTTAGGGTTAGGGTTAGGGTTAGGATTAGTCTTAGGGTTAGTGATTGGGTTTGGGATAGGGTTAGGGTTTGGGTCAGGGTTAGGTTTAGGGTTAGGGTTTGGGTTAGGGGTAGGTTTAGGGTTAATGTTTGGGTTAGGGTTAGGGTTAGAGTTAGGGTTAGTGTTTTTGTTAGGGTTAGGGTTAGGGTTAGGGTTACGGTTAGGTTATGGGTTAGGGTTAGGGTTAGGATTAGGATTTGGGTTTGGATTAGGTTGAGGGTTAGGGTTAGGGTTAGGTTTTGTGTTACTGTTAGGTTTAGGATTAGGCTTTGTGTTAGGGTTAGGTTTAGCGTTAGAGTTTGTGTTACGGTTAGGTTTAGGGTTAGGGTTTGGTTTATTGTTAGGCTTAGGTTTAGGGTTAGGGTTAGGGTTTGGGTTAGTGTTAGTTTTAGGGTTAGGGTTAGGGTTAGGGTTACGGTTACGGTTAGAGCTTGGGTAAGGGTTAGGGTTAGGGTTAGGGTTAGAATTAGGGTTAGGATTAGGGTTAGGGTTTGAGTTAGGGTTAGGGTTAGGTTTAGGGTTTCCGTTAGGGTTAGGGTGAGTGTTAGGGTTAGGGTTAGGGTTAGGATTAGGGTTTGGGTTTGGGTTAGGGTTAGGGTTAGGGTTAGGTTAGGGTTAGGGTTAGGGTTAGGTTAGGGTTAGGGTTAGGGTTTGTGTTAGGGTTAGGGTTAGGGTTAGGGTTATGGTCAGGGTTTGGGTTAGGGTTAGTGTTACGATTAGGTTCATGGTTTGGGTGAGGGTTACGGTTAGGTTTTGGTTTGGGTTGGGGTATTCGTTAGGGTTAGGGTTAGGGTTTGAGTTAGGGTTAGGGTTAGGGTTTGGGTTACTGTTAGGGTTAGGGTTAGCTTAGGGTTTGGGTTTGGGTTAGGGTTAGGGTTAGGGTTAGGTTAGGGTTAGGGTTTGTGTTAGGGTTAGGGTTTGGGTTAGGGTTATGGTCAGGGTTTGGGTTAGGGTTAGTGTTACGATTAGGTTCATGGTTTGGGTGAGGGTTACGGTTAGGTTTTGGTTTGGGTTGGGGTATTCGTTAGGGTTAGTGTTAGGGTTTGAGTTAGGGTTAGGGTTAGATTTGGGTTACTGTTAGGGTTAGGGTTAGCTTAGGGTTTGGGTTTGGTTTAGGGTTAGGGTTAGAGTTAGGGTTTGGGTTAGGGTTAGGGTTAGGGTTTAGGTTAGGGTTAGGGTTATTGTCAGGGTTTGGGTTAGGGTTAGGGTTAGGGTGTGCATTTGGGTTAGGTTTAGGTTTAGGGTTAGGGTTAGATTTAGGGATAGTGTTATGGTTTGGATTCTGGTTATGGTTAGGGTTTGGTTTAGGGTTAGGGTTAGGGTTAGGGTTTGTGTTTGGTTTAGGGTTAGGGTCAGGGTTAGGTTTTGGGTTAGATTTAGTGTTAGGGTTTGGGTTATTGTTAAGGATAGGGTTAGGGTTAGGGTTTGGGTTTGCGTTAGGGTTAGGGTTAGTGTTAATTTCAGTTTTAGGATTTGGGTTTGATTTAGGGTTAGGTATAGGGTTAGTGTTTGGGTTTGGATTAGAGTTAGGGTTAGGGTTAGTGTTAGGGTTAGGGTTAGGGTTTGGTTTAGGTTTATGTTCAGGTTTACTGTTCGGTTTTAGGGTTAGGGTTAGGGTCAGGTTTAGGGTTAAGTTTTGGGTTAGGGTTGTGTTTAGGGATAGGGTTATGTTTATGGGTTCCGTTAGGGTTAGGGTTAGGTTTAGGGTTAGGATTAGGCTTAGGGTTAGTGTTTGGGTTTGCGATAGGTTTAGGGTTTGTGTTAGGGTTAGGTTTAGGGTTAGGGTTTGGGCTAGGGTTAGGTTTACGGTTAGGGTTTTGGTTAGGGTTAGGTTTAGGGTTAATGTTTGGGTTAGCTTTAGGGTTAGGGTTTGGGTTTGGTTTTGGGTTAGGGTTAGGGTCAGGGTTTCTGTTAGTGTTACTTTTAGGGTTAGGGTTTGGGCTAGGGTTAGGGTTAGGTTTAGGGTTAATGTTTGGGTTATGTTTAGGTTAGGGTTAGGGTTATGGTTAGGGTTAGGGTTAGGGTTAGGGTTAGGTTTAGTCTTAGGGTTAGGGTTAGGGTTAGGTTTAGGTTTAATGTTTGGGTTAGGGTTAGGGTTAGGTATAGGGTTAGTGTTAGGTTAGGTTTAGGATTACGGTTAGGGTTAGGGTTAAGGTTAGCGTTAGGGTTAGTAGAGGTAGGCAATTAGGGTTAGTAGTAGAGGTCCTGTATGTGGAGGGCCTGGGCATGGCCAGCAGGCCACACCACCTTCTCCCCTCCTCCTCCCACTTCTCCTGGCTGCTTCTTTTTGTCAAACACTAGATATTTGACCTAAAGTCAACTAAATCTCTCCAAACTGGTCACCCAAACACAAGAGAATACCACCAAGAAACCTCTGTGTTTCAGCAACTCATCTGAGAGGGCTTTGTCACCTAGCAACACCCTAAACAATGATTGCCTGGTCACTGACTCTTGGAGTTCCAAAATCTTAGTCCAAGATTCTGTGACCTCAGCACTCCTGCCCACATCAGACACCAATGACAGGAGACTTACCAGTAGCACTCAGCACTCACTTGCAGAGCTCTGCCTGTCTATCATAGCTTCCGAGCAGGTGCGCCTCCCCTGGTCAAGTCATGCCAAGGTTGCTTCCCAGTCCTGCAGCTCTTGCCAGGATTGCACGTGGTTACATAAATAACCAACCTCATTCTTTCTAGAAATTACCGTATTACTGATATTGGATTCTTAATTACTATAAGCTACATTTGAATCAGAAAACTTCTTTGGACATCGTTTTCTATGAGGGAAAATATTTTCCATTTTCATTGTTGCTGAATCCAATCTTTGCTCTTAAAAAAGTACAACTCAACTCTTGGGGGTGAGGCAGGAGGATTATCAGTTCAAGGCTACCCTCGGATTAGGGTATGGGTTATGGTTATGGTTAGGGTTAGGGTTAGGGTTAGAATTAGGGTTAGGGTTAGGGTTAGGTTTAGAGTTAGGGTTAGGGTTAGGTTTAGGGTTAGGGATACGATTAGGATTAGGGTTATGGTTTGGGTTAGGGTTCGGGTTAGGATTAGGGTTAGGGTTAGGGTTAGGGTTAGGGTTAGGGTTAGGGTGTGAGTTAGGTTTAGGGTTTCTGTTTGGGTTAGGGTGAGTGTTAGGGTTAGGGTTAGGGTTAGTGTTAGGATTAGGGTTTGTGTTTGGGTTAGGGTTAGTGTTAGGGTTAGGGTTAGCGTTTAGGTTAGGTTTAGGGTGAGGGTTTTCAATAAGTTTAGGATTTGGGTTAAGGTTAGGTTTAGGATTAGGTTAGGGTTAGCGTTTGGGTTAGGGTTAAGTTTAGTTTAAGGTTAGGATTAGGGTTTGGGTTAGGGTTAGGGAGAGGGTTAGGGTTAGGGTGTGCTTTTGGGTTACGGTTAGGTTTAGGGTTAGGGTTAGGTTTAGGGATAGAGTTATGGTTTGTGTTCTGGTTATGGTTAGGTTTTGGGTTACGGTTAGGTTTAGGGTAGGGTTTGGGTTTGGATTAGTGTTAGGTTTAGGGTTAGGGTTAGTGTTAGGGTTTGGTTTGCGTTAGGATTAGGGTTAGTTTTAGGGTTAGGGTTTGATTTTGGGTTAGGGTTAGGGTTAGGGTTTGGGTTATTGTTAGGTTAGGGTTAGGGTTTAGGTTTGGGTTAGGGTTTGTGTTAGGGTTCGGGTTTGAGTTAGGGTTAGGGTTAGGGTTAGGGTGTGCGTTTGGGTTAGTGTTAGGTTTACGGTTAGGGTTAGGTTTAGAGATAGTGTTATAGTTTAGATTTTGGTTATGGTTAGGTTTTGGGTTAGGGTTAGGGTTAGGTTTAGGGTTTGGGTTAGGGTCGGATTAGGGTTAGGTTTAGTGTTTGGGTTTGGGTTAGGGTTGGGGTTAGGGTTAGGGTTTGGGTTAGGGTTAGGGTTAGGGTTAGGGTTTGGGTTTGGGTTAGGGTTAGGTTTAGAATTAGGGTTTGGGTTAGGGTTAGGGTTAGTGTTAGGGTTTGTGTTAGGGTTAAGGTTAGGGTTAATGTTAGGGTTAGGGTTTGTTTTAGGTTTAGGGTTAGGGTTAGGGTTAGGGTTAGGGTTAGGGTTTGTGTTAGGGTTAGGGTTTGTGTTTGGTTTAGGGTTAGGGTTAGGGTTAGGGTTAGTGTCAGGGTTAAGGTTTATGTTTGTTTTAGTTTTAAGGTTTGGTTTTGGGATAGAGTTATGGTTTGGGGTAGGGTTAGTGTTAGGTTTTCGATTAGGGTTAGGGTGAGAATTAGGGTTAGTGTTTGAGTTTGGTTTAGGATTATGGTTGGGTTAGGGTTAGTGTAAGGTTTAGGATTTGGTTTGGTTAGCGTTAGGGTTAGGGTTTGTGTTAGGGTTAGGATTAGGGTTAGGGTTTGAGTTAAGGTTAAGTTTATTGTTAGGGTTTGGTTTAGGGTTAGCTTTAGGTTTAATGTTTGGTTAGGGTTAGGGTTAGGGTTAGGGTTAGGGTTAGGGTTAGGGTTACGGTCAGGGTTTGGGTTACGGTTAGTGTTACGATTAGGTTCATGGTTTGGTTGAGGGTTACAGTTAGGTTTTGGGTTTGGGTTGGGGTATGGGTTAGGGTTAGGGTTAGGGTTTGAGTTAGGGTTAGGATTAGGGTTTGGGTTACTGTTAGGGTTAGGGTTAGGTTAGGGTTTGGGTTTGGTTTAGGGTTAGGGTTAGAGTTAGGGTTTGGGTTAGGTTTAGGGTTAGGGTTTAGGTTAGTGTTAGGGTTATTTTCAGGGTTTGGGTGGGTTAGGGTTAGGGTTAGGGTTAGGGTGTGCATTTGGGTTAGGGTTAGGTTTAGGGTTAGGGTTAGGTTTAGGGATAGTGTTATGGTTTGAATTCTCGTTATGGTTAGGGTTTGGGTTAGGGTTAGGGTTAGGGTTAGGGTTTGGGTTTGGGTTAGGATTAGGGTTAGGGTTTGGGTTAGGGTTAGGGTTAGGGTTAGTGTTAGGTTTGGGTTAGGGTTAGGGTTAGGGTTAGGGTTAGGGTTAGTGTGTGTGTGTGAGTTAGGGTTAGGGTTAGGGTTAGGGTTAGGTTTAGAGTTAGGGTTTGGGCTAGGGTTAGGGTTAGGTTTAGGGTTAATGTTTGGGTTATGGTTAGGTTTAGTCTTAGGGTTAGGGTTAGGTTTAGGTTTAGGTTTAATGTTTGGGTTAGGGGTAGGGGTAGGTATAGGGTTAGTGTTAGGTTAGGTTTAGGATTAGGGTTAGGGTTAGGGTTAGGGTTAGCGTTAGGGTTAGGGTTAGGGTTAGGGTTAGGGTTAGGCTTAGGGTTAGGGTTAGGGTTAGGGTTAGGTTTCGGGTTTGTGTTAGGGTTAGGGTTAGGGTTAGGGTTAGGTTTAGGGTTAATGTTTGGGTTAGGGTTAGGGTTAGGGTTAGGGTTAGGGTTAGGGTTAGGGTTAGAGTTAGGGTTTGGGTTAGGGTTAGGTTTAGAGTTAGGGTTTGGGTTAGGGTTAGGCTTAGGGTTAGGGTTTGGGTTAGCGTTAGGGTTAGGGTTAGGGTTTGGGTTTGGGTTAGGGTTAGGTTTAGAGTTAGGTTTTGGGTTAGGGTTAGGGTTAGTGTTAGGTTTGGGTTAGGGTTAGGGTTAGGGTTAGGGTTAGTGTGTGTGTGTGAGTTAGGGTTAGGGTTAGGTTTAGGGTTAGGTTTAGAGTTAGGGTTTGGGTTAGGGTTAGGGTTAGTGTTAGGGTTAGGGTTAGGGTTAGGGTTAGGGTTCGGGTTTGTGTTAGGGTTAGGGTTAGGGTTAGGGTTAGGGTTAGGGTTAGGTTTAGGGTTAGGGTTAGGTTTATGGTTAGGGTTAGGGTTATGGTTAGGGTTAGGGTTAGGGTTAGGGTTAGGTTTAGAGTTAGGCTTTGGGTTAGGGTTAGGGTTAGTGTTAGGTTTTGGGTTAGGGTTAGGGTTAGGGTTTGGCTTAGGGTTAGGGTTTGTGTTAGGGTTAGGGTTAGGTTTAGGGTTAGGGTTAGGTTTAGAGATAGTGTTATAATTTGGATTCTGGTTATGGTTAGGTTTTGGGTTAGGGTTAGGGTTAGGTTTAGGGTTTGGGTTAGGGTTAGGATTAGGGTTAGGTTTAGTGTTTGGGTTTGGGTTAGGGTTAGGGTTAGGGTTAGGGTTTGGGTTAGGGTTAGGGTTAGGGTTTTGGTTATTGTTAGGCTTAGGTTTAGGGTTACGGTTTGGTTTTGGGTTAGGGTTAGGGTTAGGGTTATGGTGTGCGTGTGAGTTAGGGTTAGGTTTAGGGTTAGGGTTAGGTTTAGAGTTAGGGTTTGGGTTAGGGTTAGGGTTAGGGTTAGTGTTAGGGTTTGGGTTAGGGTTAGGGTTAGGGTTAAGGTTAGGTTTAGGGTTTGTGTTATGGTTAGGGTTACGGTTAGGGTTAGCGTTAGGGTGTGCGTGTGAGTTAGGGTTAGGTTTAGGGTTAGGGTTAGGTTTAGAGATAGTGTTATAGTTTGGATTCTGGTTATGGTTAGGGTTTGGGTTAGGGTTAGGTTTAGGTTTAGGGTTTGGGTTAGGGTTAGGATTAGCGTTAGATTTAGTGTTTGGGTTTGGGTTAGGGTTAGGTTTAGGGTTAGGGTTACATTTAGGGTTAGGGTTATGATTTGGATTAGGGTTAGGTTTAGGATTAGGGTTAGGGTTAGGGTTAGGTTTAGGGTTAGGGTTTGGGTTAGGGTTAGTGTTAGGGTTAGGGTTAGGGTGAGGGTTAGTGTCAGTGTTAAGGTTTGGGTTTGGTTTAGTTTTAAGTTTAGGTTTTGGGATAGAGTTATGGTTTGGGGTAGGGTTAGTGTTAGGTTTTCGATTAGGGTTAGGGTGAGATTTAGGGTTAGTGTTTGAGTTTGGTTTAGGATTAGGGTTGGGTTAGGGTTAGTGTAAGGGTTAGGATTTGGTTTGGTTAGCGTTAGGTTTAGGGTTTGTGTTAGGGTTAGGATTAGGGTTAGGGTTTGGGTTAGGGTTAGGTTTATTGTTAGGGTTTGGTTTAGGGTTAGATTTAGGTTTAATGTTTGGGTTAGGGTTAGGGTTAGGGTTAAGGTTAGGGTTAGGGTTTGGGTTAGTGTTAGGTTTAGGGTTAGGGTTAGGGTTAGGGTTAGAGTTACGGTTAGAGTTTGGGTTAGGGTTAGGTTTAGGGTTATGGATTGGGTTTGGGTTTGGGTTAGGGTAAGGGTTTGTGTTAGGGTTAGGTTTAGGGTTAGGGTTTGGGCTAGGGTTAGGTTTAGGGTTAGTGTTTGGGTTAGGGTTAGGTTTAGGGTTAGGTTTAGGGTTAATGTTTGGGTTATGGTTAGGGTTAGGGTTTTGTTTAGGGTTAGGGTTAGGTTTTAGGTTAGGGTTAGGTTTAGGGTTAATGTTTGGGTTAGGGTTAGGGTTAGGTATAGGCTTAGTGTTTGGTTTAGTGTTAGGTTTAGTGTTAGGGTTAGGGTTACTGGTAGAGTTTGGGTTAGGGTTATGGTTAGGGTTAGGTTTTGGGTTTGGGTTAGGGTGAGGTTTAGGGTTAATGTTTGGGTTAGAGTTAGGGTTAGATATAGGGTTTGGGTTAGGGTTAGGGTTAGGGTGTGCGTTTGGTTTATGGTTAGGTTTAGGGTTAGGGTTAGGTTTAGGGATAGAGTTATGGTTTAGGTTCTGGTTATGGTTAGGATTTGGGTTAGGGTTAGGGTTAGGGTTTGTGTTTGGGTTAAGGTTAGGTTTAGGGTTAGGGTTTGGGTTTGGGTTAGAGTTAGGTTTAGGAATAGGGTTAGGGTTTGGGTATGGGTAAGAATTGCGGTTAGGGTTAGGTTTAGGGTTTGGGTTACGATTAGGTTTAGGGTTAGGGTTTGGGTTTGGCTTATGGTTAGGTTTAGGGTTAGAGTTTGGGTTAGGGTTAGGTTTAGGGTTAATGTTTGGTTTAGCTTTAGGGTTAGGGTTTGGGTTAGGGTTAGAGTTATGGTTATGGTTAGGGTTTGGGTTAGGTTTAGGTTTAGGGTTAGGGTTTGGGTTAGGGTTAGGTTTAGGGTTAATGTTTGGGTTATG
>JAJHUQ010000057.1:2237500-2240000 GCA_035773235.1 Eospalax fontanierii | reverse complement strand
GTTATGGTTATGGTTAGGATTTGGGTTAGGGTTAGGGTTAGGGTTTGGGTTTGGGTTAAGGTTAGGGTTAGGGTTAGGGTTTGGGTTTGGGTTAGGGTTAGGTTTAGGGTTAGGGTTAGTGTTTGGGTATGGGTAAGAATTGCTGTTAGGGTTAGGTTTAGGGTTTGGGTTACGATTAGGTTTAGGGTTAGGGTTTGGGTTTGGGTTATGGTTAGGTTTAGGGTTAGAGTTTGGGTTAGGGTTAGGTTTAGGGTTAATGTTTGGGTTAGCTTTAGGGTTAGGGTTTGGGTTAGGGTTAGAGTTATGGTTATGGTTAGGGTTTGGGTTAGGTTTAGGTTTAGGGTTAGGGTTTGGGGTAGGGTTAGGTTTAGGGTTAATGTTTGGGTTATGGTTAGGGTTAGGTACAGGGTTTGGTTTTGGTTTAGTGTTACGTTTAGTGTTAGGGTTAGGGTTAGGGTTACAGTTAGAGTTTGGGTTAGGTTTAGGGCTGGGTTAGGGTTTGGGTTTGTGTTAGGGTTAGGTTTAGGGTTAGGGTTTGTGCTAGGATTAGGGTTAGGTTTAGGGTTAATGTTTGGGTTAGGGTTAGGGTTAGGTTTAGGGTTTGGGTTTCGTTTATTTTTGGGTTCAGGCTTAGGGTTAGGGTTAGGGTTAGGTTTAGGTTTAATGTTTGGGTTAGGGTTAGGGTTAGGTATAGGGTTAGTGTTAGGTTAGGTTTAGGGTTAGGTTTAGGGTAAGGGTTAGGGTTAGGGTTAGGTTAGTAGAGGTAGACTTTATAGTAGAGGTCCTGTATGTGGAGGACCTAGGTAGGGCCAGCAGGCCACACCACCTTCTCCCCTCCTCCTCCCATCTTCTCCTGGCTGCTTCTTTTTGTAAAACACTAGAACTTTGACCTAAAGTCAACTAAATCTCTCCAAACTGGTCACCCAAACACTAGAGCCTACCACCATGAAACCTTTGTGTTTCAGCAACTCATCTGAGAGGGCTTTGTCACCTAGCAATACCCTAAACAATGCTTTGCCACATCACTGCCTCTTGGAGTTCCAGAATCTTAGTCCAAGATTCTGTGACCTCAGCACTCCTGCCTACATCAGACACCAATGACAGGAGACTATCCAATAGCACTCAGCACTCACTTGCAAAGCTCTGCCTGTCTATCATAGCTTCAGAGCAGTTGCTCCTCCCCTGGTCAAGTCATGCCAAGGTTGCTTCCCAGTCCTGCAGCTCGTGCCAGGATTGCACGTGGTTACCTAAATAACCAACCTCATTCTTTCTAGAAATTACCATATTATTGATATTGGATTTTTAAGTACTATAAGCTACATTTAAATCAGAAAACTAGTTAGGACATCGTTTTCTATGAGGGAAAATATTTTCATTTTCATTGTTCCTGAATCCAATCTTTGCTCTTAAAAAAATACAACTCAACTCTTGGACGTGAGACAGGAGGATTATCAGTTCAAGGCTACCCTCGGATTAGGGTATGGTTTATGGTTATGGTTAGGGTTAGGGTTAGAATTAGAGTTAGGGTTAGGTTTAGGGTTAGGGTTAGGGTTAGGGATAGTGTTATAGTTTAGATTCTGGTTATGGTTAGATTTTGGGTTAGGGTTAGGGTTAGGTTTAGGGTTTGGGTTTGGGTTAGGATTAGGGTTATGTTTATTGTTTGGGTTTGGGTTAGGGTTAGGGCTGGGTTAGGGTTTGAATTAGGGTTAGGGTTAGGGTTAGGGTTTGTGTTTGGGTTAGGGTTAGGTTTAGAGTTAGGGTTTGGGTTAGGGTTAGGGTTAGTGTTAGGTGTTGGGTTAGGGTTAGGGTTAGGGTTTGGGTTAGGGTTAGGGTTAGGTTTAGGGTTAGGGTTAGGTTTAGAGATAGTGTTATAATTTGGATTCTGGTTATGGTTAGGTTTTGGGTTAGGGTTAGGGTTAGGTTTAGGGTTTGGGTTAGGGTTAGGATTAGGGTTAGGTTTAGTGTTTGGGTTTGGGTTAGGGTTAGGGTTAGGGTTAGGGTTTGGGTTAGGGTTAGGGTTAGGGTTTTGGTTATTGTTAGGCTTAGGTTTAGGGTTACGGTTTGGGTTTGGGTTAGGGTAAGGGTTAGTGTTAAGTTCAGTGTTAGGGTTTGGGTTTGGTTTATGGTTAGGTATAGGGTTAGGGTTAGGGTTTGGATTAGAGTTAGGGTTAGGGTTAGTGTTAGGGTTAGGGTTTGGGTTAGGTTTTTGTTCAGGTTTAGTGTTCGGGTTTAGGGTTAGGGTTAGGGTTTGTGTTAGTGTTACGGTCAGGTTTAGGGTTAAGGTTTGGGTTAGGGTTGTGTTTAGGGATAGGGTTAGTTTTATGGGTTCGGTTAGGGTTAGGGTTAGGGTTAGGGTTAGTATTAGGCTTAGGGTTAGTGTTTGGGTTTGGGATAGGGTTAGGGTTTGGGTTAGGGTTAGGTTTAGGTTTAGTGTTTGAGTTACGGTTAGGTTTAGTGTTAATGTTTGGGGATAGGGTTAGGTTTAGGGTTAGTGTTTGGG
>JAJHUQ010000057.1:2215000-2227500 GCA_035773235.1 Eospalax fontanierii | reverse complement strand
GATTAGGGTTTGTGTTTGGGTTAGGGTTAGTGTTAGGGTTAGGGTTAGGTTTTAGGTTAGGTTTAGGGTGAGGGTTTGCAATAAGTTTAGGATTTGGGTTAAGGTTAGGTTTAGGATTAGGGTTTGGGTTTGGATTAGGGTTAGGTTTAGGGTTAGGGTTAGTGTTAGGGTTTGGTTTGCGTTAGGATTAGGTTTAGGGTTAGGGTTTGGTTTTGGGTTAGGGTTAGGGTTAGGGTTTGGGTTAGTGTTAGGGTCAGGGTTAGGGTTAGGGTTTGGGTTTGGCTTAGGGTTAGAGTTAGGGTTTGGGTTAGGGTTTGGGTTAGTGTTAGGGTTTGGGTTAGGGTTAGGGTTAGGGTTAGGGTTAGGGTTAGGTTTAGGGTTAGGGTGTGCGTTTGGGTTAGGGTTAGGTTTAGGGTTAGGGTTAGGTTTAGGGATAGTGTTATAGTTTGGATTCTGGTTATGGTTATGGTTTGGGTTAGGGTTAGGTTTAGGCTTAGGGTTTGGGTTTGGTTTAGGATTAGGGTTAGGTTTAGTGTTTGGGTTTGGGTTAGGGTTAGGGTTAGGGTTAGGGTTTCGGTTAGGGTTAGGGTTAGGGTTTAGGTTATTGTTAGGCTTAGGTTTAGGGTTACGGTTTGGGTTTGGGTTAGGGTTAGGGTTAGTGTTAAGTTCAGTGTTAGGCTTTGGGTTTGGTTTATGTTTAGGTATAGGGTTAGGGTTTCTGTTTGGATTAGAGTTAGGGTTAGGGTTAGGGTTAGGGTTAGGGTTTGGTTTAGGTTTATGTTCAGGTTTAGTGTTCGGGTTTAGGGTTAGGGTTAGGGTTAGGTTTATGTTACGTTCAGGTTTAAGGTTAAGGTTTGGGTTAGGCTTGTGTTTAGGATTAGGGTTAGGTTTATGGGTTCGGTTAGTGTTAGGGTTAAGGTTAGGGTTAGGATTAGTCTTAGGGTTAGTGATTGGGTTTGGGATAGGGTTAGGGTTTGGGTCAGGGTTAGGTTTAGGGTTAGGGTTTGGGTTAGGTTTACGTTTAGTGTTAGGGTTAGGGTTAGGGTTACAGTTAGAATTTGGGTTAGGTTTAGGGCTGGGTTAGGGTTTGGGATTGTGTTAGGGTCAGGTTTAGGGTTAGGGTTTGGGCTAGGATTACGGTTAGGTTTAGGGTTAATGTTTGGGTTAGGGTTAGGGTTAGGTTTAGGGTTAGGGTTTGGTTTATGTTTGGGTTCAGGCTTAGGGTTTGGGTTAGGGTTAGGTTTAGGTTTAATGTTTGGGTTAGGGTTAGGGTTAGGGTTAGGTATAGGGTTAGTGTTAGGTTAGATTTAGGGTTTGGTTTAGGGTAAGGGTTAGGGTTAGGGTTAGGTTAGTATAGGTAGACTTTGTAGTAGAGGTCCTGTATGTGGAGGACCTAGGCAGGGCCAGCAGACCACACCACCTTCTCCCCTCCTCCTCCCATCTTCTCCTGGCTGCTTCTTTTTGTCAAACACTAGATCTTTGACCTAAATTCAACTAAATCTCTCCAAACTGGTCACCCAAACACTAGAGCCTACCACCATGAAACCTTTGTGTTTCAGCAACTCATCTGAGAGGGCTTTGTCACCTAGCAATACCCTACACAATGCTTTGCCACGTCACTGCCTCTTGGAGTTCCAGAATCTTAGTCCAAGATTCTGTGACCTCAGCAATCCTGCCCACATCAGACGCCAATGACAGGAGACTCTCCAATAGACTCAGCACTCACTTGCAAAGCTCTGCCTGTCTATCATAGCTTCAGAGCAATTGCTCCTCCCCTGGTCAAGTCATGCCAAGGTTGCTTCCCAGTCCTGCAGCTCTTGCCAGGATTGCACGTGGTTACCTAAATAACCAACCTCATTCTTTCTAGAAATTATCATATTATTGATATTGGATTTTTAAGTACTATAAGCTACATTTGAATCATAAAACTACTTTGGACATCGTTTTCTATGAGGGAAAATATTTTCATTTTCATTGTTGCTGAATACAATCTTTGCTCTTAAAAAAAAAAACTCAACTCTTGGGGGTGAGGCAGGAGGATTATCCGTTCAAGGCTACCCTCGGATTAGGGTATGGTTTATGGTTATGGTTATGGTTAGGGTTAGGATTAGAATTAGGCTTAGGGTTAGGTTTAGGGTTAGGGTTAGGGTTAGTGTTTGGGTTAGGGTTAGGTTTAGGGTTAGGGTTATGGTTAGGGTTAGGATTAGAATTAGGCTTAGGGTTAGGGTTAGGGTTAGGATTAGGGTTAGGGTTAGGGTTAGGGTTAGTGTTAGGATTAGGGTTTGGGTTTGGGTTAGGGTTAGTGTTAGGGTTAGGGTTAGGTTTTAGGTTAGGTTTAGGGTGAGGGTTTGCGATAAGTTTAGGACTTGGGTTAAGGTTAGGTTTAGGATTAGGGTTTGGTTTGGATTAGGGTTAGGTTTAGGGTTAGGGTTAGTGTTAGGGTTTGGTTGGCGTTAGGATTAGGGTTAGGGTTAGGGTTAGGGTTTGGTTTTGGGTTAGGGTTAGGGTTAGGGTTTGGGTTAGTGTTAGGGTTAGGGTTAGGGTTAGGGTTTGGGTTTGGCTTAGGGTTAGGGTTAGAGTTAGGGTTTGGGTTAGGGTTTGGGTTAGTGTTAGGGTTTGGGTTAGGGTTAGGGTTAGGGTTAGGGTTAGGGTTAGGGTTTGTGTTAGGGTTAGGGTTAGGGTTAGGGTTAGTGTTAGGGTTAGGGTTAGGGTGTGCGTTTGGGTTAGGGTTAGGTTTAGGGTTAGGGTTAGGTTTAGGGATAGTGTTATAGTTTGGATTCTGGTTATGGTTATGGTTTTGGTTAGGGTTAGGATTAGGCTTAGGGTTTGGGTTTGGGTTAGGATTAGGGTTAGGTTTAGTGTTTGTTTTTGGGTTAGGGTTAGGGTTAGGGTTAGGATTTCGGTTAGGGTTAGGGTTAGGGTTTGGGTTATTGTTAGGCTTAGGTTTAGGGTTACGGTTTGGGTTTGGGTTAGGGTTAGGTTTAGTGTTAAGTTCAGTGTTAGGCTTTGGGTTTGGTTTATGGTTAGGTATAGGGTTAGGGTGTCTGTTTGGATTAGAGTTAAGGTTAGGGTTAGTGTTAGGGTTAGGGTTTGGTTTAGGTTTATGTTCAGGTTTAGTGTTCGGGTTTAGGGTTAGGGTTAGGGTTAGGGTTAGGTTTATGTTAGGTTCAGGTTTAAGGTTAAGGTTTGGGTTAGGGTTGTGTTTAGGGATAGGGTTAGGTTTATGGGTTCGGTTAGTGTTAGTGTTAGGGTTAGGGTTAGGATTAGTCTTAGGGTTAGTGATTGGGTTTGGGATAGGTTTAGGGTTTGGATCAGGCTTAGGTTTAGGGTTAGGGTTTGGGTTAGGTTTACGTTTAGTGTTAGGGTTAGGGTTAGGGTTACAGTTAGAGTTTGGGTTAGGTTTAGGGCTGGGTTAGGGTTTGGGTTTGTGTTAGGGTCAGGTTTAGGGTTAGGGTTTGGGCTAGGATTAGGGTAAGGTTTAGGGTTAATGTTTGGGTTAGGGTTAGGTTTAGGTTTAGGGTTAGGGTTTGGTTTATGTTTGGGTTCAGGCTTAGGGTTTGGGTTACGGTTAGGTTTAGGTTTAATGTTTGGGTTAGGGTTAGGGTTAGGTATAGGGTTAGTGTTAGGTTAGATTTAGGGTTAGGTTTAGGGTAAGGGTTAGGGTTAGGGTTAGGTTAGTAGAGGTAGACTTTGTAGTAGAGGTCCTGTATGTGGAGGACCTAGGCAGGGCCAGCAGACCACACCACATTCTCCCCTCCTCGTCCCATCTTCTCCTGGCTGCTTCTTTTTGTCAAACACTAGATCTTTGACCTAAAGTCAACTAAATCTCTCCAAACTGGTCACCCAAACACTAGAGCCTACCACCATGAAACCTCTGTGTTTCAGCAACTCATCTGAGAGGGCTTTGTCACCTAGCAATACCCTAAACAATGCTTTGCCACGTCACTGCCTCTTGGAGTTCCAGAATCTTAGTCCAAGATTCTGTGACCTCAGCACTCCTGCCCACATCAGACACCAATGACAGGAGACTGTCCAATAGCACTCAGCACTCACTTGCAAAGCTCTGCCTGTCTATCATAGCTTCAGAGCAGTTGCTCCTCCCCTGGTCAAGTCATGCCAAGGTTGCTTCCCAGTCCTGCAGCTCTTGCCAGGATTGCACGTGGTTACCTAAATAACCAACCTCATTCTTTCTAGAAATTATCATATTATTGATATTGGATTTTTAAGTACTATAAGCTACATTTGAATCAGAAAACTACTTTGGACATCGTTTTCTATGAGGGAAAATATTTTCATTTTCATTGATGCTGAATCCAATCTTTGCTCTTAAAAAAATACAACTCAACTCTTGGGGGTGAGGCAGGAGGATTATCAGTTTAAGGCTACCCTCGGATTAGGGTATGGTTTATGGTTATGGTTAAGGTTAGGCTTAGGGTTAGAATTAGGGTTAGGGTTAGGTTTAGGGTGTAGGGTTAGGGTTAGTGTTTGGGTTAGTATTAGGTTTAGGGTTAGGGATACGATTAGGATTAGGGTTATGTTTTGGCTTAGGGTTAGGGTTAGGATTAGGGTTAGGGTTAGGGTTAGGGTTAGGGTTATGGTGTGAGTTAGGGTTAGGGTTAGGTTTAGGGTTTCCGTTTGGGTTAGGGTGAGTGTTAGGGTTAGGGTTAGGTTTAGGGTTAGGGTTTGGGTTTGGGTTAGGGTTAGGGTTAGAGTTAGGGTTTGGGTTAGGGTTTGGGTTAGTGTTAGGGTTTGGGTTAGGGTTAGGGTTAGGGTTAGGGTTAGGGTTTGGTTTAGGGTTAGGGTTAGGGATAGTGTTATAGTTTGGATTCTGGTTATGATTAGGGTTTGGGTTAGGGTTAGGATTAGGCTTAGGGTTTGGGTTTGGGTTAGGATTAGGGTTAGGTTTAGTGTTTGGGTTTGGGTTAGGGTTAGGGTTAGGGTTAGGGTTTGGGTTAGGGTTAGGGTTAGGGTTTGGGTTATTGTTAGGCTTAGGTTTAGTGTTACGGTATGGGTTTGGGTTAGGGTTAGGGTTAGTGTTAAGTTCAGTGTTAGGCTTTGGGTTTGGTTTATGGTTAGGTATAGGGTTAGGGTGTCTGTTTGGATTAGAGTTAGGGTTAGGGTTAGTGTTAGGGTTAGGGTTTGGGTTAGGTTTATGTTCAGGTTTAGTGTTCGGGTTTAGGGTTAGGGTTAGGGTTATGTTAGGTACAGGTTTAGGGTTAAGGTTTATGTTAGGGTTTTGTTTAGGGATAGGGTTAGGTTTATGGTTTCGGTTAGGGTTAAGGTTAGGGTTAGGGTTAGGATTAGTCTTAGGGTTAGTGATTGGGTTTGGTATAGGGTTAGGCTTTGGGTTAGGGTTAGGTTTAGCGTTAGTTTTTGGGTTACGGTTAGGTTTAGGGTTAGGGTTTGTTTTATTGTTAGGCTTAGGTTTAGGGTTAGGGTTAGGGTTTGGGTTAGGGTTAGGTTTAGGGTTAGGGTTAGGGTTATTGTTACGGTTGCGGTTAGAGTTTGGGGTAGGGTTAGGGTTAGGGTTAGGGTTAGAATTAGGGTTAGGTTTAGGGTTAGGGTTAGGGTTAGGGTTAGGGTTAGGATTAGGGTTTAATTTTGGGTTAGGGTTAGGGTTAGGTTTAGGGTTAGGGTTAGGTTAGGGTGAGGGTGTGTGTTAGGGTTAGGGTTAGGGTTAGGGTTACGGTCAGGTTTTGGGTTAGGGTTAGTGTTACGATTAGGTTCATGGTTTGGGTGAGGGTTACGGTTAGGTTTTGGGTTTGGGTTGGGGTATTCGTTAGGGTTAGGGTTAGGGTTTGAGTTAGGGTTAGGGTTAGGGTTTGGATTACTGTTAGGGTTAGGGTTCGGTTAGGATTTGGGTTTGGTTTAGGGTTAGGGTTAGAGTTAGGGTTTGCGTTAGGGTTAGAGTTAGGGTTTAGCTTAGGGTTAGGGTTATTGTCAGGGTTTGGGTGGATTAGGGTTAGGGTTAGGGTTAGGGTGTGCATTTGGGTTAGGGTTAGGGTTAGGGTTAGGGTTAGGTTTTGTGTTAGGGTTAGGGTTAGGGTTAGGGTTAGGGTGTGCGGGTGAGTTAGGGTTAGGTTTAGGGTTAGGGTTAGGTTTAGAGATAGTGTTAGAGTTTGGATTCTGGTTATGGTTAGAGTTTGGGTTAGGGTTAGGGTTAGGTTTAGGGTTTGGGTTAGGGTTAGGATTAGGGTTAGGTTTAGTGTTTGGGTTTGGGTTATGGTTAGGGTTAGTGTTTGGGTTAGGGTTAGGGTTAGTGTTAAGTTCAGTGTTAGGTTTCGGGTTTGGTTTATGGTTAAGTATAGGGTTAGGGTGTCTGTTTGTATTAGAGTTAGGGTTAGGGTTAGTGTTAGGGTTAGGGTTTGGGTTAGGTTTATGTTCAGGTTTAGTGTTCGGGTTTAGGGTTAGGGTTAGGGTTAGGGTTAGTGTTAGGTTCAGGTTTAGGGTTAAGGTTTGGGTTAGGGTTGTGTTTAGGGATAGGGTTAGTTTTATGGGTTCGGTTAGAGTTAGGGTTAGGGTTAGGGTTTGGATTAGGCTTAGGGTTAGTGTTTGGGTTTGGGATAGGGTTAGGGTTTGGGTTTGGGTTAGGTTTAGGTTTAGGTTTAATGTTTGGGTTAGGGTTAGAGTTAGGGTTAGGGTTAGGGTTAGGATTTGGGTTTGGATTACGGTTAGGGTTAGGGTTTGGGTTAGTGTTAGGTTTTGTGTTACTGTTAGGTTTAGGGGTAGGCTTTGGTTTAGGGTTAGGTTTAGCGTTAGGGTTTGGGTTACGGTTAGGTTTAGGGTCAGGGTTTGGTTGATTGTTAGGCTTAGGTTTAGTGTTAGGGTTAGGGTTAGGTTTAGGGTTTGGTTTAGTGTTAGGTTTAGGGTTAGCGTTAGGGTTAGGGTTACGGTTACGGTTAGAGTTTGGGTTAGGGTTAGGGTTAGGGTTAGGGTTAGAATTAGGGTTAGGGTTAGGGTTAGGGTTTGAGTTAGGGTTAGGGTTAGGGTTAGGGTTATTGTTACGGTTGCGGTTAGAGTTTGGGTTAGGGTTAGGGTTAGGGTTAGGGTTAGAATTAGGGTTAGGTTTAGGGATAGGGTTAGGGTTAGGGTTAGGGTTAGGATTAGGGTTTAATTTTGGGTTAGGGTTAGGCTTAGGTTTAGGGTTAGGGTTAGGTTAGGGTTAGCGTTTGTGTTAGGGTTAGGGTTAGGGTTAGGGTTACGG
Source organism: Eospalax fontanierii (assembly GCA_035773235.1). Taxonomy (NCBI): domain Eukaryota; kingdom Metazoa; phylum Chordata; class Mammalia; order Rodentia; family Spalacidae; genus Eospalax; species Eospalax fontanierii. The sequence continues at coordinate 2,220,296 of JAJHUQ010000057.1, read as the reverse complement.
TCAGGTTTTGGGTTAGGGTTAGTGTTACGATTAGGTTCATGGTTTGGGTGAGGGTTACGGTTAGGTTTTGGGTTTGGGTTGGGGTATTCGTTAGGGTTAGGGTTAGGGTTTGAGTTAGGGTTAGGGTTAGGGTTTGGATTACTGTTAGGGTTAGGGTTCGGTTAGGATTTGGGTTTGGTTTAGGGTTAGGGTTAGAGTTAGGGTTTGCGTTAGGGTTAGAGTTAGGGTTTAGCTTAGGGTTAGGGTTATTGTCAGGGTTTGGGTGGATTAGGGTTAGGGTTAGGGTTAGGGTGTGCATTTGGGTTAGGGTTAGGGTTAGGGTTAGGGTTAGGTTTTGTGTTAGGGTTAGGGTTAGGGTTAGGGTTAGGGTGTGCGTGTGAGTTAGGGTTAGGTTTAGGGTTAGGGTTAGGTTTAGAGATAGTGTTAGAGTTTGGATTCTGGTTATGGTTAGAGTTTGGGTTAGGGTTAGGGTTAGGTTTAGGGTTTGGGTTAGGGTTAGGATTAGGGTTAGGTTTAGTGTTTGGGTTTGGGTTAGGGTTAGGGTTAGTGTTTGGGTTAGGGTTAGGGTTAGTGTTAAGTTCAGTGTTAGGTTTCGGGTTTGGTTTATGGTTAAGTATAGGGTTAGGGTGTCTGTTTGTATTAGAGTTAGGGTTAGGGTTAGTGTTAGGGTTAGGGTTTGGGTTAGGTTTATGTTCAGGTTTAGTGTTCGGGTTTAGGGTTAGGGTTAGGGTTAGGGTTAGTGTTAGGTTCAGGTTTAGGGTTAAGGTTTGGGTTAGGGTTGTGTTTAGGGATAGGGTTAGTTTTATGGATTCGGTTAGAGTTAGGGTTAGGGTTAGGGTTTGGATTAGGCTTAGGGTTAGTGTTTGGGTTTGGGATAGGGTTAGGGTTTGGGTTTGGGTTAGGTTTAGGTTTAGGTTTAATGTTTGGGTTAGGGTTAGAGTTAGGGTTAGGGTTAGGGTTAGGATTTGGGTTTGGATTACGGTTAGGGTTAGGGTTTGGGTTAGTGTTAGGTTTTGTGTTACTGTTAGGTTTAGGGGTAGGCTTTGGTTTAGGGTTAGGTTTAGCGTTAGGGTTTGGGTTACGGTTAGGTTTAGGGTCAGGGTTTGGTTGATTGTTAGGCTTAGGTTTAGTGTTAGGGTTAGGGTTAGGTTTAGGGTTTGGTTTAGTGTTAGGTTTAGGGTTAGCGTTAGGGTTAGGGTTACGGTTACGGTTAGAGTTTGGGTTAGGGTTAGGGTTAGGGTTAGGGTTAGAATTAGGGTTAGGGTTAGGGTTAGGGTTTGAGTTGGGGTTAGGGTTAGGGTTAGGTTTAGGGTTTCCGTTTGGGTTAGGGTGAGTGTTAGGGTTAGGGTTAGGGTTAGGGTTAGGATTAGGGTTTGTGTTTGGGTTAGGGTTAGGGTTAGGGTTAGGGTTAGGGTTAGGGTTAGGTTAGGGTTAGGGTTTGTGTTAGGGTTAGGGTTAGGGTTAGGGTTACGGTCAGGGTTTGGGTTAGAGTTAGTGTTCCGATTAGGTTCATGGTTTGGGTGAGGGTTACGGTTATGTTTTGGGTTTGGGTTGGGGTATGGGTTAGGGTTAGGGTTAGGGTTTGAGTTACAGTTAGGGTTAGTGTTTGGGTTACTTTTCGGGTTAGGGTTAGGTTAGGGTTTGGGTTTGGTTTAGGGTTAGGGTTAGATTTAGGGTTTGGGTTAGGGTTAGGGTTAGGGTTTTGGTTAGGGTTAGGATTATTGTCAGGGTTTGGCTGGGTTAGGGTGTGCATTTGGGTTAGGGTTAGCTTTAGGGTTAGGGTTAGGTTTTGGGATAGTGTTATGGTTTGGATTCTGGTTATGGTTAGGGTTTGGTTTACGGTTAGGGTTAGGGTTAGGGTTTGGGTTTGGGTTAGGATTAGGGTTAAGGTTAGGGTTAGGGTTTGTGTTTGGTTGAGGGTTAGGGTTAGGGTTAGGGTTTGGGTTAGATTTAGTGTTAGGGTTTGGGTTATTGTTAAGGTCAGTGTTACGGTTTGGGTTTGGTTTAGGGTTATGTATAGGGTTAGTGTTTGGGTTTGGATTAGAGTTAGGGTTAGGGTTAGTGTTAGGGTTATGGTTTGGTTTAGGTTTATGTTCAGGTTTAGTATTCGGTTTTAGGGTTAGGGTTAGGGTCAGGTTTAGGGTTAAGGTTTGGGTTATGGTTGTGTTTAGGGATAGGGTTATGTTTATGGGTTCCGTTAGGGTTAGGGTTAGGATTAGGCTTAGGTTTAGTGTTTGGGTTTGGATTATGATTAGGGTTTGTGTTAAGGTTAGGTTTAGGGTTAGGGTTTGGGCTAGGGTTAGGTTTAGGGTTAGGGTTTGGGTTAGGGTTAGGTTTAGGGTTAATATTTGGGTTAGCTTTAGGGTTAGGGTTTGGGATAGGGTTAGGATTATGGTTATGGTTATGGTTAGGTTTTGTTTTAGGGTTAGGGTTAGGGTTTAGGTTAGGGTTAGGTGTAGTGTTAATATTTGGGTTAGGGTTAGGGTTAGGGTTAGGGTTTGGGTTTGGGTTAGGGTTAGGGTTAGGGTTTATGTTAGTGTTACGTTTAGGGTTAGGGTTTGGGCTAGGGTTAGGGTTAGGTTTAGGGTTAATATTTGGGTTATGGTTAGGTTTAGTCTTAGGGTTAGGGTTAGAGTTACGTTTAGGTTTAATATTTGGGTTAGGGTTAGGGTTAGGTATAGGGTTAGTGTTAGGTAGGTTTAGGATTAGGGTTAGGGTTAGGGTTAGTGTTAGCGTTAGGGTTAGTAGAGGTAGGCAATTAGGGTTAGTAGTAGAGGTCCTGTATGTGGCGGGCCTGGGCATGGCCAACAGGCCACACCACCTTCTCCCCTCTCCTCCCACTTCTCCTGGCTGCTTCTTTTTGTCAAACACCAGATTTTTGACCTAAAGTCAACTAAATCTCTCCAAACTGGTCACCCAAACACAAGAGCCTACCACCAAGAAACCTCTGTGTTTCAGCAACTTATCTGAGAGGGCTTTGTCACCTAGCAACACCCTAAACAATGTTTGCCTGGTCACTGCCTCTTGGAGTTCCAGAATCTTAGTCCAAGATTCTGTGACCTCAGCACTCCTGCCCACATCAGACGCCAATGACAGGAGACTCTCCAATAGCACTCAGCACTCACTTGCAAAGCTCTGCCTGTCTATCATAGCTTCAGAACAGTTGCTCCTCCCCTGGTCAAGTCATGCCAAGGTTGCTTCCCAGTCCTGCAGCTCTTGCCAGGATTGCACGTGGTTACCTAAATAACCAACCTCATTCTTTCTAGAAATTTTCATATTATTGATATTGGATTTTTAAGTACTATAAGCTACATTTGAATCAGAAAACTACTTTGGACATCGTTTTCTATGAGGGAAAATATTTTCATTTTCATTGTTGCTGAATACAATCTTTGCTCTTAAAAAAAAAAACTCAACTCTTGGGGGTGAGGCAGGAGGATTATCCGTTCAAGGCTACCCTCGGATTAGGGTATGGTTTATGGTTATGGTTATGGTTAGGGTTAGGATTAGAATTAGGCTTAGGGTTAGGTTTAGGGTTAGGGTTAGGGTTAGTGTTTGGGTTAGGGTTAGGTTTAGGGTTAGGGATACGATTAGGATTAGGGTTATGGTTTGGGTTCGGGTTAGGGTTAGGATTAGGGTTAGGGTTAGGGTTAGGGTTAGTGTTAGGATTAGGGTTTGGGTTTGGGTTAGGGTTAGTGTTAGGGTTAGGGTTAGGTTTTAGGTTAGGTTTTGGGTGAGGGTTTGCGATAAGTTTAGGACTTGGGTTAAGGTTAGTTTTAGGATTAGGGTTTGGGTTTGCATTAGGGTTAGGTTTAGGGTTAGGGTTAGTGTTAGGGTTTGGCTTGCGTTAGGATTAGGGTTAGGGTTAGCGTTAGGGTTTGGTTTTGGGTTAGGGTTAGGTTTAGGGTTTGGGTTAGTGTTAGGGTTAGGGTTAGGGTTAGGGTTTGGGTTTGGCTTAGGGTTAGGGTTAGAGTTAGGGTTTGGGTTAGGGTTTGGGTTAGTGTTAGGGTTTGGGTTAGGGTTAGGGTTAGGGTTAGGGTTTGTGTTAGGGTTAGGGTTAGGGTTAGGGTTAGGGTGTGCGTTTGGGTTAGGGTTAGGTTTAGGGTTAGGGTTAGGTTTAGGGATAGTGTTATAGTTTGGATTCTGGTTATGGTTATGTTTTTGGTTAGGTATAGGATTAGGCTTAGGGTTTGGGTTTGGGTTAGGATTAGGGTTAGGTTTAGTGTTTGGGTTTGGGTTAGGGTTAGGGTTAGGGTTAGGATTTCGGTTAGGGTTAGGGTTAGGGTTTGGGTTATTGTTAGGCTTAGGTTTAGGGTTACGGTTTGGGTTTGGGTTAGGGTTAGGTTTAGTGTTAAGTTCAGTGTTAGGCTTTGGGTTTGGTTTATGGTTAGGTATAGGGTTAGGGTGTCTGTTTGGATTAGAGTTAAGGTTAGGGTTAGTGTTAGGGTTAGGGTTTGGTTTAGGTTTATGTTCAGGTTTAGTGTTCGGGTTTAGGGTTAGGGTTAGGGTTAGGGTTAGGTTTATGTTAGGTTCAGGTTTAAGGTTAAGGTTTGGGTTAGGGTTGTGTTTAGGGATAGGGTTAGGTTTATGGGTTCGGTTAGTGTTAGGGTTAAGGTTAGGGTTAGGATTAGTCTTAGGGTTAGTGATTGGGTTTGGGATAGGTTTAGGGTTTGGGTCAGGCTTAGGTTTAGGGTTAGGGTTTGGGTTAGGTGTACGTTTAGTGTTAGGGTTAGGGGTAGGGTTACAGTTAGAGTTTGGGTTAGGTGTAGGGCTGGGTTACGGGTGGGGTTTGGGTGAGGGTCAGGTTTAGGGTTAGGGTTTGGGCTAGGATTAGGGTTAGGTTTAGGGTTAATGTTTGGGTTAGGGTTAGGGTTAGGTTTAGGGTTAGGGTTTGGTTTATGTTTGGGTTCAGGCTTAGGGTTTGGGTTACGGTTAGGTTTAGGTTTAATGTTTGGGTTAGGGTTAGGGTTCGGTATAGGGTTAGTGTTAGGTTAGATTTAGGGTTAGGTTTAGGGTAAGGGTTAGGGTTAGGGTTAGGTTAGTAGAGGTAGACTTTGTAGTAGAGGTCCTTTATGTGGAGGACCTAGGCAGGGCCAGCAGACCACACCACATTCTCCCCTCCTCCTCCCATCTTCTCCTGGCTGCTTCTTTTTGTCAAACACTAGATCTTTGACCTAAAGTCAACTAAATCTCTCCAAACTGGTCACCCAAACACTAGAGCCTACCACCATGAAACCTTTGTGTTTCAGCAACTCATCTGAGAGGGCTTTGTCACCTAGCAATACCCTAAACAATG
>JAJHUQ010000057.1:2202500-2207500 GCA_035773235.1 Eospalax fontanierii | reverse complement strand
GGGTTCAGGCTTAGGGTTTGGGTTAAGGTTAGGTTTAGGTTTAATGTTTGGGTTAGGGTTAGGGTCAGGTATAGGGTTAGTGTTAGGTTAGGTTTAGGGTTAGGTTTAGGGTAAGGGTTAGGGTTAGGTTTAGGTTAGTAGAGGTAGACTTTGTAGTAGAGGTCCTATATGTGGAGGACCTAGGCAGGGCCAGCAGGCCACACCACCTTCTGCCCTCCTCCTCCCATCTTCTCCTGGCTGCTTCTTTTTGTAAAACACTAGAACTTTGACCTAAAGTCAACTAAATCTCTCCAAACTGGTCACCCAAACAGTAGAGCCTACCACCATGAAACCTTTGTGTTTCAGCAACTCATCTGAGAGGGCTTTGTCACCTAGCAATACCCTAAACAATGCTTTGCCACGTCACTGCCTCTTGGAGTTCCAGAATCTTAGTCCAAGATTCTGTGACCTCAGCACTCCTGCCCACATCAGACACCAATGACAGGAGACTGTCCAATAGCACTCAGCACTCACTTGCAAAGCTCTGCCTGTCTATCATAGCTTCAGAGCAGTTGCTCCTCCCCTGGTCATGTCATGCCAAGGTTAATTCCCAGTCCTGCAGCTCTTGCCAGGATTGCACGTGGTTACCTAAATAACCAACCTCATTCTTTCTAGAAATTACCATATTATTGATATTGGATTTTTAAGTACTATAAGCTACATTTGAATCAGAAAACTACTTTGGACATCGTTTTCTATGAGGGAAAATATTTTCATGTTCATTGTTGCTGAATCCAATCTTTGCTCTTAAAAAAAAAAACTCAACTCTTGGGGGTGAGGCAGGAGGATTATCCGTTCAAGGCTACCCTCGGATTAGGGTACGGTTTATGGTTATGGTTATGGTTAGGGTTAGGATTAGAATTAGGCTTAGGGTTAGGTTTAGGGTTAGAGTTTGGGTTAGTGTTTGGGTTAGGGTTAGGTTTATGGTTAGGGATACGATTAGGATTAGGGTTATGGTTTGGGTTAGGGTTAGGGTTAGGATTAGGGTTAGGGTTAGGGTTAGGGTTAGTGTTAGGATTAGGGTTTGGGTTTGGGTTAGGGTTAGTGTTAGGGTTAGTTTTAGGTTTTAGGTTAGGTTTAGGATGAGGGTTTGCGATAAGTTTAGAATTTGGGTTAAGGTTAGGTTTAGGATTAGGGTTTGGGTTTGGATTAGGGTTAGGTTTAGGGTTAGGGTTAGTGTTAGGGTTTGGTTTGCGTTAGGATTAGGGTTAGGGTTTGGGTTAGGGTTAGGGTTTGGTTTTGGGTTAGGGTTAGGGTTAGGGTTTGGGTTAGTGTTAGGGTTGGGGTTAGGGTTAGGGTTTGGGTTTGGCTTAGGGTTAGGGTTAGAGTTAGGGTTTGGGTTAGGGTTTGGCTTAGTGTTAGGGTTTGGGTTAGGGTTAGGGTTAGGGTTAGGGTTAGGGTTTGTGTTAAGGTTAGGGTTAGGGTTAGGGTTAGGGTTTCGGTTAGGGTTAGGGTTAGGGTTTGGGTTATTGTTAGGCTTAGGTTTAGGGTTACGGTTTGGGTTTAGGTTAGGGTTAGGGTTAGTGTTTAGTTCAGTGTTAGGCTTTGGGTTTGGTTTATGGTTAGGTATAGGGTTAGGGTGTCTGTTTGGATTAGAGTTAGGGTTAGGGTTAGTGTTAGGATTAGGGTTTGGTTTAGGTTTATGTTCAGGTTTCTTGTTCGGGTTTAGGGTTAGGGTTAGGGTTAGGTTTATGTTAGGTTCAGGTTTAAGGTTAATGTTTGGGTTAGGGTTGTGTTTAGGGATAGGGTTAGGTTTATGGGTTCGGTTAGTGTTAGGGTTAAGGTTAGGGTTAGGATTAGTCTTAGGGTTAGTGATTGGGTTTGGGATAGGGTTAGGGTTTGGGTCAGGGTTAGGTTTAGGGTTAGGGTTTGGGTTAGGTTTACGTTTAGTGTTAGGGTTAGGGTTAGGGTTACAGTTAGAGTTTGGGTTAGATTTAGGGCTGGGTTAGGGTTTGGGTTTGTGTTAGGGTCAGGTTTAGGGTTAGGGTTTGGGCTAGTATTAGGGTTAGGTTTAGGGTTAATGTTTGGGTTAGGGTTAGGGTTAGGTTTAGGGTTAGGGTTTGGTTTATGTTTGGGTTCAGGCTTAGGGTTTGGGTTAGGGTGAGGTTTAGGTTTAATGTTTGGGGTAGGGTTAGGGTTAGGTATAGGGTTAGTGTTAGGTTAGATTTAGGGTTAGGTTTAGGGTAAGGGTTAGGGTTAGGGTTAGGTTAGTAGAGGTAGAGTTTGTAGTAGAGGTACTGTATGTGGAGGACCTAGGCAGGGCCAGCAGACCACACCACCTTCTCCCCTCCTCCTCCCATCTTCTCCTGGCTGCTTCTTTTTGTCAAACACTAGATCTTTGACCTAAAGACAACTAAATCTCTCCAAACTGGTCACCCAAACACTAGAGCCTACGACCATGAAACCTCTGTGTTTCAGCAACTCATCTGAGAGGGCTTTGTCACCTAGCAATACCCTAAACAATGCTTTGCCACGTCACTGCCTCTTGGAGTTCCAGAATCTTAGTCCAAGATTCTGTGACCTCAGCACTCCTGCCCACATCAGACACCAATGACAGGAGACTGTCCAATAGCACTCAGCACTCACTTGCAAAGCTCTGCCTGTCTATCATAGCTTCAGAGCAGTTGCTCCTCCCCTCGTAAAGTCATGCCAAGGTTAATTCCCAGTCCTGCAGCTCTTGCCAGGATTGCACGTGGTTACCTAAATAACCAACCTCATTCTTTCTAGAAATTACCATATTATTGATATTGGATTTTTAAGTACTATAAGCTACATTTGAATCAGAAAACTACTTTGGACATCGTTTTCTATGAGGGAAAATATTTTCATTTTCATTGTTGCTGAATCCAATCTTTGCTCTTAAAAAAAAAACTCAACTCTTGGGGGTGAGGCAGGAGGATTATCCGTTCAAGGCTACCCTCGGATTAGGGTATGGTTTATGGTTATGGTTATGGTTAGGGTTAGGATTAGAATTAGGCTTAGGGTTAGGTTTAGGGTTAGGGTTAGGGGTAGTGTTTGGGTTAGGGTTAGGTTTAGGGTTAGGGATACGATTAGGATTAGGGTTATGGTTTGGGTTAGGGTTAGGGTTAGGATTAGGGTTAGGGTTAGGGTTAGGGTTAGTGTTAGGATTAGGGTTTGGGTTTGGGTTAGGGTTAGTGTTAGGGTTAGGGTTAGGTTTTAGGTTAGGTTTAGGGTGAGGGTTTGCGATAAGTTTAGGATTTGGGTTAAGGTTAGGTTTAGGATTAGGGTTTGGGTTTGGATTAGGGTTAGGTTTAGGGTTAGGGTTAGTGTTAGGGTTTGGTTTGCGTTAGGATTAGGGTTAGGGTTAGGGTTAGGGTTAGGGCTTGGTTTTGTTTAGGGTTAGGGTTAGGTTTTGGGTTAGTGTTAGGGTTAGGTTTAGGGTTAGGGTTTGGGTTTGGCTTAGGGTTAGGGTTAGAGTTAGGGTTTGGGTTAGGGTTTGGGTTAGTGTTAGGGTTCGGGTTAGGGTTAGGGTTAGGGTTAGGGTTAGGGTTAGGGTTTGTGTTAGGGTTAGGGTTAGGGTTAGGGTTAGGGTGTGCGTTTGGGTTAGGGTTAGGTTTAGGGTTAGGGTTAGGTTTAGGGATAGTGTTATAGTTTGGATTCTGGTTATGGTTATGGTTTGGGTTAGGGTTAGGATTAGGCTTAGGGTTTGGGTTTGGGTTAGGTTTAGGGTTAGGTTTAGTGTTTGGGTTTGGGTTAGGGTTAGGGTTTCGGTTAGGGTTAGGGTTAGGGTTTGGGTTATTGTTAGGCTTAGGTTTAGGGTTACGGTTTGGGTTTGGGTTAGGGTTAGGGTTAGTGTTAAGTTCAGTGTTAGGCTTTGGGTTTGGTTTATGGTTAGGTATAGGGTTAGGGTGTCTGTTTGGATTAGAGCTAGGGTTAGGGTTAGTGTTAGGGTTAGGGTTTGGTTTAGGTTTATGTTCAGGTTTAGTGTTCGGGTTTAGGGTTAGGGTTAGGGTTAGGTTTATGTTAGGTTCAGGTTTAAGGTTAAGGTTTGGGTTAGGGTTGTGTTTAGGGATAGGGTTAGTTTTATGGGTTCGGTTAGTGTTAGGGTTAAGGTTAGGGTTAGGATTAGTCTTAGGGTTAGTGATTGGGTTTGGGATAGGGTTAGGGTTTGGGTCAGGGTTAGGTTTAGGGTTAGGGTTTGGGTTAGGTTTACGTTTAGTGTTAGGGTTAGGGTTAGGGTTACAGTTAGAGTTTGGGTTAGATTTAGGGCTGGGTTAGGGTTTGGGTTTGTGTTAGGGTCAGGTTTAGGGTTAGGGTTTGGGCTAGGATTAGGGTTAGGTTTAGGGTTAATGTTTGGGTTAGGGTTAGGGTTAGGTTTAGGGTTAGGGTTTGGTTTATGTTTGGGTTCAGGCTTAGGGTTTGGGTTAGGGTTAGGTTTAGGTTTAATGTTTGGGTTAGGGTTAGGGTTAGGTATAGGGTTAGTGTTAGGTTAGATTTAGGGTTAGGTTTAGGGTAAGGGTTAGGGTTAGGGTTAGGTTAGTAGAGGTAGACTTTGTAGTAGAGGTCCTGTATGTGGAGGACCTAGGCAGGGCCAGCAGACCACACCACCTTCTCCCCTCCTCCTCCCATCTTCTCCTGGCTGCTTCTTTTTGTCAAACACTAGATCTTTGACCTAAAGTGAACTAAATCTCTCCAAACTGGTCACCCAAACACTAGAGCCTACGACCATGAAACCTCTGTGTTTCAGCAACTCATCTGAGAGGGCTTTGTCACCTAGCAATACCCTAAACAATGCTTTGCCACGTCACTGCCTCTTGGAGTTCCAGAATCTTAGTCCAAGATTCTGTGACCTCAGCACTCCTGCCCACATCAGACACCAATAACAGGAGACTGTCCAATAGCACTCAGCACTCACTTGCAAAGCTCTGCCTGTCTATCATAGCTTCAGAGCAGTTGCTCCTCCCCTGGTCAAGTCATGGCAAGGTTGCTTCCCAGTCCTG
>JAJHUQ010000057.1:2195000-2197500 GCA_035773235.1 Eospalax fontanierii | reverse complement strand
TTAGGGCTGGGTTAGGGTTTGGTTTTGTGTTAGGGTTAGGTTTAGGGTTAGTGTTTGGGCTAGTATTAGGGTTAGGTTTAGTGTTAATGTTTGGGTTAGGATTAGGGTTAGGTTTAGGGTTAGGGTTTGGTTTATGGTTGGGTTCAGGCTTAGGGTTTGGGTTAAGGTTAGGTTTAGGTTTAATGTTTGGGTTAGGGTTAGGGTCAGGTATAGGGTTAGTGTTAGGTTAGGTTTAGGGTTAGGTTTAGGGTAAGGGTTAGGGTTAGGTTTAGGTTAGTAGAGGTAGACTTTGTAGTAGAGGTCCTATATGTGGAGGACCTAGGCAGGGCCAGCAGGCCACACCACCTTCTCCCCTCCTCCTCCCATCTTCTCCTGGCTGCTTCTTTTTGTAAAACACTAGAACTTTGACCTAAAGTCAACTAAATCTCTCCAAACTGGTCACGCAAAGACGAGCCTACCACCATGAAACCTTTGTGTTTCAGCAACTCATCTGAGAGGGCTTTGTCACCTAGCAATACCCTAAACAATGCTTTGCCACGTCACTGCCTCTTGGAGTTCCAGAATCTTAGTCCAAGATTCTGTGACCTCAGCACTCCTGCCCACATCAGACACCAATGACAGGAGACTGTCCAATAGCACTCAGCACTCACTTGCAAAGCTCTGCCTGTCTATCATAGCTTCAGAGCAGTTGCTCCTCCCCTGGTCAAGTCATGCCAAGGTTAATTCCCAGTCCTGCAGCTCTTGCCAGGATTGCACGTGGTTACCTAAATAACCAACCTCATTCTTTCTAGAAGTTACCATATTATTGATATTGGATTTTTAAGTACTATAAGCTACATTTGAATCAGAAAACTACTTTGGACATCGTTTTCTATGAGGGAAAATATTTTCATTTTCATTGTTGCTGAATCCAATCTTTGCTCTTAAAAAAAAACCTCAACTCTTGGGGGTGAGGCAGGAGGATTATCCGTTCAAGGCTACCCTCGGATTAGGGTATGGTTTATGGTTATGGTTATGGTTAGGGTTAGGATTAGAATTAGGCTTAGGGTTAGGTTTAGGGTTAGGGTTAGGGTTAGTGTTTGGGTTAGGGTTAGGTTTAGGGTTAGGGATACGATTAGGATTAGGGTTATGGTTTGGGTTAGGGTTAGGGTTAGGATTAGGGTTAGGGTTAGGGTTAGGGTTAGTGTTAGGATTAGGGTTTGGGTTTGGGTTTGGGTTAGGGTTAGTGTTAGGGTTAGGGTTAGGTTTTAGGTTAGGTTTAGGGTGAGGGTTTGCGATAAGTTTAGGATTTTGGTTAAGGTTAGGTTTAGGATTAGGGTTTGGGTTTGGATTAGGGTTAGGTTTAGGGTTAGGGTTAGTGTTAGGGCTTGGTTTGCGTTAGGATTAGGGTTAGGGTTTGGGTAAGGGTTAGGGTTTGGTTTTGGGTTAGGGTTAGGGTTAGGGTTTGGGTTAGTGTTAGGGTTAGGCTTAGGGTTAGGGTTTGGGTTTGGCTTAGGGTTAGGGTTAGAGTTAGGGTTTGGGTTAGCGTTTGGGTTAGTGTTAGGGTTTGGGTTAGGGTTAGGGTTAGGGTTAGGGTTAGGGTTAGGGTTTGTGTTAGGGTTAGGGTTAGGGTTAGGGTTAGGGTGTGCGTTTGGGTTAGGGTTAGGGTTAGGTTTAGGGATAGTGTTATAGTTTGGATTCTGGTTATGGTTATGGTTTGGGTTAGGGTTAGGATTAGGCTTAGGGTTTGGGTTTGGGTTAGGATTAGGGTTAGGTTTAGTGTTTGGGTTTGGGTTAGGGTTAGGGTTAGGGTTAGGGTTTCGGTTAGGGTTAGGTTTAGGGTTTGGGTTATTGTTAGGCTTAGTTTTAGGGTTACGGTTTGGGTTTGGGTTAGGGTTAGGGTTAGTGTTAAGTTCAGTGTTAGGCTTTGGGTTTGGTTTATGGTTAGGTATAGGGTTAGGGTGTCTGTTTCGATTAGAGTTAGGGTTAGGGTTAGTGTTAGGGTTAGGGTTTGGTTTAGGTTTATGTTCAGGTTTAGTGTTCGGGTTTAGGGTTAGGGTTAGGTTTATGTTAGGTTCAGGTTTAAGGTTAAGGTTTGGGTTAGGGTTGTGTTTAGCGATAGGGTTAGGTTTATGGGTTCGGTTAGTGTTAGGGTTAAGGTTAGGGTTAGGATTAGTCTTAGGGTTAGTGATTGGGTTTGGGATAGGGTTAGGGTTTGGGTCAGGGTTAGGTTTAGGGTTAGGGTTTGGGTTAGGTTTACGTTTAGTGTTAGGGTTAGGGTTAGGATTACAGTTAGAGTTTGGGTTAGATTTAGGGCTGGGTTAGGGTTTGGGTTTGTGTTAGGGTCAGGTTTAGGGTTAGGGTTTGGGCTAGTATTAGGGTTAGGTTTAGGGTTAATGTTTGGGTTAGGGTTAGGGTTAGGTTTAGGGTTAGGGTTTGGTTTATGTTTGGGTTCAGGCTTAGGGTTTGGGTTAGGGTTAGGTTTAGGTTTAATGTTTGGGTTAGGGTTAGGGTTAGGTAT
>JAJHUQ010000057.1:2172500-2187500 GCA_035773235.1 Eospalax fontanierii | reverse complement strand
TTAATGTTTGGGTTAGCTTTAGGGTTAGGGTTTGGGTTAGGGTTAGGGTTATGGTTATGGTTAGGGTTTGGGTTAGGTTTAGGTTTAGGGTTAGGGTTTGGGTTAGGGTTAGGTTTAGGGTTAATGTTTGGGTTATGGTTAGGGTTATGTATAGGGTTTGTGTTTGGTTTAGTGTTATGTTTAGTGTTAGGGTTAGGGTTAGGGTTACAGTTAGAGTTTCGGTTAGGTTTAGGGCTGGGTTAGGGTTTGGTTTTGTGTTAGGGTTAGGTTTAGGGTTAGTGTTTGGGCTAGTATTAGGGTTAGGTTTAGTGTTAATGTTTGGGTTAGGATTAGGGTTAGGTTTAGGGTTAGGGTTTGGTTTATGGTTGGGTTCAGGCTTAGGGTTTGGGTTAAGGTTAGGTTTAGGTTTAATGTTTGGGTTAGGGTTAGGGTCAGGTATAGGGTTAGTGTTAGGTTAGGTTTAGGGTTAGGTTTAGGGTAAGGGTTAGGGTTAGGTTTAGGTTAGTAGAGGTAGACTTTGTAGTAGAGGTCCTATATGTGGAGGACCTAGGCAGGGCCAGCAGGCCACACCACCTTCTGCCCTCCTCCTCCCATCTTCTCCTGGCTGCTTCTTTTTGTAAAACACTAGAACTTTGACCTAAAGTCAACTAAATCTCTCCAAACTGGTCACCCAAACACTAGAGCCTACCACCATGAAACCTCTGTGTTTCAGCAACTCATCTGAGAGGGCTTTGTCACCTAGCAATACCCTAAACAATGCTTTGCCACGTCACTGCCTCTTGGAGTTCCAGAATCTTAGTCCAAGATTCTGTGACCTCAGCACTCCTGCCCACATCAGACACCAATGACAGGAGACTGTCCAATAGCATTCAGCACTCACTTGCAAAGCTCTGCCTGTCTATCATAGCTTCAGAGCAGTTGCTCCTCCCCTGGTCAAGTCATGCCAAGGTTAATTCCCAGTCCTGCAGCTCTTGCCAGGATTGCACGTGGTTACCTAAATAACCAACCTCATTCTTTCTAGAAATTACCATATTATTGATATTGGATTTTTAAGTACTATAAGCTACATTTGAATCAGAAAACTACTTTGGACATCGTTTTCTATGAGGGAAAATATTTTCATTTTCATTGTTGCTGAATCCAATCTTTGCTCTTAAAAAAAAAACTCAACTCTTGGGGGTGAGGCAGGAGGATTATCCGTTCAAGGCTACCCTCGGATTAGGGTATGTTTTATGGTTATGGTTATGGTTAGGGTTAGGATTAGAATTAGGCTTAGGGTTAGGTTTAGGGTTAGGGTTAGGGGTAGTGTTTGGGTTAGGGTTAGGTTTAGGGTTAGGGATACGATTAGGATTAGGGTTATTGTTTGGGTTAGGGTTAGGGTTAGGATTAGGGTTAGGGTTAGGGTTAGGGTTAGTGTTAGGATTAGGGTTTGGGTTTGGGTTAGGGTTAGTGTTAGGGTTAGGGTTAGGTTTTAGGTTAGGTTTAGGGTGAGGGTTTGCGATAAGTTTAGGATTTGGGTTAAGGTTAGGTTTGGGATTAGGGTTTGGGTTTGGATTAGGGTTAGGTTTAGGGTTAGGGTTAGTATTAGGGTTTGGTTTGCGTTAGGATTAGGGTTAGGGTTAGGGTTAGGGTTAGGGTTTGGTTTTGCGTTAGGGTGAGGGTTAGGGTTTGGGTTAGTGTTAGGGTTAGGTTTAGGGTTAGGGTTTGGGTTTGGCTTAGGGTTAGGGTTAGAGTTAGGGTTCGGGTTAGGGTTTGGGTTAGTGTTAGGGTTCGGGTTAGGGTTAGGTTTAGGCTTAGGGTTAGGGTTAGGGTTAGGGTTTGTGTTAGGGTTAGGGTTAGGGTTAGGGTTAGGGTGTGCGTTTGGGTTAGGGTTAGGTTTAGGGTTAGGGTTAGGTTTAGGCATAGTGTTATAGTTTGGATTCTGGTTATGGTTATGATTTGGGTTAGGGTCAGGATTAGGCTTAGGGTTTGGGTTTGGGTTAGGATTAGGGTTAGGTTTAGTGTTTGGGTTTGGGTTAGGGTTAGGGGTTCGGGTAGGGTTAGGGGTAGGGGTTGGGGTATTGTTAGGCTTAGGTTTAGGGTTACGGTTTGGGTTTGGGTTAGGGTTAGGGTTAGTGTTAAGTTCAGTGTTAGGCTTTGGGTTTGGTTTATGGTTAGGTATACGGTTAGGGTGTCTGTTTGGATTAGAGTTAGGGTTAGGGTTAGTGTTAGGGTTAGGGTTTGGTTTAGGTTTATGTTCAGGTTTAGTGTTCGGGCTTAGGGTTAGGGTTAGGGTTAGGTTTATGTTAGGTTCACGTTTAAGGTTAGGGGTTGGGTTAGGGTTGTGTTTAGGGATAGGGTTAGTTTTATGGGTTCGGTTAGTGTTAGGGTTAAGGTTAGGGTTAGGATTAGTCTTAGGGTTAGTGATTGGGTTTGGGATAGGGTTAGGTTTTGGGTCAGGGTTAGGTTTAGGGTTAGGGTTTGGGTTAGGTTTCGGTTTAGTGTTAGGGTTAGGCTTAGGGTTACAGTTAGAGTTTGGGTTAGATTTAGGGCTGGGTTAGGGTTTGGGTTTGTGTTAGGGTCAGGTTTAGGGTTAGGGTTTGGGCTAGGATTAGGCTTATGTTTAGGGTTAATGTTTGGGTTAGGGTTAGGTGTAGGTTTAGGTTTAGCGTTTGGTTTATGTTTGGGTTCAGGCTTAGGGTTTGGGTTAGGGTTAGGTGTAGGTTTAATGTTTGGGTTAGGGTGAGGGGTAGGTATAGGGTTAGTGTTAGGTTAGATTTAGGGTTAGGTTTAGGGTAAGGGTTAGGGTTAGGGTTAGGTTAGTAGAGGTAGACTTTGTAGTAGAGGTCCTGTATGTGGAGGACCTAGGCAGGGCCAGCAGACCACACCACCTTCTCCCCTCCTCCTCCCATCTTCTCCTGGCTGCTTCTTTTTGTCAAACACTAGATCTTTGACCTAAAGTCAACTAAATCTCTCCAAACTGGTCACCCAAACACTAGAGCCTACGACCATGAAACCTCTGTGTTTCAGCAACTCATCTGAGAGGGCTTTGTCACCTAGCAATACCCTAAACAATGCTTTGCCACGTCACTGCCTCTTGGAGTTCCAGAATCTTAGTCCAAGATTCTGTGACCTCAGCACTCCTGCCCACATCAGACACCAATGACAGGAGACTGTCCAATAGCACTCAGCACTCACTTGCAAAGCTCTGCCTGTCTATCATAGCTTCAGAGCAGTTGCTCCTCCCCTGGTCAAGTCTTGGCAAGATTGCTTCCCAGTCCTGCAGCTCTTGCCAGGATTGCACGTGGTTACCTAAATACACAACCTCATTCTTTCTAGAAATTACCATATTATTGATGTTGGATTTTTAAGTACTATAAGCTACATTTGAATCAGAAAACTACTTTGGACATCGTTTTCTATGAGGGAAAATATTTTCATTTTCATTGATGCTGAATCCAATCTTTGCTCTTAAAAAATACAACTCAACTCTTGGGGGTGAGGCAGGAGGATTATCAGTTCAAGGCTACCCTCGGATTAGGGTATGGTTTATGGTTGTGGTTAAGGTTAGGCTTAGGGTTAGAATTAGGGTTAGGGTTAGGTTTAGGGTGTAGGGTTAAGGTTAGTGTTTGGATTAGGATTAGGTTTAGGGTTAGGGATACGATTAGAATTAGGGTTATGTTTTGGGTTACGGTTAGGTTTAGGGTTAGGGTTAGGGTTAGGATTAGGGTTTAAGTTTGGGTTAGGGTTAGGCTTAGGTTTAGGGTTAGGGTTAGGTTAGGGTTAGCGTTTGTGTTAGGGTTGGGGTTAGGGTTAGGGTTACGGTCAGGGTTTGGGTTAGGGTTAGTGTTACGATTAGGTTCATGGTTTGGGTGAGGGTTACGGTTAGGTTTTGGGTTTGGGTTGGGGTATTCGTTAAGGTTAGGGTTACGGTTTGAGTTAGGTTAGGGTTAGGGTTTGCGTTACTGTTAGGGTTAGGGTTAGGTTAGGGTTTGGGTTTCCTTTAGGGTTAGGGCTAGAGTTAGGGTTTGGGTTAGGGTTAGAGTTAGGGTTTAGCTTAGGGTTAGGGTTATTGTCAGGGTTTGGGTGGATTAGGGTTAGGGTTAGGGTTAGGGTGTGCATTTGGGTTAGGGTTAGGTTTAGGGTTAGGGTTAGGTTTAGGGATAGTGTTATGGTTTGGATTCTCGTTATGGTTAGTGTTTGGTTTAGGGTTAGGTTTAGGGTTAGGGTTTGGGTTTGGGTTAGGGTTAGGGTTAGGGTTAGGGTTAGGTTTTGTGTTAGGGTTAGGGTTAGGTTTATGGTTAGGGTGTGCGTGTGAGTTAGGGTTAGGTTTAGGCTTAGGGTTAGGTTTAGAGATAGTGTTAGAGTTTGGATTCTGGTTATGGTTAGAGTTTGGGTTAGGGTTAGGGTTAGGTTTAGGGTTTGGGTTAGGGTTAGGATTAGGGTTAGGTTTAGTGTTTGGGTTTGGGTTAGGGTTAGGGTTAGGGTTTGGGTTAGGGTTAGGGTTAGTGTTAAGTTCAGTGTTAGGTTTTGGGTCTGGTTTATGGTTAGGTATAGGGTTAGGGTGTCTGTTTGTATTAGAGTTAGGGTTAGGGTTAGTGTTAGGGTTAGGGTTTGGGTTAGGTTTATGTTCAGGTTTAGTATTCGGGTTTAGGGTTAGGGTTAGGGTTAGGGTTAGTGTTAGGTTCAGGTTTAGGGTTAAGGTTTGGGTTAGGGTTGTGTTTAGGGATAGGGTTAGGTTTATGGGTTCGGTTAGAGTTAGGGTTAGGGTTAGGGTTAGGATTAGGCTTAGGGTTAGTGTTTGGGTTTGGGATAGGGTTAGGGTTTGGGTTTGGGTTAGGGTTAGGGTTAGGGTTTGGGTTAGGTTTAGGTTTAGGTTTAATGTTTGGGTTAGGGTTATGGTTAGGGTTAGGGTTAGGGTTAGGATTTGGGTTTGGATTAGGGTTAGGGTTAGGGTTTGGGTTAGTGTTAGGTTTTGTGTTACTGTTAGGTTTAGGGGTAGGCTTTGGTTTAGGGTTAGGTTTAGCGTTAGGGTTTGGGTTACGGTTAGGTTTAGGGTCAGGTTTTGGTTTATTGTTAGGCTTAGGTTTAGTGTTAGGGTTAGGGTTAGGTTTGGGGTTTGGTTTAGTGTTAGGTTTAGGGTTACCGTTAGGGTTAGGGTTACGGTTACGGTTAGAGTTTGGGTTAGGGTTAGGGTTAGGATTAGGGTTAGAATTAGGGTTAAGGTTAGGGTTAGGGTTTGAGTTAGGGTTAGGGTTAGGGTTAGGTTTAGGGTTTCCGTTTAGGTTAGGGTGAGTGTTAGGGTTAGGGTTAGGGTTAGGGTTAGGATTAGGGTTTGGGTTTGGGTTAGGGTTAATGTTAGGGTTAGGGTTAGGGTTAGGGTTAGGTTAGGGTTAGGGTTTGTGTTAGGGTTAGGGTTAGGGTTAGGGTTACGGTCAGGGTTTGGGTTAGGGTTAGTGTTACGATTACGTTCATGGTTTGCGTGAGCGTTACGGTTACGTTTTGGGTTTGGGTTGGGGTATGGGTTAGGGTTAGGGTTAGGGTTTGAGTTACAGTTAGGGTTAGGGTTTGGGTTACTGTTAGGGTTAGGGTTAGGTTAGGGTTTGTGTTTGGTTTAGGGTTAGGGTTAGATTTAGGGTTTGGGTTAGGGTTAGGGTTAGGGTTTTGGTTAGGGTTTCGGTTATTGTCAGGGTTTCGGTGGGTTAGGGTGTGCGTTTGGGTTAGGGTTAGCTTTAGGGTTAGGGTTAGGTTTAGGGATAGTGTTATGGTTTGGATTCTGGTTATGGTTAGGGTTTGGTTTACGGTTAGGGTTAGGGTTAGGGTTTGGGTTTGGGTTAGGATTAGGGTTAAGGTTAGAGTTAGGGTTTGTGTTTGGTTTAGGGTTAGGGTTAGGGTTAGGGTTTGGGTTAGATTTAGTGTTAGGGTTTGGGTTATTGTTAAGTTCAGTGTTAGGGTTCGGGTTTGGTTTAGGGTTAGGGTTAGGGTTAGTGTTAGGGTTATGGTTTGGTTTAGGTTTATGTTCAGGTTTAGTATTCGGTTTTAGGTTTAGGGTTAGGGTCAGGTTTAGGGTTAAGGTTTGGGTTATGGTTGTGTTTAGGGATAGGGTTATGTTTATGGGTTCCGTTAGGGTTAGGGTTAGGATTAGGCTTAGGGTTAGTGTTTGGGTTTGGGTTATGATTAGGGTTTGTGTTAAGGTTAGGTTTAGGGTTAGGGTTTGGGCTAGGGTTAGGTTTAGGGTTAGGGATTGGGTTAGGGTTAGGTTTAGGGTTAATGTTTGGGTTAGCTTTAGGGTTAGGGTTTGGGTTAGGGTTAGGATTATGGTTATGGTTATGGTTTGGGTTAGTTTTAGGTTTAGGGTTAGGGTTTAGGTTAGGGTTAGGTTTAGTGTTAATATTTGGAGAAGGGTTAGGGTTAGGGTTAGGGTTTGGGATTGGGTTAGGGTTAGGGTTAGGGTTTGTGTTAGTGTTCCGTTTAGGGTTAGGGTTCGGGCTACGGGTAGGGTTAGGTTTAGGGTTAATGTTTGGGTTATTATTAGGTTTAGTCTTAGGGTTAGGGTTAGGGTTAGGTTTAGGTTTTATGTTTGGTTTAGGGTTAGGGTTAGGTATAGGTTTAGTGTTAGGTTAGGTTTAGGATTAGGGTTAGGGTTAGGGTTAGGATTAGCGTTAGGGTTAGTAGAGGTAGGCAATTAGGGTTAGTATTAGAGGTCCTGTATGTGGAGGGCCTGGGCATGGCCAGCAGGCCACACCACCTTCTCCCCTCCTCCTCCCACTTCTCCTGGCTGCTGCTTTTTTCAAACACGAGATTTTTGACCTAAAGACAACTAAATCTCTCCAAACTGGTCACCCAAACACAAGAGCCTACCACCAAGAAACCTCTGTGTTTCAGCAACTCATCTAAGAGGGCTTTGTCACCTAGCAACACCCTAAAAAATGTTTGCCTGGTCACTGCCTCTTGGAGCTCCAGAATCTTAGTCCAAGATTCTGTGACCTCAGCACTCCTGCCCACATCAGACACCAATGAGAGGAGACCGACCAATAGCACTCAGCACTCACTTGCAGATCTCTGCCTGTCTATCATAGCTTCAGAGCAGGTGCTCCTCCCCTGGTCAAGTCATGCCAAGATTGCTTCCCAGTCCTGCAGCTCTTGAAAGGATTGCACATGGTTACATAAATAACCAAACTCATCCTTTCTAGAAATTCCCGTATTATTGATATTGGATTCTTAAGTACTATAAGCTACATTTGAATCAGAAAACTACTTTGGACATCGTTTTCTATGAGGGAATATATTTTCCTTTTTCATTGTTGCTGAATCCAATCTTTGCTCTTAAAAAAGTACAACTCAACTCTTGGGGGTGAGGCAGGAGGATTATCAGTTCAAGGCTACACTCAGATTAGGGTATGGGTTATGATTAGTGTTAGGGTTAGAATTAGGGTTAGGGTTAGGTTTAGGGTTAGGGCTAGGGTTAATGTTTGGGTTAGGGTTAGGTTTAGGGTTAGGTATACGATTAGGATTAGGGTTATGGTTTGGGTTAGGGTTAGGGTTAGGATTAGGGTTAGGGTTAGGGTTAGGGTTAGGGTTATGTTGTGAGTTAGGTTTAGGGTTAGGTTTAGGGTTTCCGTTTGGGTTAGGGTGAGTGTTAGGGTTAGGTTTAGGGTTAGTTTTAGGATTAGGGTTTGGATTTGGGTTAGGGTTTCTGTTAGGGTTAGGGTTAGGGTTAGGGTTAGGGTTTAGGTTAGGTTTAGGGTGAGGGTTTTCGATAAGTTTAGGATTTGGGTTAAGGTTAGGTTTAGGATTAGGTTAGGGTTAGGGTTAGGGTTAGGGTTAGGGTTAGGGTTAACGATTGGGTTAGGGTTAAGTTTAGTTTAAGGTTAGGGTTAGGGTTTGGGTTAGGGTTAGGGTTAGGGTTAGGGTTTGGTTTTGGGTTAGGGTTAGGGTTAGGGTTTGGGTTAGGTTTAGCTTTAGGGTTAGGGTTTGGGTTTGGGTTAGGGTTAGGGTTTGAGTTAGGGTTAGGGTTAGGTTTAGGGTTAATGTTTGGGTTATTGTTAGGGTTAGGGTTTGGTTTAGGGTTAGGGTTAGGGTTAGGGTTTGGGTTAGGGTTAGGTTTAGGGTTAATGTTTGGGTTAGGGTTAGGGTTAGGTATAGGCTTATTGTTTGGTTTAGTGTTAGGTTTAGTGTTAGGGTTAGGGTTATCGGTAGAGTTTGGGTTAGGGATATGGTTAGGGTTAGGGTTTGGGTTTGGGTTAGGGTTAGGTTTAGGGTTAATGTTTGGGTTAGAGTTAGGGTTAGGTAAAGGGGTTGGGTTAGGGTTAGGTTTACGGTGTGCGTTTGGTTTTGGGTTAGGTTTAGGGTTAGGTTTAGGGATAGAGTTATGGTTTGGGTTCTGGTTCTGGTTAGGGTTTGGGTTAGTGTTAGGGTTAGGGTTTGGGTTGGGTTTAAGGTTAGTGTTAGGGTTAGGGTTTGGTTTTGGGTTAGGGTTAGGTTTAGGGTTAGGTTTAGGGTTTGGGTTTGGGTAAGGATTGGGGTTAGGGTTAGGGTTAGGGTTTGGGTTACGATTAGGGTTAGGGTTTGGTTTTGGGTTTGGGTTAGGGTTAGGTTTAGGGTTAGAGTTTGGGTTAGGGTTAGGTTTAGGGTTAATGTTTGGGTTAGCTTTAGGGTTAGGGTTTGGGTTAGGGTTAGGGTTATGGTTATGGTTAGGGTTTGGGTTAGGTTTAGGTTTAGGGTTAGGGTTTGGGTTAGGGTTAGGTTTAGGGTTAATGTTTGGGTTATGGTTAGGGTTATGTATAGGGTTTGGGTTTGGTTTAGTGTTATGTTTAGTGTTAGGGTTAGGGTTAGGGTTACAGTTAGAGTTTCGGTTAGGTTTAGGGGTGGGTTAGGGTTTGGTTTTGTGTTAGGGTTAGGTTTAGGGTTAGTGTTTGGGCTAGTATTAGGGTTAGGTTTAGTGTTAATGTTTGGGTTAGGATTAGGGTTAGGTTTAGGGTTAGGGTTTGGTTTATGGTTGGGTTCAGGCTTAGGGTTTGGGTTAAGGTTAGGTTTAGGTTTAATGTTTGGGTTAGGGTTAGGGTCAGGTATAGGGTTAGTGTTAGGTTAGGTTTAGGGTTAGGTTTAGGGTAAGGGTTAGGGTTAGGTTTAGGTTAGTAGAGGTAGACTTTGTAGTAGAGGTCCTATATGTGGAGGACCTAGGCAGGGCCAGCAGGCCACACCACCTTCTGCCCTCCTCCTCCCATCTTCTCCTGGCTGCTTCTTTTTGTAAAACACTAGAACTTTGACCTAAAGTCAACTAAATCTCTCCAAACTGGTCACCCAAACACTAGAGCCTACCACCATGAAACCTCTGTGTTTCAGCAACTCATCTGAGAGGGCTTTGTCACCTAGCAATACCCTAAACAATGCTTTGCCACGTCACTGCCTCTTGGAGTTCCAGAATCTTAGTCCAAGATTCTGTGACCTCAGCACTCCTGCCCACATCAGACACCAATGACAGGAGACTGTCCAATAGCATTCAGCACTCACTTGCAAAGCTCTGCCTGTCTATCATAGCTTCAGAGCAGTTGCTCCTCCCCTGGTCAAGTCATGCCAAGGTTAATTCCCAGTCCTGCAGCTCTTGCCAGGATTGCACGTGGTTACCTAAATAACCAACCTCATTCTTTCTAGAAATTACCATATTATTGATATTGGATTTTTAAGTACTATAAGCTACATTTGAATCAGAAAACTACTTTGGACATCGTTTTCTATGAGGGAAAATATTTTCATTTTCATTGTTGCTGAATCCAATCTTTGCTCTTAAAAAAAAAACTCAACTCTTGGGGGTGAGGCAGGAGGATTATCCGTTCAAGGCTACCCTCGGATTAGGGTATGTTTTATGGTTATGGTTATGGTTAGGGTTAGGATTAGAATTAGGCTTAGGGTTAGGTTTAGGGTTAGGGTTAGGGGTAGTGTTTGGGTTAGGGTTAGGTTTAGGGTTAGGGATACGATTAGGATTAGGGTTATTGTTTGGGTTAGGGTTAGGGTTAGGATTAGGGTTAGGGTTAGGGTTAGGGTTAGTGTTAGGATTAGGGTTTGGGTTTGGGTTAGGGTTAGTGTTAGGGTTAGGGTTAGGTTTTAGGTTAGGTTTAGGGTGAGGGTTTGCGATAAGTTTAGGATTTGGGTTAAGGTTAGGTTTGGAATTAGGGTTTGGGTTTGGATTAGGGTTAGGTTTAGGGTTAGGGTTAGTGTTAGGGTTTGGTTTGCGTTAGGATTAGGGTTAGGGTTAGGGTTAGGGTTAGGGTTTGGTTTTGGGTTAGGGTGAGGGTTAGGGTTTGGGTTAGTGTTAGGGTTAGGTTTAGGGTTAGGGTTTGGGTTTGGCTTAGGGTTAGGGTTAGAGTTAGGGTTCGGGTTAGGGTTTGGGTTAGTGTTAGGGTTCGGGTTAGGGTTAGGGTTAGGGTTAGGGTTAGGGTTAGGGTTTGTGTTAGGGTTAGGGTTAGGGTTAGGGTGTGCGTTTGGGTTAGGGTTAGGTTTAGGGTTAGGGTTAGGTTTAGGGATAGTGTTATAGTTTGGATTCTGGTTATGGTTATGATTTGGGTTAGGGTTAGGATTAGGCTTAGGGTTTGGGTTTGGGTTAGGATTAGGGTTAGGTTTAGTGTTTGGGTTTGGGTTAGGGTTAGGGTTTCGGTTAGGGTTAGGGTTAGGGTTTGGGTTATTGTTAGGCTTAGGTTTAGGGTTACGGTTTGGGTTTGGGTTAGGGTTAGGGTTAGTGTTAAGTTCAGTGTTAGGCTTTGGGTTTGGTTTATGGTTAGGTATACGGTTAGGGTGTCTGTTTGGATTAGAGTTAGGGTTAGGGTTAGTGTTAGGGTTAGGGTTTGGTTTAGGTTTATGTTCAGGTTTAGTGTTCGGGTTTAGGGTTAGGGTTAGGGTTAGGTTTATGTTAGGTTCAGGTTTAAGGTTAAGGTTTGGGTTAGGGTTGTGTTTAGGGATAGGGTTAGTTTTATGGGTTCGGTTAGTGTTAGGGTTAAGGTTAGGGTTAGGATTAGTCTTAGGGTTAGTGATTGGGTTTGGGATAGGGTTAGGTTTTGGGTCAGGGTTAGGTTTAGGGTTAGGGTTTGGGTTAGGTTTACGTTTAGTGTTAGGGTTAGGGTTAGGGTTACAGTTAGAGTTTGGGTTAGATTTAGGGCTGGGTTAGGGTTTGGGTTTGTGTTAGGGTCAGGTTTAGGGTTAGGGTTTGGGCTAGGATTAGGCTTAGGTTTAGGGTTAATGTTTGGGTTAGGGTTAGGGTTAGG
The DNA here is from genome assembly GCA_035773235.1 of Eospalax fontanierii. Taxonomy (NCBI): domain Eukaryota; kingdom Metazoa; phylum Chordata; class Mammalia; order Rodentia; family Spalacidae; genus Eospalax; species Eospalax fontanierii. The sequence continues at coordinate 2,176,263 of JAJHUQ010000057.1, read as the reverse complement.
TTTAGGTTTAGGGTTTGGTTTATGTTTGGGTTCAGGCTTAGGGTTTGGGTTAGGGTTAGGTTTAGGTTTAATGTTTGGGTTAGGGTTAGGGTTAGGTATAGGGTTAGTGTTAGGTTAGATTTAGGGTTAGGTTTAGGGTAAGGGTTAGGGTTAGGGTTAGGTTAGTAGAGGTAGACTTTGTAGTAGAGGTCCTGTATGTGGAGGACCTAGGCAGGGCCAGCAGACCACACCACCTTCTCCCCTCCTCCTCCCATCTTCTCCTGGCTGCTTCTTTTTGTCAAACACTAGATCTTTGACCTAAAGTCAACTAAATCTCTCCAAACTGGTCACCCAAACACTAGAGCCTACGACCATGAAACCTCTGTGTTTCAGCAACTCATCTGAGAGGGCTTTGTCACCTAGCAATACCCTAAACAATGCTTTGCCACGTCACTGCCTCTTGGAGTTCCAGAATCTTAGTCCAAGATTCTGTGACCTCAGCACTCCTGCCCACATCAGACACCAATGACAGGAGACTGTCCAATAGCACTCAGCACTCACTTGCAAAGCTCTGCCTGTCTATCATAGCTTCAGAGCAGTTGCTCCTCCCCTGGTCAAGTCTTGGCAAGATTGCTTCCCAGTCCTGCAGCTCTTGCCAGGATTGCACGTGGTTACCTAAATACACAACCTCATTCTTTCTAGAAATTACCATATTATTGATGTTGGATTTTTAAGTACTATAAGCTACATTTGAATCAGAAAACTACTTTGGACATCGTTTTCTATGAGGGAAAATATTTTCATTTTCATTGATGCTGAATCCAATCTTTGCTCTTAAAAAATACAACTCAACTCTTGGGGGTGAGGCAGGAGGATTATCAGTTCAAGGCTACCCTCGGATTAGGGTATGGTTTATGGTTGTGGTTAAGGTTAGGCTTAGGGTTAGAATTAGGGTTAGGGTTAGGTTTAGGGTGTAGGGTTAAGGTTAGTGTTTGGATTAGGATTAGGTTTAGGGTTAGGGATACGATTAGAATTAGGGTTATGTTTTGGGTTAGGGTTAGGTTTAGGGTTAGGGTTAGGGTTAGGATTAGGGTTTAAGTTTGGGTTAGGGTTAGGCTTAGGTTTAGGGTTAGGGTTAGGTTAGGGTTACCGTTTGTGTTAGGGTTGGGGTTAGGGTTAGGCTTACGTTCAGGGTTTGGGTTAGGGTTAGTGTTACGATTAGGTTCATGGTTTGGGTGAGGGTTACGTTTAGGTTTTGGCTTTGCGTTGGGGTATTCGTTAAGGTTAGGGTTAGGGTTTGAGTTGGGTTAGGGTTAGGGTTTGGGTTACTGTTAGGGTAAGGGTTAGGTTAGGGTTTGGGTTTGCTTTAGGGTTAGGGTTAGAGTTAGGGTTTGGGTTAGGGTTAGAGTTAGGGTTTAGCTTAGGGTTAGGGTTATTGTCAGGGTTTGGGTGGATTAGGGTTAGGGTTAGGGTTAGGGTGTGCATTTGGGTTAGGGTTAGGTTTAGGGTTAGGGTTAGGTTTAGGGATAGTGTTATGGTTTGGATTCTCGTTATGGTTAGTGTTTGGTTTAGGGTTAGGTTTAGGGTTAGGGTTTGGGTTTGGGTTAGGGTTAGGGTTAGGGTTAGGGTTAGGTTTTGTGTTAGGGTTAGGGTTAGGTTTATGGTTAGGGTGTGCGTGTGAGTTAGGGTTAGGTTTAGGCTTAGGGTTAGGTTTAGAGATAGTGTTAGAGTTTGGATTCTGGTTATGGTTAGAGTTTGGGTTAGGGTTAGGGTTAGGTTTAGGGTTTGGGTTAGGGTTAGGATTAGGGTTAGGTTTAGTGTTTGGGTTTGGGTTAGGGCGAGGGTTAGGGCTTGGGTTAGGGTTAGGGTTAGTGTTAAGTTCAGTGTTAGGTTTTGGGTCTGGTTTATGGTTAGGTATAGGGTTAGGGTGTCTGTTTGTATTAGAGTTAGGGTTAGGGTTAGTGTTAGGGTTAGGGTTTGGGTTAGGTTTATGTTCAGGTTTAGTGTTCGGGTTTAGGGTTAGGGTTAGGGTTAGGGTTAGTGTTAGGTTCAGGTTTAGGGTTAAGGTTTGGGTTAGGGTTGTGTTTAGGGATAGGGTTAGGTTTATGGGTTCGGTTAGAGTTAGGGTTAGGGTTAGGGTTAGGATTAGGCTTAGGGTTAGTGTTTGGGTTTGGGATAGGGTTAGGGTTTGGGTTTGGGTTAGGGTTAGGGTTAGGGTTTGGGTTAGGTTTAGGTTTAGGTTTAATGTTTGGGTTAGGGTTATGGTTAGGGTTAGGGTTAGGGTTAGGATTTGGGTTTGGATTAGGGTTAGGGTTAGGGTTTGGGTTAGTGTTAGGGTTTGGGTTACTGTTAGGTTTAGGGGTAGGCTTTGGTTTAGGGTTAGGTTTAGCGTTAGGGTTTGGGTTACGGTTAGGTTTAGGGTCAGGTTTTGGTTTATTGTTAGGCTTAGGTTTAGTGTTAGGGTTAGGGTTAGGTTTGGGGTTTGGTTTAGTGTTAGGTTTAGGGTTACCGTTAGGGTTAGGGTTACGGTTACGGTTAGAGTTTGGGTTAGGGTTAGGGTTAGGATTAGGGTTAGAATTAGGGTTAAGGTTAGGGTTAGGGTTTGAGTTAGGGTTAGGGTTAGGGTTAGGTTTAGGGTTTCCGTTTAGGTTAGGGTGAGTGTTAGGGTTAGGGATAGGGTTAGGGTTAGGATTAGGGTTTGGGTTTGGGTTAGGGTTAATGTTAGGGTTAGGGTTAGGGTGAGGGGTAGGTTAGGGTTAGGGTTTGTGGTAGGGTTAGGGGTAGGGTTAGGGTTACGGTCAGGGTTTGGGTTAGGGTTTGTGTTAGGGTTAGGTTCATGGTTTGGGTGAGGGATAGGGTTATGTTTTGGGTTTGGGTTGGGGTATGGGTTAGGGTTAGGGTTAGGGTTTGAGTTACAGTTAGGGTTAGGGTTTGGGGTACTGTTAGGGTTAGGGTTAGGTTAGGGTTTGTGTTTGGTTTAGGGTTAGGGTTAGATTTAGGGTTTGGGTTAGGGTTAGGGTTAGGGTTTTGGTTAGGGTTACGGTTATTGTCAGGGTTTCGGTGGGTTAGGGTGTGCATTTGGGTTAGGGTTAGCTTTAGGGTTAGGGTTAGGTTTAGGGATAGTGTTATGGTTTGGATTCTGGTTATGGTTAGGGTTTGGTTTACGGTTAGGGTTAGGGTTAGGGTTTGGGTTTGGGTTAGGATTAGGGTTAAGGTTAGATTTAGGGTTTGTGTTTGGTTTAGGGTTAGGGTTAGGGTTAGGGTTTGGGTTAGATTTAGTGTTAGGGTTTGGGTTATTGTTAAGTTCAGTGTTAGGGTTCGGGTTTGGTTTAGCGTTAGGGTTAGGGTTAGTGTTAGGGTTATGGTTTGGTTTAGGTTTATGTTCAGGTTTAGTATTCGGTTTTAGGTTTAGGATTAGGGTCAGGTTTAGGGTTAAGGTTTGGGTTATGGTTGTGTTTAGGGATAGGGTTATGTTTATGGGTTCCGTTAGGGTTAGGGTTAGGATTAGGCTTAGGGTTAGTGTTTGGGTTTGGGTTATGATTAGGGTTTGTGTTAAGGTTAGGTTTAGGGTTAGGGTTTGGGCTAGGGTTAGGTTTAGGGTTAGGGTTTGGGTTAGGGTTAGGTTTAGGGTTAATGTTTGGGTTAGCTTTAGGGTTAGGGTTTGGGTTAGGGTTAGGATTATGGTTATGGTTATGGTTTGGGTTAGTTTTAGGTTTAGGGTTAGGGTTTAGGTTAGGGTTAGGTTTAGTGTTAATATTTGGATTAGGGTTAGGGTTAGGGTTAG
>JAJHUQ010000057.1:2140000-2155000 GCA_035773235.1 Eospalax fontanierii | reverse complement strand
ACCATGAAACCTCTGTGTTTCAGCAACTCATCTGAGAGGGCTTTGTCACCTAGCAATACCCTAAACAATGCTTTGCCACGTCACTGCCTCTTGGAGTTCCAGAATCTTAGTCCAAGATTCTGTGACCTCAGCACTCCTGCCCACATCAGACACCAATGACAGGAGACTGTCCAATAGCATTCAGCACTCACTTGCAAAGCTCTGCCTGTCTATCATAGCTTCAGAGCAGTTGCTCCTCCCCTGGTCAAGTCATGCCAAGGTTAATTCCCAGTCCTGCAGCTCTTGCCAGGATTGCACGTGGTTACCTAAATAACCAACCTCATTCTTTCTAGAAATTACCATATTATTGATATTGGATTTTTAAGTACTATAAGCTACATTTGAATCAGAAAACTACTTTGGACATCGTTTTCTATGAGGGAAAATATTTTCATTTTCATTGTTGCTGAATCCAATCTTTGCTCTTAAAAAAAAAACTCAACTCTTGGGGGTGAGGCAGGAGGATTATCCGTTCAAGCCTACCCTCGGATTAGGGTATGTTTTATGGTTATGGTTATGGTTAGGGTTAGGATTAGAATTAGGCTTAGGGTTAGGTTTAGGGCTAGGGTAAGGGGTAGTGTTTGGGTTAGGGTTAGGTTTAGGGTTAGGGATACGATTAGGATTAGGGTTATTGTTTGGGTTAGGGTTAGGGTTAGGATTAGGGTTAGGGTTAGGGTTAGGGTTAGTGTTAGGATTAGGGTTTGGGTTTGGGTTAGGGTTAGTGTTAGGGTTAGGGTTAGGTTTTAGGTTAGGTTTAGGGTGAGGGTTTGCGTTAAGTTTAGGATTTGGGTTAAGGTTAGGTTTGGGATTAGGGTTTGGGTTTGGATTAGGGTTAGGTTTAGGGTTAGGGTTAGTGTTAGGGTTTGGTTTGCGTTAGGATTAGGGTTAGGGTTAGGGTTAGGGTTAGGGTTTGGTTTTGGGTTAGGGTGAGGGTTAGGGTTTGGGTTAGTGTTAGGGTTAGGTTTAGGGTTAGGGTTTGGGTTTGGCTTAGGGTTAGGGTTAGAGTTAGGGTTCGGGTTAGGGTTTGGGTTAGTGTTAGGGTTCAGGTTAGGGTTAGGGTTAGGGTTAGGGTTAGGGTTAGGGTTAGGGTTTGTGTTAGGGTTAGGGTTAGGGTTAGGGTTAGGGTGTGCGTTTGGGTTAGGGTTAGGTTTAGGGTTAGGTTTAGGTTTAGTGTTAGTGTTATAGTTTGGATTCTGGTTATGGTTATGGTTTGGGTTAGGGTTAGGATTAGGCTTAGGGTTTGGGTTTGGGTTAGGATTAGGGTTAGGTTTAGTGTTTGGGTTTGGGTTAGGGTTAGGGTTTCGGTTAGGGTTAGGGTTAGGGTTTGGGTTATTGTTAGGCTTAGGTTTAGGGTTACGGTTTGGGTTTGGGTTAGGGTTAGGGTTAGTGTTAAGTTCAGTGTTAGGCTTTGGGTTTGGTTTATGGTTAGGTATACGGTTAGGGTGTCTGTTTGGATTAGAGTTAGGGTTAGGGTTAGTGTTAGGGTTAGGGTTTGGTTTAGGTTTATGTTCAGGTTTAGTGTTCGGGTTTAGGGTTAGGGTTAGGGTTAGGTTTATGTTAGGTTCAGGGTTAAGGTTAAGGTTTGGGTTAGGGTTGTGTTTAGGGATAGGGTTAGTTTTATGGGTTCGGTTAGTGTTAGGGTTAAGGTTATGGTTAGGATTAGTCTTACGGTTAGTGATTGGGTTTGGGATAGGGTTAGGTTTTGGGTCAGGGTTAGGTTTAGGGTTAGGGTTTGGGTTAGGTTTACGTTTAGTGTTAGGGTTAGGGTTAGGGTTACAGTTAGAGTTTGGGTTAGATTTAGGGCTGGGTTAGGGTTTGGGTTTGTGTTAGGGTCAGGTTTAGGGTTAGGGTTTGAGCTAGGATTAGGCTTAGGTTTAGGGTTAATGTTTGGGTTAGGGTTAGGGTTAGGTGTAGGTTTAGGGTTTGGTTTATGTTTGGGTTCAGGCTTAGGGTTTGGGTTAGGGTTAGGTTTAGGTTTAATGTTTGGGTTAGGGTTAGGGTTAGGTATAGGGTTAGTGTTAGGTTAGATTTAGGGTTAGGTTTAGGGTAAGGGTTAGGGTTAGGGTTAGGTTAGTAGAGGTAGACTTTGTAGTAGAGGTCCTGTATATGGAGGACCTAGGCAGGGCCAGCAGACCACACCACCTTCTCCCCTCCTCCTCCCATCTTCTCCTGGCTGCTTCTTTTTGTCAAACACTAGATCTTTGACCTAAAGTCAACTAAATCTCTCCAAACTGGTCACCCAAACACTAGAGCCTACGACCATGAAACCTCTGTGTTTCAGCAACTCATCTGAGAGGGCTTTGTCACCTAGCAATACCCTAAACAATGCTTTGCCACGTCACTGCCTCTTGGAGTTCCAGAATCTTAGTCCAAGATTCTGTGACCTCAGCACTCCTGCCCACATCAGACACCAATGACAGGAGACTGTCCAATAGCACTCAGCACTCACTTGCAAAGCTCTGCCTGTCTATCATAGCTTCAGAGCAGTTGCTCCTCCCCTGGTCAAGTCTTGGCAAGATTGCTTCCCAGTCCTGCAGCTCTTGCCAGGATTGCACGTGGTTACCTAAATACACAACCTCATTCTTTCTAGAAATTACCATATTATTGATGTTGGATTTTTAAGTACTATAAGCTACATTTGAATCAGAAAACTACTTTGGACATCGTTTTCTATGAGGGAAAATATTTTCATTTTCATTGATGCTGAATCCAATCTTTGCTCTTAAAAAATACAACTCAACTCTTGGGGGTGAGGCAGGAGGATTATCAGTTCAAGGCTACCCTCGGATTAGGGTATGGTTTATGGTTGTGGTTAAGGTTAGGCTTAGGGTTAGAATTAGGGTTAGGGTTAGGTTTAGGGTGTAGGGTTAAGGTTAGTGTTTGGATTAGGATTAGGTTTAGGGTTAGGGATACGATTAGAATTAGGGTTATGTTTTGGGTTAGGGTTAGGGTTAGGATTAGGGTTAGGGTTAGGGTTAGGGTTATGGTGTGAGTTAGGGTTAGGTTTAGGTTAAGGGTTTCCGTTTGGGTTAGGGTGAGTGTTAGGGTTAGGGTTAGGGTTAGGGTTAGGGTTTGGGTTTGGGTTAGGGTTAGGGTTAGTGTTAGGGTTTGGGTTAGGGTTTGGGTTAGTGTTAGGGTTTGGGTTAGGGTTAGGGTTTCGGTTTGGTTTAGGGTTAGGTTTAGGGATAGTGTTATAGTTAGGATTCTGGTTATGATTAGGGTTTGGGTTAGGGTTAGGATTAGGCTTAGGGTTTGGGTTTGGGTTAGGATTAGGGTTAGGTTTAGTGTTTGGGTTTGGGTTAGGGTTAGGGTTAGGGTTAGGGTTTGGGTTAGGGTTAGGGTTAGGGTTTGGGTTATTGTTAGGCTTAGGTTTAATGTTACGGTTTGGGTTTGGGTTAGGGTTAGGGTTAGTGTTAAGTTCAGTGTTAGGCTTTGGGTTTGGTTTATGGTTAGGTATAGGGTTAGGGTGTCTGTTTGGATTAGAGTTAGGGTTATGGTTAGTGTTAGGGTTAGGGTTTGGGTTAGGTTTATGTTCAGGTTTAGTGTTCGTGTTTAGGGTTAGGGTTAGGGTTATGTTAGGTTCAGGTTTAGGGTTAAGGTTTATGTTAGGGTTTTGTTTAGGGATAGGGTTAGGTTTATGGGTTCGGTTAGGGTTAAGGTTAGGGTTAGGGTTAGGATTAGTCTTAGGGTTAGTGATTGGGTTTGGGATAGGGTTAGTGTTTGGGTCAGGGTTAGGTTTAGGGTTAGACTTTGGGTTAGGGTTAGGTTTAGCGTTAGTTTTTGGGTTACGGTTAGGTTTAGGGTTAGGGTTTGGTTTATTGTTAGGCTTAGGTTTAGGGTTAGGATTAGGGTTTGGGTTAGGGTTAGGTTTAGGGTTAGGGTTAGGGTTATTGTAACGGTTGCGGTTAGAGTTTGGGTTAGGGTTAGGGTTAGGGTTAGGGTTAGAATTAGGGTTAGGTTTAGGGTTAGGGTTAGGGTTAGGATTAGGGTTTAAGTTTGGGTTAGGGTTAGGCTTAGGTTTAGGGTTAGGGTTAGGTTAGGGTTAGCGTTTGTGTTAGGGTTGGGGTTAGGGTTAGGGTTACGGTCAGGGTTTGGGTTAGGGTTAGTGTTACGATTAGGTTCATGGTTTGGGTGAGGGTTACGGTTAGGTTTTGGGTTTGGGTTGGGGTATTCGTTAAGGTTAGGGTTACGGTTTGAGTTAGGTTAGGGTTAGGGTTTGGGTTACTGTTAGGGTTAGGGTTAGGTTAGGGTTTGGGTTTGCTTTAGGGTTAGGGTTAGAGTTAGGGTTTGGGTTAGGGTTAGAGTTAGGGTTTAGCTTAGGGTTAGGGTTATTGTCAGGGTTTGGGTGGATTAGGGTTAGGGTTAGGGTTAGGGTGTGCATTTGGGTTAGGGTTAGGTTTAGGGTTAGGGTTAGGTTTAGGGATAGTGTTATGGTTTGGATTCTCGTTATGGTTAGTGTTTGGTTTAGGGTTAGGTTTAGGGTTAGGGTTTGGGTTTGGGTTAGGGTTAGGGTTAGGGTTAGGGTTAGGTTTTGTGTTAGGGTTAGGGTTAGGTTTATGGTTAGGGTGTGCGTGTGAGTTAGGGTTAGGTTTAGGCTTAGGGTTAGGTTTAGAGATAGTGTTAGAGTTTGGATTCTGGTTATGGTTAGAGTTTGGGTTAGGGTTAGGGTTAGGTTTAGGGTTTGGGTTAGGGTTAGGATTAGGGTTAGGTTTAGTGTTTGGGTTTGGGTTAGGGTTAGGGTTAGGGTTTGGGTTAGGGTTAGGGTTAGTGTTAAGTTCAGTGTTAGGTTTTGGGTCTGGTTTATGGTTAGGTATAGGGTTAGGGTGTCTGTTTGTATTAGAGTTAGGGTTAGGGTTAGTGTTAGGGTTAGGGTTTGGGTTAGGTTTATGTTCAGGTTTAGTGTTCGGGTTTAGGGTTAGGGTTAGGGTTAGGGTTAGTGTTAGGTTCAGGTTTAGGGTTAAGGTTTGGGTTAGGGTTGTGTTTAGGGATAGGGTTAGGTTTATGGGTTCGGTTAGAGTTAGGGTTAGGGTTAGGGTTAGGATTAGGCTTAGGGTTAGTGTTTGGGTTTGGGATAGGGTTAGGGTTTGGGTTTGGGTTAGGGTTAGGGTTAGGGTTTGGGTTAGGTTTAGGTTTAGGTTTAATGTTTGGGTTAGGGTTATGGTTAGGGTTAGGGTTAGGGTTAGGATTTGGGTTTGGATTAGGGTTAGGGTTAGGGTTTGGGTTAGTGTTAGGTTTTGTGTTACTGTTAGGTTTAGGGGTAGGCTTTGGTTTAGGGTTAGGTTTAGCGTTAGGGTTTGGGTTACGGTTAGGTTTAGGGTCAGGTTTTGGTTTATTGTTAGGCTTAGGTTTAGTGTTAGGGTTAGGGTTAGGTTTGGGGTTTGGTTTAGTGTTAGGTTTAGGGTTACCGTTAGGGTTAGGGTTACGGTTACGGTTAGAGTTTGGGTTAGGGTTAGGGTTAGGATTAGGGTTAGAATTAGGGTTAAGGTTAGGGTTAGGGTTTGAGTTAGGGTTAGGGTTAGGGTTAGGTTTAGGGTTTCCGTTTAGGTTAGGGTGAGTGTTAGGGTTAGGGTTAGGGTTAGGGTTAGGATTAGGGTTTGGGTTTGGGTTAGGGTTAATGTTAGGGTTAGGGTTAGGGTTAGGGTTAGGTTAGGGTTAGGGTTTGTGTTAGGGTTAGGGTTAGGGTTAGGGTTACGGTCAGGGTTTGGGTTAGGGTTAGTGTTACGATTAGGTTCATGGTTTGGGTGAGGGTTACGGTTATGTTTTGGGTTTGGGTTGGGGTATGGGTTAGGGTTAGGGTTAGGGTTTGAGTTACAGTTAGGGTTAGGGTTTGGGTTACTGTTAGGGTTAGGGTTAGGTTAGGGTTTGTGTTTGGTTTAGGGTTAGGGTTAGATTTAGGGTTTGGGTTAGGGTTAGGGTTAGGGTTTTGGTTAGGGTTACGGTTATTGTCAGGGTTTCGGTGGGTTAGGGTGTGCATTTGGGTTAGGGTTAGCTTTAGGGTTAGGGTTAGGTTTAGGGATAGTGTTATGGTTTGGATTCTGGTTATGGTTAGGGTTTGGTTTACGGTTAGGGTTAGGGTTAGGGTTTGGGTTTGGGTTAGGATTAGGGTTAAGGTTAGAGTTAGGGTTTGTGTTTGGTTTAGGGTTAGGGTTAGGGTTAGGGTTTGGGTTAGATTTAGTGTTAGGGTTTGGGTTATTGTTAAGTTCAGTGTTAGGGTTCGGGTTTGGTTTAGGGTTAGGGTTAGGGTTAGTGTTAGGGTTATGGTTTGGTTTAGGTTTATGTTCAGGTTTAGTATTCGGTTTTAGGTTTAGGGTTAGGGTCAGGTTTAGGGTTAAGGTTTGGGTTATGGTTGTGTTTAGGGATAGGGTTATGTTTATGGGTTCCGTTAGGGTTAGGGTTAGGATTAGGCTTAGGGTTAGTGTTTGGGTTTGGGTTATGATTAGGGTTTGTGTTAAGGTTAGGTTTAGGGTTAGGGTTTGGGCTAGGGTTAGGTTTAGGGTTAGGGTTTGGGTTAGGGTTAGGTTTAGGGTTAATGTTTGGGTTAGCTTTAGGGTTAGGGTTTGGGTTAGGGTTAGGATTATGGTTATGGTTATGGTTTGGGTTAGTTTTAGGTTTAGGGTTAGGGTTTAGGTTAGGGTTAGGTTTAGTGTTAATATTTGGATTAGGGTTAGGGTTAGGGTTAGGGTTTGGGTTTGGGTTAGGGTTAGGGTTAGGGTTTGTGTTAGTGTTACGTTTAGGTTTAGGGTTTGGGCTAGGGTTAGGGTTAGGTTTAGGGTTAATATTTGGGTTATGGTTAGGTTTAGTCTTAGGGTTAGGGTTAGAGTTAGGTTTAGGTTTAATGTTTGGGTTAGGGTTAGGGTTAGGGTTAGGGTTAGGGTTAGGGTTAGGGTTAGGGTTAGTGTTTGGGTTAGGGTAAGGTTTAGGGTTAGGGATAGGATTAGGATTAGGGTTATGGTTTGAGTTAGGGTTAGGATTAGGGTTAGGGATAGGGTTACGGTTAGGGTTAGGGTGTGAGTTTGGTTTAGGGTTAGGTTTAGGGTTTCCGTTTGGGTTAGGGTGAGTGTTAGGGTTAGGGTTAGGGTTAGTGTTAGGATTAGGTTTTGGGTTTGGGTTAGGGTTAGTGTTAGGGTTAGGGTTAGGGTTAGGGTTAGGGTTAGGGTTTAGGTTAGGTTTAGGGTGAGGGTTTTCCATAAGTTTAGGATTTGGGTTAAGGTTAGGTTTAGGATTAGCTTAGGGTTAGGGTTAGGGTTAGGGTTAGCATTTGGGTTAGGGTTAAGTTTTGATTAAGGTTGGGGTTCTGGTTTGGGTTAGGGTTAGGGTTAGGGTTGGGGTTACGGTTAGGGTTACGGTTACAGTTTGGGTTAGGGTAACGGTTAGGGTTAGGGTTTGGGTTTGGGTTAGGGTTAGGGTTCGGGTTTGTGTTAGTGTTACGTTTAGGGTTAGGGTTTGGGCTACGGTTAGGGTTAGGTTTAGGGTTAATGTTTGGGTTATTATTAGGTTTAGTCTTAGGGTTAGGGTTAGGGTTAGGTTTAGGTTTTATGTTTGGTTTAGGGTTAGGGTTAGGTATAGGTTTAGTGTTAGGTTAGGTTTAGGATTAGGGTTAGGGTTAGGGTTAGGATTAGCGTTAGGGTTAGTAGAGGTAGGCAATTAGGGTTAGTATTAGAGGTCCTGTATGTGGAGGGCCTGGGCATGGCCAGCAGGCCACACCACCTTCTCCCCTCCTCCTCCCACTTCTCCTGGCTGCTGCTTTTTTCAAACACGAGATTTTTGACCTAAAGACAACTAAATCTCTCCAAACTGGTCACCCAAACACAAGAGCCTACCACCAAGAAACCTCTGTGTTTCAGCAACTCATCTAAGAGGGCTTTGTCACCTAGCAACACCCTAAAAAATGTTTGCCTGGTCACTGCCTCTTGGAGCTCCAGAATCTTAGTCCAAGATTCTGTGACCTCAGCACTCCTGCCCACATCAGACACCAATGAGAGGAGACTGACCAATAGCACTCAGCACTCACTTGCAGATCTCTGCCTGTCTATCATAGCTTCAGAGCAGGTGCTCCTCCCCTGGTCAAGTCATGCCAAGATTGCTTCCCAGTCCTGCAGCTCTTGAAAGGATTGCACATGGTTACATAAATAACCAAACTCATCCTTTCTAGAAATTCCCGTATTATTGATATTGGATTCTTAAGTACTATAAGCTACATTTGAATCAGAAAACTACTTTGGACATCGTTTTCTATGAGGGAATATATTTTCCTTTTTCATTGTTGCTGAATCCAATCTTTGCTCTTAAAAAAGTACAACTCAACTCTTGGGGGTGAGGCAGGAGGATTATCAGTTCAAGGCTACACTCAGATTAGGGTATGGGTTATGATTAGTGTTAGGGTTAGAATTAGGGTTAGGGTTAGGTTTAGGGTTAGGGCTAGGGTTAATGTTTGGGTTAGGGTTAGGTTTAGGGTTAGGTATACGATTAGGATTAGGGTTATGGTTTGGGTTAGGGTTAGGGTTAGGATTAGGGTTAGGGTTAGGGTTAGGGTTAGGGTTATGTTGTGAGTTAGGTTTAGGGTTAGGTTTAGGGTTTCCGTTTGGGTTAGGGTGAGTGTTAGGGTTAGGTTTAGGGTTAGTTTTAGGATTAGGGTTTGGATTTGGGTTAGGGTTTCTGTTAGGGTTAGGGTTAGGGTTAGGGTTAGGGTTTAGGTTAGGTTTAGGGTGAGGGTTTTCGATAAGTTTAGGATTTGGGTTAAGGTTAGGTTTAGGATTAGGTTAGGGTTAGGGTTAGGGTTAGGGTTACGGTTAGGGTTAACGATTGGGTTAGGGTTAAGTTTAGTTTAAGGTTAGGGTTAGGGTTTGGGTTAGGGTTAGGGTTAGGGTTAGGGTTTGGTTTTGGGTTAGGGTTAGGGTTAGGGTTTGGGTTAGGTTTAGCTTTAGGGTTAGGGTTTGGGTTTGGGTTAGGTGTTAGGGTTTGTGTTAGGGTTAGGGTTAGGGTTAGGGTTAGGGTTAGGGTTAGGGTGTGCGTTTGGGTTAGGTTTAGGTTTAGGGTTAGGGTTAGGTTTAGGGATAGTGTTATAGTTTATATTCTGGTTATGGTTAGGTTTTTGGTTAGGGTTAGTGTTAGGTTTAGGGTTTGGGTTTGGGTAAGGATTAGGGTTATGTTTAGTGTTTCGGTTTGGGTTAGGGTTAGGGTTAGGGTTAGGGTTTGTGTTTGGGATAGAGTTAGGTTTAGAGTTAGGGTTTGGGTTAGGGTTAGGGTTTGTGTTATGTTTTGGGTTAGGGTAAGGGTTAGGGTTAGGGTTAGGGTTTGTGTTAGGGTTAGGGTTAGGTTTAGGGTCAGGGTTAGGGTTAGAGATAGTGTTATAGTCTGGATTATTTTTATGGTTAGGGTTTGGGTTAGGGTTAGGGTTAGGTTTAGGGTTTGGGTTAGGGTTAGGATTAGGGTTAGGTTTAGTGTTTGGGTTTGGGTTAGGGTTAGGGTTAGGGTTTTGGTTATTGTTAGGCTTAGGTTTAGGGTTACGGTTTGGGTTTGGTTTAGGGTAAGGGTTAGTGTTAAGTTCAGTGTTAGGGTTTGGGTTTGGTTTATGGTTAGGTATAGGGTTAGGGTTAGGGTTTGGATTAGAGTTAGGGTTAGGGTTAGAGTTAGGGTTTGGGTTAGGGTTAGGGTTTGGGTTAGTGTTAGGGTTTGGGTTAGGGTTAGGGTTAGGGTTAGGGTTAGGGTTTGGTTTAGGGTTAGGGTTAGGGTTAGTGTTATAGTTTGGATTCTGGTTATGATTAGGGTTTGGGTTAGGGTTAGGATTAGGCTTAGGTTTTGGGTTTGGGTTAGGATTAGGGTTAGGTTTAGTGTTTGGGTTTGGGTTAGGGTTAGGGTTAGGGTTAGGGTTTGGGTTAGGGTTAGGGTTAGGGTTTGGGTTATTGTTAGGCTTAGGTTTAGTGTTACGGTTTGTGTTTGGGTTAGGGTTATTGTTAGTGTTAAGTTCAGTGTTAGGCTTTGGGTTTGGTTTATGGTTAGGTATATGGTTAGGGTGTCTGTTTGGATTAGAGTTAGGGTTAGGGTTAGTGTTAGGGTTAGGGTTTGGGTTAGGTTTATGTTAAGGTTTAGTGTTCGGGTTTAGGGTTAGATTTAGGGTTATGTTAGGTTCAGGTTTAGGGTTAAGGATTAAGTTAGGGTTTTGTTTAGGGATAGGGTTAGGTTTATGGGTTCGGTTAGGTTTAAGGTTAGGGTTAGGGTTAGGATTAGTCTTAGGGTTAGTGATTGGGTTTGGGATAGGGTTAGTGTTTTGGTCAGGGTTAGGTTTAGGGTTAGGCTTTGGGTTAGGGTTAGGTTTAGCGTTAGTTTTTGGGTTACGGTTTGGTTTAGGGTTAGGGTTTGGTTTATTGTTAGGCTTAGGTTTAGGGTTAGGGTTAGGGTTTGGGTTAGGGTTAGGTTTAGGGTTAGGGTTAGGGTTATTGTTACGGTTGCGGTTAGAGTTTGGGTTAGGGTTAGGGTTAGGGTTAGGGGTAGAATTAGGGGTAGGTTTAGGGTTAGGGTTAGGGTTAGGGTTAGGGTTAGGATTAGGGTTTAAGTTTGGGTTAGGGTTAGGGTTAGGTTTAGGGTTAGGGTTAGGTTAGGGTTAGCGTTTGTGTTAGGGTTAGGGTTAGGGTTACGGTCAGGGTTTGGGTTAGGGTTAGTGTTACGATTAGGTTCATGATTTGGGTGAGGGTTACGGTTAGGTTTTGGGTTTGGGTTTGGGTATTCGTTAGGGTTAGGGTTAGGGTTTGAGTTAGGGTTAGGGTTAGGGTTTGGGTTACTGTTAGGGTTAGGGTTAGGTTAGGGTTTGGGTTTGGTTTAGGGTTAGGGTTAGAGTTAGGGTTTGGGTTAGGGTTAGAGTTAGGGTTTAGCTTAGGGTTAGGGTTATTGTCAGGGTTTGGGTGGATTAGGGTTAGGATTAGGGTTAGGGTGTGCATTTGGGTTAGGGTTAGGTTTAGGGTTAGGGTTAGGGTTAGGGTTAGGGTTAGGGTTAGGTTCATGGTTTGGGTGAAGGTTACGGTAAGGTTTTGGGTTTGGTTTGGGGTGTGGGTTAGGGTTAGGCTTAGTGTTTGAGTTAGCATTAGGGTAGGGTTTGGGTTATTGTTAGGGTTAGGGTTAGGTTAGGGTTTGGGTTTGGGTTAGGGTTAAGGTTTAGGTTAGGGTTACTGTTAGTGTCAGGGTTTGGGTTAGTGTTAGGGTTAGGGTCAGGTTTAGGGTTAGGGTTAGGGTTAGGGTTAGTGTAAGGGTTAGGTTTAGGGTTTGGGTTAGGGTTAGGGTTAGTGTTAGGGTTGGTGTTAGGGTTAGGGTTAGGGTTAGGGTTATGGTCGGGGTTTGGGTTAGGGTTAGGGTTACGATTAGGTTCATGGTTTGGGTGAAGGTTACGGTAAGGTTTTGGGTTTGGGTTGGGGTGTGGGTTAGGGTTAGGGTTAGGGTTTGAGTTAGCATTAGGGTTAGGGTTTGTGTTATTGTTAGGGTTAGGGTTAGGTTAGGGTTTGGGTTTGCGTTAGGGTTAAGGTTTAGGTTAGGGTTACTGTTAGTGTCAGGGTTTGGGTTAGGGTTAGGGTTAGGGTCAGGTTTAGGGTTAAGGTTTGGGTTGGGTTGTGTTTAGGGATAGGGTTATGTTTATGGGTTCCGTTAGGGTTAGAGTTAGGTTTACGGTTAGGATTAGACTTAGGGTTAGTGTTTGGTTTTGGGATAGGGTTAGGGTTTGGATTAGGGTTAGGTTTAGGGTTAGGGTTTGTGTTAGGGTTAGGTTTAGGGTTAGTGTTTGCATTAGGGTTAGGGTTAGGGTTAGGGTTAGGGTTAGGGTTAGTGTTTGGGTTAGGGTTAGGGTTAGGGTTAGGGTTAGGGTTAGGTTTTGTGTTAGGGTTAGGTTTAGGGTTAGGGTTTGCGTTAGAGTTAGGGTTACGGTTAGGGTATGGGTTAGGGTTAGGGTTAGGTTTAGGATTTGGGTTTAGGTTAGGGTTAGGGTTAGGGTTAGGGTTAGGTTTTGTGTTAGGGTTAGGTTTAGGGTTAGGGTTTGAGTGAGGGTTAGTTTTAGGGTTAGGGTTTGTGTTACGGTTAGGTTTAGGGTTAATATTTGTGTTAGAGTTATTGTAAGGGTTAGGGTTAGGGTTACGGTTATGGTTTGGTTCGGGTTAGGGTTAGGGTTAGGTTTTGGTTTAGGGTTAGGTTTTGGTTAGGGTCTGGGTTAGGGTTAGATTTAGGGTTAATATTTGGGTTAGGGTTAGGTATAGGGTTAGTGTTAGGTTAGATTTAGGGTTAGGTTTAGGGTAAGGGTTAGGGTTAGGGTTAGGTTAGTAGAGGTAGACTTTGTAGTAGAGGTCCTGTATGTGGAGGACCTAGGCAGGGCCAGCAGACCACACCACCTTCTCCCCTCCTCCTCCCATCTTCTCCTGGCTGCTTCTTTTTGTCAAACACTAGATCTTTGACCTAAAGTCAACTAAATCTCTCCAAACTGGTCACCCAAACACTAGAGCCTACCACCATGAAACCTTTGTGTTTCAGCAACTCATCTGAGAGGGCTTTGTCACCTAGCAATACCCTAAACAATGCTTTGCCACGTCACTGCCTCTTGGAGTTCCAGAATCTTAGTCCAAGATTCTGTGACCTCAGCACTCCTGCCCACATCAGACACCAATAACAGGAGACTGTCCAATAGCACTCAGCACTCACTTGCAAAGCTCTGCCTGTCTATCATAGCTTCAGAGCAGTTGCTCCTCCCCTGGTCAAGTCATGCCAAGGTTAATTCCCAGTCCTGCAGCTCTTGCCAGGATTGCACGTGGTTACTAAATAACCAACCTCATTCTTTCTAGAAATTACCATATTATTGATATTGGATTTTTAAGTACTATAAGCTACATTTGAATCAGAAAACTACTTTGGACATCGTTTTCTATGAGGGAAAATATTTTCATTTTCATTGTTGCTGAATCCAATCTTTGCTCTTAAAAAAAAACTCAACTCTTGGGGGTGAGGCAGGAGGATTATCCGTTCAAGGATACCCTCGGATTAGGGTATGGTTTATGGTTAAGGTTATGGTTAGGGTTAGGATTAGAATTAGGCTTAGGGTTAGGTTTAGGGTTAGGGTTAGGGTTAGTGTTTGGGTTAGGGTTAGGTTTAGGGTTTGGGATACGATTAGGATTAGGGTTATGGTTTGGGTTAGGGTTAGGGTTAGGATTAGGGTTAGGGTTAGGGTTAGGGTTAGTGTTAGGATTAGGGTTTGGGTTTGGGTTAGGGTTAGTGTTAGGGTTAGGGTTAGGTTTTAGTTTAGGTTTAGGGTGAGGGTTTGCGATAAGTTTAGGATTTGGGTTAAGGTTAGGTTTAGGATTAGGGTTTGGGTTTGGATTAGGGTTAGGTTTAGGGTTAGGGTTAGTGTTAGCGTTTGGTTTGCGTTAGGATTAGGGTTAGGGTTAGGGTTAGGGTTTGGTTTTGGGTTAGGGTTAGGGTTAGGGTTTGGGTTAGTGTTAGGGTTAGGGTTAGGGTTAGGGTTTGGGTTTGGCTTAGGGTTAGAGTTAGGGTTTGGGTTAGGGTTAGGGTTAGGGTTAGGGTTAGGATTAGGGTTAGGATTAGGGTTAGGATTAGGGTTTAAGTTTGGGTTAGGGTTAGGGTTAGGTTTAGTGTTAGGGTTAGGTTAGGGTTAGCGTTTGTGTTAGGGTTAGGGTTAGGGTTAGGGTTAGGGTTAGGGTTACGGTCAGGGTTTGGGTTAGGGTTAGTGTTACGATTAGGTTCATGGTTTGGGTGAGGGTTACGGTTAGGTTTTGGGTTTGGGTTGGGGTATTCGTTAGGGTTATTGTTACGGTTTGAGTTAGGGTTAGGGTTAGGGTTTGGGTTACTGTTAGGGTTAGGGTTAGGTTAGGGTTTGGGTTTGCTTTAGGGTTAGGGTTAGAGTTAGGGTTTGGGTTAGGGTTAGAGTTAGGGTTTAGCTTAGGGTTAGGGTTATTGTCAGGGTTTGGGTGGATTAGGGTTAGGGTTAGGGTTAGGGTGTGCATTTGGGTTAGGGTTAGGTTTAGGGTTAGGGTTAGGTTTAGGGATATTGTTATGGTTTGGATTCTCGTTATTGTTAGGGTTTGGTTTAGGGTTAGGTTTAGGGTTAGTGTTTGGGTTTGGGTTAGGGTTAGGTTTAGGGTTAGGGTTAGGTTTTGTGTTAGGGTTAGGGTTAGGGTTAGGGTTAGGGTGTGCGTGTGAGTTAGGGTTAGGTTTAGGGTTAGGGTTAGGTTTAGAGTTAGGGTTTGGGTTAGGGTTAGGGTTAGTGTTAGGGTTAGGGTTAGGGTTAGGGTTAGGGTTTGTGTTAGGGTTAGGGTTTGGGTTAGGGTTAGGTTTAGGGTTAATATTTGGGGATAGGGTTAGGGTTAGGTTTAGGGTTAGTGTTTGGGTAAAGGTTAGGGTTAGGGTTAGGGTTAGGTTTATGTTCAGGTTTATTGTTCCGTTTTAGGGTTAGGGTTAGGGTTAGGTTTAGGGTTTGGTTTTGGGTTAAGATTAGGGTTATATTTAGTGTTTGGGTTAGGGTTAGGGTTAGAGTTAGGGTTATGGTTTGGGTTAGGGTTAGGGTTAGGGTTAGGGTTTGGGTTTGGGTTAGGGTTAGGTTTAGAGTTAGGGTTTGGGTTAGGGTTAGGGTTAGTGTTAGGTTTGGGTTAGGGTTAGGGTTAGGGTTAGGGTTAGGGTTTGTGTTAGGGTTAAGGTTAAGGTTAGGGTTAGGGTTAGGGTTAGGGTGTGCGTGTGAGTTAGGGTTAGGTTTAGGGTTAGGGTTAGGTTTAGAGTTAGGTTTTGGGTTAGGGTTAGGGTTAGTGTTAGGGTTAGGGTTAGGGTTAGGGTTAGGGTTAGGGTTTGTGTTAGGGTTAGGGTTAGGGTTAGGTTTAGGTTTAGGGTTAGGGTTAGGTTGAGGGTTAGGGTTAGGTTTAGAGATAGTGTTATAGTTTGGATTCTGGTTATGGTTAGGGTTTGGGTTAGGGTTAGGGTTAGTTT
>JAJHUQ010000057.1:2092500-2135000 GCA_035773235.1 Eospalax fontanierii | reverse complement strand
ACAGTTAGAGTTTCGGTTAGGTTTAGGGCTGGGTTAGGGTTTGGTTTTGTGTTAGGGTTAGGTTTAGGGTTAGTGTTTGGGCTAGTATTAGGGTTAGGTTTAGTGTTAATGTTTGGGTTAGGATTAGGGTTAGGTTTAGGGTTAGGGTTTGGTTTATGGTTGGGTTCAGGCTTAGGGTTTGGGTTAAGGTTAGGTTTAGGTTTAATGTTTGGGTTAGGGTTAGGGTCAGGTATAGGGTTAGTGTTAGGTTAGGTTTAGGGTTAGGTTTAGGGTAAGGGTTAGGGTTAGGTTTAGGTTAGTAGAGGTAGACTTTGTAGTAGAGGTCCTATATGTGGAGGACCTAGGCAGGGCCAGCAGGCCACACCACCTTCTGCCCTCCTCCTCCCATCTTCTCCTGGCTGCTTCTTTTTGTAAAACACTAGAACTTTGACCTAAAGTCAACTAAATCTCTCCAAACTGGTCACCCAAACACTAGAGCCTACCACCATGAAACCTCTGTGTTTCAGCAACTCATCTGAGAGGGCTTTGTCACCTAGCAATACCCTAAACAATGCTTTGCCACGTCACTGCCTCTTGGAGTTCCAGAATCTTAGTCCAAGATTCTGTGACCTCAGCACTCCTGCCCACATCAGACACCAATGACAGGAGACTGTCCAATAGCATTCAGCACTCACTTGCAAAGCTCTGCCTGTCTATCATAGCTTCAGAGCAGTTGCTCCTCCCCTGGTCAAGTCATGCCAAGGTTAATTCCCAGTCCTGCAGCTCTTGCCAGGATTGCACGTGGTTACCTAAATAACCAACCTCATTCTTTCTAGAAATTACCATATTATTGATATTGGATTTTTAAGTACTATAAGCTACATTTGAATCAGAAAACTACTTTGGACATCGTTTTCTATGAGGGAAAATATTTTCATTTTCATTGTTGCTGAATCCAATCTTTGCTCTTAAAAAAAAAACTCAACTCTTGGGGGTGAGGCAGGAGGATTATCCGTTCAAGGCTACCCTCGGATTAGGGTATGTTTTATGGTTATGGTTATGGTTAGGGTTAGGATTAGAATTAGGCTTAGGGTTAGGTTTAGGGTTAGGGTTAGGGGTAGTGTTTGGGTTAGGGTTAGGTTTAGGGTTAGGGATACGATTAGGATTAGGGTTATTGTTTGGGTTAGGGTTAGGGTTAGGATTAGGGTTAGGGTTAGGGTTAGGGTTAGTGTTAGGATTAGGGTTTGGGTTTGGGTTAGGGTTAGTGTTAGGGTTAGGGTTAGGTTTTAGGTTAGGTTTAGGGTGAGGGTTTGCGATAAGTTTAGGATTTGGGTTAAGGTTAGGTTTGGGATTAGGGTTTGGGTTTGGATTAGGGTTAGGTTTAGGGTTAGGGTTAGTGTTAGGGTTTGGTTTGCGTTAGGATTAGGGTTAGGGTTAGGGTTAGGGTTAGGGTTTGGTTTTGGGTTAGGGTGAGGGTTAGGGTTTGGGTTAGTGTTAGGGTTAGGTTTAGGGTTAGGGTTTGGGTTTGGCTTAGGGTTAGGGTTAGAGTTAGGGTTCGGGTTAGGGTTTGGGTTAGTGTTAGGGTTCGGGTTAGGGTTAGGGTTAGGGTTAGGGTTAGGGTTAGGGTTAGGGTTAGGGTTTGTGTTAGGGTTAGGGTTAGGGTTAGGGTTAGGGTGTGCGTTTGGGTTAGGGTTAGGTTTAGGGTTAGGGTTAGGTTTAGTGATAGTGTTATAGTTTGGATTCTGGTTATGGTTATGGTTTGGGTTAGGGTTAGGATTAGGCTTAGGGTTTGGGTTTGGGTTAGGATTAGGGTTAGGTTTAGTGTTTGGGTTTGGGTTAGGGTTAGGGTTTCGGTTAGGGTTAGGGTTAGGGTTTGGGTTATTGTTAGGCTTAGGTTTAGGGTTACGGTTTGGGTTTGGGTTAGGGTTAGGGTTAGTGTTAAGTTCAGTGTTAGGCTTTGGGTTTGGTTTATGGTTAGGTATACGGTTAGGGTGTCTGTTTGGATTAGAGTTAGGGTTAGGGTTAGTGTTAGGGTTAGGGTTTGGTTTAGGTTTATGTTCAGGTTTAGTGTTCGGGTTTAGGGTTAGGGTTAGGGTTAGGTTTATGTTAGGTTCAGGTTTAAGGTTAAGGTTTGGGTTAGGGTTGTGTTTAGGGATAGGGTTAGTTTTATGGGTTCGGTTAGTGTTAGGGTTAAGGTTAGGGTTAGGATTAGTCTTAGGGTTAGTGATTGGGTTTGGGATAGGGTTAGGTTTTGGGTCAGGGTTGGGTTTAGGGTTAGGGTTTGGGTTAGGTTTACGTTTAGTGTTAGGGTTAGGGTTAGGGTTACAGTTAGAGTTTGGGTTAGATTTAGGGCTGGGTTAGGGTTTGGGTTTGTGTTAGGGTCAGGTTTAGGGTTAGGGTTTGGGCTAGGATTAGGCTTAGGTTTAGGGTTAATGTTTGGGTTAGGGTTAGGGTTAGGTTTAGGTTTAGGGTTTGGTTTATGTTTGGGTTCAGGCTTAGGGTTTGGGTTAGGGTTAGGTTTAGGTTTAATGTTTGGGTTAGGGTTAGGGTTAGGTATAGGGTTAGTGTTAGGTTAGATTTAGGGTTAGGTTTAGGGTAAGGGTTAGGGTTAGGGTTAGGTTAGTAGAGGTAGACTTTGTAGTAGAGGTCCTGTATGTGGAGGACCTAGGCAGGGCCAGCAGACCACACCACCTTCTCCCCTCCTCCTCCCATCTTCTCCTGGCTGCTTCTTTTTGTCAAACACTAGATCTTTGACCTAAAGTCAACTAAATCTCTCCAAACTGGTCACCCAAACACTAGAGCCTACGACCATGAAACCTCTGTGTTTCAGCAACTCATCTGAGAGGGCTTTGTCACCTAGCAATACCCTAAACAATGCTTTGCCACGTCACTGCCTCTTGGAGTTCCAGAATCTTAGTCCAAGATTCTGTGACCTCAGCACTCCTGCCCACATCAGACACCAATGACAGGAGACTGTCCAATAGCACTCAGCACTCACTTGCAAAGCTCTGCCTGTCTATCATAGCTTCAGAGCAGTTGCTCCTCCCCTGGTCAAGTCTTGGCAAGATTGCTTCCCAGTCCTGCAGCTCTTGCCAGGATTGCACGTGGTTACCTAAATACACAACCTCATTCTTTCTAGAAATTACCATATTATTGATGTTGGATTTTTAAGTACTATAAGCTACATTTGAATCAGAAAACTACTTTGGACATCATTTTCTATGAGGGAAAATATTTTCATTTTCATTGATGCTGAATCCAATCTTTGCTCTTAAAAAATACAACTCAACTCTTGGGGGTGAGGCAGGAGGATTATCAGTTCAAGGCTACCCTCGGATTAGGGTATGGTTTATGGTTGTGGTTAAGGTTAGGCTTAGGGTTAGAATTAGGGTTAGGGTTAGGTTTAGGGTGTAGGGTTAAGGTTAGTGTTTGGATTAGGATTAGGTTTAGGGTTAGGGATACGATTAGAATTAGGGTTATGTTTTGGGTTAGGGTTAGGGTTAGGATTAGGGTTAGGGTTAGGGTTAGGGTTATGGTGTGAGTTAGGGTTAGGTTTAGGTTAAGGGTTTCCGTTTGGGTTAGGGTGAGTGTTAGGGTTAGGGTTAGGGTTAGGGTTAGGGTTTGGGTTTGGGTTAGGGTTAGGGTTAGTGTTAGGGTTTGGGTTAGGGTTTGGGTTAGTGTTAGGGTTTGGGTTAGGGTTAGGGTTTGGGTTTGGTTTAGGGTTAGGTTTAGGGATAGTGTTATAGTTAGGATTCTGGTTATGATTAGGGTTTGGGTTAGGGTTAGGATTAGGCTTAGGGTTTGGGTTTGGGTTAGGATTAGGGTTAGGTTTAGTGTTTGGGTTTGGGTTAGGGTTAGGGTTAGGGTTAGGGTTTGGGTTAGGGTGAGGGTTAGGGTTTGGGTTATTGTTAGGCTTAGGTTTAATGTTACGGTTTGGGTTTGGGTTAGGGTTAGGGTTAGTGTTAAGTTCAGTGTTAGGCTTTGGGTTTGGTTGATGGTTAGGTATAGGGTTAGGGTGAATGTTTGGATTAGAGTTAGGGTTAGGGTTAGTGTTAGGGTTAGGGTTTGGGTTAGGTTTATGTTCAGGTTTAGTGTTCGTGTTTAGGGTTAGGGTTAGGGTTATGTTAGGTTCAGGTTTAGGGTTAAGGTTTATGTTAGGGTTTTGTTTAGGGATAGGGTTAGGTTTATGGGTTCGGTTAGGGTTAAGGTTAGGGTTAGGGTTAGGATTAGTCTTAGGGTTAGTGATTGGGTTTGGGATAGGGTTAGTGTTTGGGTCAGGGTTAGGTTTAGGATTAGACTTTGGGTTAGGGTTAGGTTTAGCGTTAGTTTTTGGGTTACGGTTAGGTTTAGGGTTAGGGTTTGGTTTATTGTTAGGCTTAGGTTTAGGGTTAGGATTAGGGTTTGGGTTAGGGTTAGGTTTAGGGTTAGGGTTAGGGTTATTGTAACGGTTGCGGTTAGAGTTTGGGTTAGGGTTAGGGTTAGGGTTAGGGTTAGAATTAGGGTTAGGTTTAGGGTTAGGTTTAGGGTTAGGATTAGGGTTTAAGTTTGGGTTAGGGTTAGGCTTAGGTTTAGGGTTAGGGTTAGGTTAGGGTTAGCGTTTGTGTTAGGGTTGGGGTTAGGGTTAGGGTTACGGTCAGGGTTTGGGTTAGGGTTAGTGTTACGATTAGGTTCATGGTTTGGGTGAGGGTTACGGTTAGGTTTTGGGTTTGGGTTGGGGTATTCGTTAAGGTTAGGGTTACGGTTTGAGTTAGGTTAGGGTTAGGGTTTGGGTTACTGTTAGGGTTAGGGTTAGGTTAGGGTTTGGGTTTGCTTTAGGGTTAGGGTTAGAGTTAGGGTTTGGGTTAGGGTTAGAGTTAGGGTTTAGCTTAGGGTTAGGGTTATTGTCAGGGTTTGGGTGGATTAGGGTTAGGGTTAGGGTTAGGGTGTGCATTTGGGTTAGGGTTAGGTTTAGGGTTAGGGTTAGGTTTAGGGATAGTGTTATGGTTTGGATTCTCGTTATGGTTAGTGTTTGGTTTAGGGTTAGGTTTAGGGTTAGGGTTTGGGTTTGGGTTAGGGTTAGGGTTAGGGTTAGGGTTAGGTTTTGTGTTAGGGTTAGGGTTAGGTTTATGGTTAGGGTGTGCGTGTGAGTTAGGGTTAGGTTTAGGCTTAGGGTTAGGTTTAGAGATAGTGTTAGAGTTTGGATTCTGGTTATGGTTAGAGTTTGGGTTAGGGTTAGGGTTAGGTTTAGGGTTTGGGTTAGGGTTAGGATTAGGGTTAGGTTTAGTGTTTGGGTTTGGGTTAGGGTTAGGGTTAGGGTTTGGGTTAGGGTTAGGGTTAGTGTTAAGTTCAGTGTTAGGTTTTGGGTCTGGTTTATGGTTAGGTATAGGGTTAGGGTGTCTGTTTGTATTAGAGTTAGGGTTAGGGTTAGTGTTAGGGTTAGGGTTTGGGTTAGGTTTATGTTCAGGTTTAGTGTTCGGGTTTAGGGTTAGGGTTAGGGTTAGGGTTAGTGTTAGGTTCAGGTTTAGGGTTAAGGTTTGGGTTAGGGTTGTGTTTAGGGATAGGGTTAGGTTTATGGGTTCGGTTAGAGTTAGGGTTAGGGTTAGGGTTAGGATTAGGCTTAGGGTTAGTGTTTGGGTTTGGGATAGGGTTAGGGTTTGGGTTTGGGTTAGGGTTAGGGTTAGGGTTTGGGTTAGGTTTAGGTTTAGGTTTAATGTTTGGGTTAGGGTTATGGTTAGGGTTAGGGTTAGGGTTAGGATTTGGGTTTGGATTAGGGTTAGGGTTTGGGTTAGTGTTAGGTTTTGTGTTACTGTTAGGTTTAGGGGTAGGCTTTGGTTTAGGGTTAGGGTTAGTGTTAGGGTTTGGGTTACGGTTAGGTTTAGGGTCAGGTTTTGGTTTATTGTTAGGCTTAGGTTTAGTGTTAGGGTTAGGGTTAGGTTTGGGGTTTGGTTTAGTGTTAGGTTTAGGGTTACCGTTAGGGTTAGGGTTACGGTTACGGTTAGAGTTTGGGTTAGGGTTAGGGTTAGGATTAGGGTTAGAATTAGGGTTAAGGTTAGGGTTAGGGTTTGAGTTAGGGTTAGGGTTAGGGTTAGGTTTAGGGTTTCCGTTTAGGTTAGGGTGAGTGTTAGGGTTAGGGTTAGGGTTAGGGTTAGGATTAGGGTTTGGGTTTGGGTTAGGGTTAATGTTAGGGTTAGGGTTAGGGTTAGGGTTAGGTTAGGGTTAGGGTTTGTGTTAGGGTTAGGGTTAGGGTTAGGGTTACGGTCAGGGTTTGGGTTAGGGTTAGTGTTACGATTAGGTTCATGGTTTGGGTGAGGGTTACGGTTATGTTTTGGGTTTGGGTTGGGGTATGGGTTAGGGTTAGGGTTAGGGTTTGAGTTACAGTTAGGGTTAGGGTTTGGGTTACTGTTAGGGTTAGGGTTAGGTTAGGGTTTGTGTTTGGTTTAGGGTTAGGGTTAGATTTAGGGTTTGGGTTAGGGTTAGGGTTAGGGTTTTGGTTAGGGTTACGGTTATTGTCAGGGTTTCGGTGGGTTAGGGTGTGCATTTGGGTTAGGGTTAGCTTTAGGGTTAGGGTTAGGTTTAGGGATAGTGTTATGGTTTGGATTCTGGTTATGGTTAGGGTTTGGTTTACGGTTAGGGTTAGGGTTAGGGTTTGGGTTTGGGTTAGGATTAGGGTTAAGGTTAGAGTTAGGGTTTGTGTTTGGTTTAGGGTTAGGGTTAGGGTTAGGGTTTGGGTTAGATTTAGTGTTAGGGTTTGGGTTATTGTTAAGTTCAGTGTTAGGGTTCGGGTTTGGTTTAGGGTTAGGGTTAGGGTTAGTGTTAGGGTTATGGTTTGGTTTAGGTTTATGTTCAGGTTTAGTATTCGGTTTTAGGTTTAGGGTTAGGGTCAGGTTTAGGGTTAAGGTTTGGGTTATGGTTGTGTTTAGGGATAGGGTTATGTTTATGGGTTCCGTTAGGGTTAGGGTTAGGATTAGGGTTAGGGTTAGTGTTTGGGTTTGGGTTATGATTAGGGTTTGTGTTAAGGTTAGGTTTAGGGTTAGGGTTTGGGCTAGGGTTAGGTTTAGGGTTAGGGTTTGGGTTAGGGTTAGGTTTAGGGTTAATGTTTGGGTTAGCTTTAGGGTTAGGGTTTGGGTTAGGGTTAGGATTATGGTTATGGTTATGGTTTGGGTTAGTTTTAGGTTTAGGGTTAGGGTTTAGGGTAGGGTTAGGTTTAGTGTTAATATTTGGATTAGGGTTAGGGTTAGGGTTAGGGTTTGGGTTTGGGTTAGGGTTAGGGTTAGGGTTTGTGTTAGTGTTACGTTTAGGGTTAGGGTTTGGGCTAGGGTTAGGGTTAGGTTTAGGGTTAATATTTGGGTTATGGTTAGGTTTAGTCTTAGGGTTAGGGTTAGAGTTAGGTTTAGGTTTAATGTTTGGGTTAGGGTTAGGGTTAGGGTTAGGGTTAGGGTTAGGGTTAGGGTTAGGGTTAGTGTTTGGGTTAGGGTTAGGTTTAGGGTTAGGGATACGATTAGGATTAGGGTTATGGTTTGAGTTAGGGTTAGGATTAGGGTTAGGGATAGGGTTACGGTTAGGGTTAGGGTGTGAGTTTGGTTTAGGGTTAGGTTTAGGGTTTCCGTTTGGGTTAGGGTGAGTGTTAGGGTTAGGGTTAGGGTTAGTGTTAGGATTAGGTTTTGGGTTTGGGTTAGGGTTAGTGTTAGGGTTAGGGTTAGGGTTAGGGTTAGGGTTAGGGTTTAGGTTAGGTTTAGGGTGAGGGTTTTCCATAAGTTTAGGATTTGGGTTAAGGTTAGGTTTAGGATTAGCTTAGGGTTAGGGTTAGGGTTAGGGTTAGCATTTGGGTTAGGGTTAAGTTTTGTTTAAGGTTAGGGTTATGGTTTGGGTTAGGGTTAGGGTTAGGGTTAGGGTTACGGTTAGGGTTACGGTTACAGTTTGGGTTAGGGTAACGGTTAGGGTTAGGGTTTGGGTTTGGGTTAGGGTTAGGGTTCGGGTTTGTGTTAGTGTTACGTTTAGGGTTAGGGTTTGGGCTACGGTTAGGGTTAGGTTTAGGGTTAATGTTTGGGTTATTATTAGGTTTAGTCTTAGGGTTAGGGTTAGGGTTAGGTTTAGGTTTTATGTTTGGTTTAGGGTTAGGGTTAGGTATAGGTTTAGTGTTAGGTTAGGTTTAGGATTAGGGTTAGGGTTAGGGTTAGGATTAGCGTTAGGGTTAGTAGAGGTAGGCAATTAGGGTTAGTATTAGAGGTCCTGTATGTGGAGGGCCTGGGCATGGCCAGCAGGCCACACCACCTTCTCCCCTCCTCCTCCCACTTCTCCTGGCTGCTGCTTTTTTCAAACACGAGATTTTTGACCTAAAGACAACTAAATCTCTCCAAACTGGTCACCCAAACACAAGAGCCTACCACCAAGAAACCTCTGTGTTTCAGCAACTCATCTAAGAGGGCTTTGTCACCTAGCAACACCCTAAAAAATGTTTGCCTGGTCACTGCCTCTTGGAGCTCCAGAATCTTAGTCCAAGATTCTGTGACCTCAGCACTCCTGCCCACATCAGACACCAATGAGAGGAGACTGACCAATAGCACTCAGCACTCACTTGCAGATCTCTGCCTGTCTATCATAGCTTCAGAGCAGGTGCTCCTCCCCTGGTCAAGTCATGCCAAGATTGCTTCCCAGTCCTGCAGCTCTTGAAAGGATTGCACATGGTTACATAAATAACCAAACTCATCCTTTCTAGAAATTCCCGTATTATTGATATTGGATTCTTAAGTACTATAAGCTACATTTGAATCAGAAAACTACTTTGGACATCGTTTTCTATGAGGGAATATATTTTCCTTTTTCATTGTTGCTGAATCCAATCTTTGCTCTTAAAAAAGTACAACTCAACTCTTGGGGGTGAGGCAGGAGGATTATCAGTTCAAGGCTACACTCAGATTAGGGTATGGGTTATGATTAGTGTTAGGGTTAGAATTAGGGTTAGGGTTAGGTTTAGGGTTAGGGCTAGGGTTAATGTTTGGGTTAGGGTTAGGTTTAGGGTTAGGTATACGATTAGGATTAGGGTTATGGTTTGGGTTAGGGTTAGGGTTAGGATTAGGGTTAGGGTTAGGGTTAGGGTTAGGGTTATGTTGTGAGTTAGGTTTAGGGTTAGGTTTAGGGTTTCCGTTTGGGTTAGGGTGAGTGTTAGG
Source organism: Eospalax fontanierii (assembly GCA_035773235.1). Taxonomy (NCBI): domain Eukaryota; kingdom Metazoa; phylum Chordata; class Mammalia; order Rodentia; family Spalacidae; genus Eospalax; species Eospalax fontanierii. The sequence goes on along the minus strand of JAJHUQ010000057.1, from coordinate 2,125,875 downwards.
GTTAGGTTTAGGGTTAGTTTTAGGATTAGGGTTTGGATTTGGGTTAGGGTTTCTGTTAGGGTTAGGGTTAGGGTTAGGGTTAGGGTTTAGGTTAGGTTTAGGGTGAGGGTTTTCGATAAGTTTAGGATTTGGGTTAAGGTTAGGTTTAGGATTAGGTTAGGGTTAGGGTTAGGGTTAGGGTTAGGGTTAGGGTTAACGATTGGGTTAGGGTTAAGTTTAGTTTAAGGTTAGGGTTAGGGTTTGGGTTAGGGTTAGGGTTAGGGTTAGGGTTTGGTTTTGGGTTAGGGTTAGGGTTAGGGTTTGGGTTAGGTTTAGCTTTAGGGTTAGGGTTTGGGTTTGGGTTAGGGTTAGGGTTTGTGTTAGGGTTAGGGTTAGGGTTAGGGTTAGGGTTAGGGTTAGGGTGTGCGTTTGGGTTAGGGTTAGGTTTAGGGTTAGGGTTAGGTTTAGGGATAGTGTTATAGTTTATATTCTGGTTATGGTTAGGTTTTTGGTTAGGGTTAGTGTTAGGTTTAGGGTTTGGGTTTGGGTAAGGATTAGGGTTATGTTTAGTGTTTCGGTTTGGGTTAGGGTTAGGGTTAGGGTTAGGGTTTGGGTTTGGGTTAGAGTTAGGTTTAGAGTTAGGGTTTGGGTTAGGGTTAGGGTTTGTGTTATGTTTTGGGTTAGGGTTAGGGTTAGGGTTAGGGTTAGGGTTTGTGTTAGGGTTAGGGTTAGGTTTAGGGTTAGGGTTAGGTTTAGAGATAGTGTTATAGTTTGGATTCTTTTTATGTTTAGGGTTTGGGTTAGGGTTAGGGTTAGGTTTAGGGTTTGAGTTAGGGTTAGGATTAGGGTTAGGTTTAGTGTTTGGGTTTGGGTTAGGGTTAGGGTTAGGGTTTTGGTTATTGTTAGGCTTAGGTTTAGGGTTACGGTTTGGGTTTGGTTTAGGGTAAGGGTTAGTGTTAAGTTCAGTGTTAGGGTTTGGGTTTGGTTTATGGTTAGGTATAGGGTTAGGGTTAGGGTTTGGATTAGAGTTAGGGTTAGGGTTAGAGTTAGGGTTTGGGTTAGGGTTTGGGTTAGTGTTAGGGTTTGGGTTAGGGTTAGGGTTAGGGTTAGGGTTAGGGTTTGGTTTAGGGTTAGGGTTAGGGTTAGTGTTATAGTTTGGATTCTGGTTATGATTAGGGTTTGGGTTAGGGTTAGGATTAGGCTTAGGTTTTGGGTTTGGGTTAGGATTAGGGTTAGGTGTAGTGTTTGGGTTTGGGTAAGGGTTAAGGTTAGGGTTAGGGTTTGGGTTAGGGTTAGGGTTAGGGTTTGGGTTATTGTTAGGCTTAGGTTTAGTGTTACGGTTTGTGTTTGGGTTAGGGTTATTGTTAGTGTTAAGTTCAGTGTTAGGCTTTGGGTTTGGTTTATGGTTAGGTATATGGTTAGGGTGTCTGTTTGGATTAGAGTTAGGGTTAGGGTTAGTGTTAGGGTTAGGGTTTGGGTTAGGTTTATGTTAAGGTTTAGTGTTCGGGTTTAGGGTTAGATTTAGGGTTATGTTAGGTTCAGGTTTAGGGTTAAGGATTAAGTTAGGGTTTTGTTTAGGGATAGGGTTAGGTTTATGGGTTCGGTTAGGTTTAAGGTTAGGGTTAGGGTTAGGATTAGTCTTAGGGTTAGTGATTGGGTTTGGGATAGGGTTAGTGTTTTGGTCAGGGTTAGGTTTAGGGTTAGGCTTTGGGTTAGGGTTAGGTTTAGCGTTAGTTTTTGGGTTACGGTTTGGTTTAGGGTTAGGGTTTGGTTTATTGTTAGGCTTAGGTTTAGGGTTAGGGTTAGGGTTTGGGTTAGGGTTAGGTTTAGGGTTAGGGTTAGGGTTATTGTTACGGTTGCGGTTAGAGTTTGGGTTAGGGTTAGGGTTAGGGTTAGGGGTAGAATTAGGGTTAGGTTTAGGGTTAGGGTTAGGGTTAGGGTTAGGGTTAGGATTAGGGTTTAAGTTTGGGTTAGGGTTAGGGTTAGGTTTAGGGTTAGGGTTAGGTTAGGGTTAGCGTTTGTGTTAGGGTTAGGGTTAGGGTTACGGTCAGGGTTTGGGTTAGGGTTAGTGTTACGATTCGGTTCATGATTTGGGTGAGGGTTACGGTTAGGTTTTGGGTTTGGGTTTGGGTATTCGTTAGGGTTAGGGTTAGGGTTTGAGTTAGGGTTAGGGTTAGGGTTTGGGTTACTGTTAGGGTTAGGGTTAGGTTAGGGTTTGGGTTTGGTTTAGGGTTAGGGTTAGAGTTAGGGTTTGGGTTAGGGTTAGAGTTAGGGTTTAGCTTAGGGTTAGGGTTATTGTCAGGGTTTGGGTGGATTAGGGTTAGGATTAGGGTTAGGGTGTGCATTTGGGTTAGGGTTAGGTTTAGGGTTAGGGTTAGGGTTAGGGTTAGGGTTAGGTTCATGGTTTGGGTGAAGGTTATGGTAAGGTTTTGGGTTTGGTGGGGGGTGTGGGTAAGGGTTAGCCTTAGTGTTTGAGTTAGCTTTAGGGTAGGGTTTGGGTTATTGTTAGGGTTAGGGTTAGGTTAGGGTTTGGGTTTGGGTTAGGGTTAAGGTTTAGGTTAGGGTTACTGTTAGTGTCAGGGTTTGGGTTAGTGTTAGGGTTAGGGTCAGGTTTAGGGTTAGGGTTAGGGTTAGGGTTAGTGTAAGGGTTAGGTTTAGGGTTTGGGTTAGGGTTAGGGTTAGTGTTAGGGTTTGTGTTAGGGTTAGGGTTAGGGTTAGGGTTATGGTCAGGGTTTGGGTTAGGGTTAGGGTTACGATTAGGTTCATGGTTTGGGTGAAGGTTACGGTAAGGTTTTGGGTTTGGGTTGGGGTGTGGGTTAGGGTTAGGGTTAGGGTTTGAGGTAGCATTAGGGTTAGGGTTTGTGTTATTGTTAGGGTTAGGGTTAGGTTAGGGTTTGGGTTTGGGTTAGGGTTAAGGTTGAGGTTAGGGTTACTGTGAGTGTCAGGGTGTGGGTTAGTGTTAGGGTTAGGGTCAGGTTTAGGGTTAGGGTTAGGGTTAGGGTTAGTGTAAGGGTTAGGTTTAGGGTTTGGGTTAGGGTTAGGGTTAGTGTTAGGGTTTGTGTTAGGGTTAGGGTTAGGGTTAGGGTTATGGTCAGGGTTTGGGTTAGGGTTAGGGTTACGATTAGGTTCATGGTTTGGGTGAAGGTTACGGTAAGGTTTTGGGTTTGGGTTGGGGTGTGGGTTAGGGTTAGGGTTAGGGTTTGAGTTAGCATTAGGGTTAGGGTTTGTGTTATTGTTAGGGTTAGGGTTAGGTTAGGGTTTGGGTTTGCGTTAGGGTTAAGGTTTAGGTTAGGGTTACTGTTAGTGTCAGGGTTTGGGTTAGGGTTAGGGTTAGGGTCAGGTTTAGGGTTAAGGTTTGGGTTGGGTTGTGTTTAGGGATAGGGTTATGTTTATGGGTTCCGTTAGGGTTAGAGTTAGGTTTACGGTTAGGATTAGACTTAGGGTTAGTGTTTGGTTTTGGGATAGGGTTAGGGTTTGGATTAGGGTTAGGTTTAGGGTTAGGGTTTGTGTTAGGGTTAGGTTTAGGGTTAGTGTTTGGATTAGGGTTAGGGTTAGGGTTAGGGTTAGGGTTAGGGTTAGTGTTTGGGTTAGGGTTAGGGTTAGGGTTAGGGTTAGGGTTAGGTTTTGTGTTAGGGTTAGGTTTAGGGTTAGGGTTTGCGTTAGAGTTAGGGTTACGGTTAGGGTATGGGTTAGGGTTAGGGTTAGGTTTAGGATTTGGGTTTAAGTTAGGGTTAGGGTTAGGGTTAGGGTTAGGTTTTGTGTTAGGGTTAGGTTTAGGGTTAGGGTTTGAGTGAGGGTTAGTTTTAGTGTTAGGGTTTGTGTTACGGTTAGGTTTAGGGTTAATATTTGTGTTAGAGTTATTGTAAGGGTTAGGGTTAGGGTTACGGTTATGGTTTGGTTCGGGTTAGGGTTAGGGTTAGGTTTTGGTTTAGGGTTAGGTTTTGGTTAGGGTCTGGGTTAGGGTTAGATTTAGGGTTAATATTTGGGTTAGGGTTAGTGTTAGGGTTAGGGATAGGGTTAGGGTTAGGGTTACGGTTAGAGTTTGGGTTAGGGTTAGGGTTAGGGTTAGTAGAGGTAGGCGTTGTAGTAGAGGTCCTATATGTGCAGGGCCTGGGCAGGTCCAGCAGGACACACCACCTTCTCCCCTCCTCCTCCCATCGTCTCCTGGCTGCTTCTTTTTGTCAAACACTAGAACTTTGACCTAAAGTCAACTAAATCTCTCCAAACTGGTCACCCAAACACTAGAGCCTACCATCAAGAAACTTCTGTGTTTCAGCAACTCATCTGAGAGGGCTTTGTCACCTAGCAACACCCTAAACAATGCTTTGCCAGGTCACTGTCTCTTGGAGTTCCAGAATCTTAGTCCAAGATTCTGTGACCTCAGCACTCCTGCCCACATCAGACACCAATGACAGGAGACTGACTAATAGCACTCAGCACAAACTTGCAAATCTCTGCCTGTCTATCATAGCTTCAGAGCAGGTGCTCCTCCTCTGGTCAAGTCATGAAAAGGTTGCTTCCCAGTCCTGCAGCTCTTGCCAGGATTGCACGTGTTTACTTAAATAACCAACCTCATTCTTTCTAGAAATTACCATATTATTGATATTGGATTCTTAAGTACTATAAGCTACATTTGAATCAGAAAACTACTTTGGACATCGTTTTCTATGAGGGAAAATATTTTCTTTTTTCATTGTTGATGAATCCAACCTTTGCTCTTAAAAAAGTACAACTCAACTCTTGGGGGTGAGGCAGGAGGATTATCAGTTCAAGGTTACCCTGGGATTAGGGTATGGGTTATGGTTATGGTTAGGGTTAGGGTTAGGGTTAGAATTAGGGTTAGGGTTAGGGTTAGGTTTAGGGTTAGCGTTAGGCTTAGTGTTTGGGTTAGGGTTAGGTTTAGTTTTAGGGTTACGATTAGGATTAGGGTTATGGTTTGGGTTAGGGTTGGGGTTAGGATTAGGGTTAGGGTTAGGGTTTGTATTAGAGTTAGGGTTAGGGTTAGGGTTTGAGTTAGGGTTAGGGTTAGGTTTAGGGTTTCCGTTTGGGTTAGGGTGAGTGTTAGGGTTAGGGTTAGGGTTAGTGTTAGATTAGGGTTTGGGTTTGGGTTAGGGTTAGTGTTAGGTTTAGGGTTAGGGTTTAGGTTAGGTTTAGGGTGAGTGTTTGCGATAAGGTTAGGATTTGGCTTAGGGATAGGGTTAGGATTAGTGTTAGGGTTAGGGTTAGGGTTAGGATTAGCGATTGGATTAGGGTTAGGGTTAGGTTGTGCTTTTGGTTTAGGGTTAGGTTTAGGATTAGGGTTAGGTTTAGGGATAGAGTTAGGGTTTGTGTTCTGGTTATGGTTATGGTTTCTGTTAGGGTTAGGGTTAGGGTTAGGGTTTGGGTTTGGTTTAGGGTTAGGGTTAGGGTTATGGGTAGTGTTAGGTTTTGGTTTGCGTTAGGATTAGGGTTCGGGTTAGGGATACGGTTTGGGTTAGGTTTAGGGTTAGGGTTTGGGTTAGGGTTAGGTTTAGGGTTAGGGTTTGCGTTTGGGTTAGGGTTAGGGTTAGAGTTAGGGTTTGGGTTAGTGTTAGGGTTAGCATTAGGGTTTGGGTTAGGGGTAGGGTTAGGGTTAGGGTTATGGTTAGTGTTAAGGTTTGGTTTGCGTTAGGATTAGGGTTAGGGTTAGGGTTAGGGTTAGGGATAGGGTTTGGGTTAGGGTTAGGGTTAGGGTTAGGGTTTGGGTTAGGTTTAGGTTTAGGGTTTGGGTTAGGGTTACGGTTAGTGTTAGGGTTTGTGTTAGGGTTAGGGTTAGGGTTAGGGTTATGATCAGGATTTGGGTTAGGGTCAGGGTTACGATTAGGTTCATGTTTTGGGTGAAGGATACGGTAAGGTTTTGGGTTTGGGTTGGGGTGTTTGTTAGGGTTAGGGTTAGGGTTTGAGTTAGCATTAGGGTTAGGGTTTGGGTTATTGTTAGGGTTAGGGTTAGGTTAGTGTTTGGGTTTGGGTTAGGGTTAGGGTTAGAGTTATGGTTTGGGTTAGGGTTAGGGTTAAGGTTTAGGTTACGGTTACGGTTAGTGTCAGGGTTTGGGTTAGGGTTAGGGTTAGGGTTAGGGTTTGGGTTAGGTTTATGTTCAGGTATAGTGTTCGGTTTTAGGGTTAGGTTCAGGTTTAGGGTTAAGGTTTGGGTTGGGTTGTGTTTAGGGATAGGGTTATGTTTATGGGTTCCTTTAGGGTTAGGGTAAGGTTTAGGGTTAGGATTAGACTTAGGGTTAGTGTTTGGTTTTGGGATAGGGTTAGGGTTTGGGTTAGTGTTAGGTTTAGGGTTAGGGTTTGGGTTAGGGTTAGGTTTAGGGTTAATGTTTGGGTTATGGTTAGGGTTAGGGTTAAGGTTAGGGATAGGGTTTGGGTTAGCGTTAGGGTTAGGGTTGGGGTTAGGGTTAGGGTTAGGTTTAGGGTTAGGGTTAGGGTTTGGGTTTGGGTTAGGTTTAGGGTTAGAGTTAGGGTTTAGGTTAGGGTTAGGGTTAGAGTTAGGGTTAGGTTTTGTGTTACGGTTAGGTTTAGGGTTAGGGTTTGGGTTAGGGTTAGGTTTAAGGTTAGGGTTTGTGTTACGGTTAGGTTTAGGGTTAATATTTGTGTTAGAGTTATTGTAAGGGTTAGGGTTAGGGTTTCGGTTATGGTTTGGTTATGGTTAGGGTTAGGGTTAGGTTTTGGTTTACGGTTAGGTTTTGGTTAGGGTTTGTGTTAGGGTTAGGTTTAGGGTTAATATTTGGGTTAGGGTTAGTGTTATTGTTAGGGATAGGGTTAGGGTTAGGGTTACGGTTAGAGTTTGGGTTAGCGTTAGGGTTAGGGTTAATGTAAGTGTTAGGGTTAGGGTTTGGGTTTGGGTTAGGTTTAGGGTTAGGGTTAGGGTTTGTGTTAGGTTTAGGTTTAGGGTTAGGGTTTGGGTTAGGGTTAGGTTTAGGGTTAGGGTTTGGGTTAGGGTAAGGTTTAGGGTTAATGTTTGGGTTAGGGTTAGGGTTAGGGTTAGGGTTTGGGTTAGGGTTAGGGTTACGGTTAGGGTTAGGGTTAGGGTTTGGGTTAGGGTTAGGTTTAGCTTTAGAGTTTGTGTTAGGGTTAGGTTTAGCGTTACTGTTTGGCTTAGGTTTGGGTTAGGGATAGGTTTAGGGTTAGGGTTAGGGTTAGGTTTTGAGTTAGGGTTAGGGTTAGGGTGAGGATTGTGTTTGGGTTTTGGTGAGGGTTAGGGTTAGCGTTAGGGTTAGTGTTTGGATTAGGGTTTGGGTTTGGGTTAGGGTTAGGGTTTGTGTTAGATTTAGGTTTAGGGTTAGGGTTTGGGCTAGGCTTAGGTTTAGGGTTAGGGTTTGCGTTAGGGTTAGGTTTAGGGTTAATGTTTGGGTTAGCGTTAGGGTTAGGGTTAGGGTTAGGGTTAGGGTTAGGGTTTGGGTTAGGTTTAGAGTTAGGTTTAGCGTTAGGGTTTGGGTGAGGGTTAGGGTTAGTGTTAGGTTTAGAGTTAGGGTTAGGGTTAGGGTTAGGGGTAGAGGTAGGGTTTGCGTTTGTGTTAGGTTTACGTTTAGGTTTATGGTTAGGGTTAGGGATAGGGTTAGGGTTTGGTTTAGGGTTAGGTTTTGTGTTAGGGTTAGGGTTTGGGTTTGGGTTAGGGTTAGGGTTAGGGTTAGGGTTAGGGTTAGTGTCAGGGTTAAGGTTTGGGTTTGGTTAATTTTTAAGGTTAGGTTTTGGGATAGAGTTATGGTTTAGGGAAGGGTTAGTGTTAGGTTTTCGATTAGGGTTAGGGTGAGAAATAGGGTTAGTGTTTGAGTTTGGTTTAGGATTAGGGTTGGGGTTAGGGTTAGTGTAAGGGTTAGGATTTGGTTTGGTTAGCGTTAGGGTTTGGTTTGGCGTTAGGGTTTGGATTAGGGTTAGGGTTAGGGTTAGTTTAACAGTTAGGGTTTGGGTTAGGGTTAGGGTTAGGGTTAGGGTTAGGGTTTGGATTTTGGTTAAGGTTAAGGTTAGGGTTAGGGTTTGTGTTAGGGTTAGGATTAGGGTTAGGGTTTGGGTTAGTGTTAGGTTTATTGCTAGGGTTTGGTTTAGGGTTAGCTTTAGGTTTAATGTTTGGGTTAGGGTTAGGATTAGGGTTAGGGTTAGGGTTTGGGTTAGTGTTAGGTTTAGGGTTAGGGTTAGGGTTAGGGTTAGGGTTAGGGTTAGTGTTACGGTTAGAGTTTGTTTTAGGGTTAGGTTTAGGTTTATGGATTGAGTTTCTGTTTGGGTTAGGGTTAGGGTTTGTGTTAGGGTTAGGTTTAGGGTTAGGGTTTGTTCTAGGGTTAAGTTAAGGGTTAGGGTTTGGGTTAGGGTTAGGGTTAGGTTTAGGGTTAATGTTTGGGTTATGGTTAGGGTTAGGGTTTGGTTTAGGGTTAGGATTAGGGTTAGGGTTTGGGTTAGGGTTAGGTTTAGGGTTAATGTTTGGGTTAGGGTTATGGTTAGGGTTAGGGTTAGGGTTAGGGTTAGTGTTTGGGTTAGGGTTAGGGTTAGGGTTAGGATTAGGTTTTGTGTTAGAGTCTGGTTTAGGGTTAGGGTTTGGGTTATGGTTAGGTTTAGGGTTAGGGTTTGGGTTAGGGTTAGGGTTAGGGTTATTATTTGTTTTAGAGTTATTGTAAGGGTTAGGGTTAGGGTTAAGGTTATGGTTTGGTTATGGTTAGGTTTAGGATTAGGTTTTGGTTTAGGGTTAGGTTTTGGTTAGGGTTTTGGTTAGGGTTAGGTTTAGGGTTAATATTTGGGTTGGGTTAGTGTTAGGGTTAGGGTTACGGTTAGATTTTGGGTTAGGGTTAGGGTTAGGGTTAGGGTTAGTAGAGGTAGGCGTTGTAGTAGAGGTCCTATATGTGCAGGTCCTGGGCAGGTCCAGCAGGACACAGCACCTTCTCCCCCCCTCCTCCCATCTTCTCCTGGCTGCTTCTTTTTGTCAAACACTAGAACTTTGACCTAAAGTCAACTAAATCTCTCCAAACTGGTCACCCAAACACTAGAGCCTACCATCAAGAAACCTCTGTGTTTCAGCAACTCATCTGAGAGGGCTTTGTCACCTAGCAACACCCTAAACAATGCTTTGCCAGGTCACTGCCTCTTGGAGTTCCAGAATCTTAGTCCAAGATTCTGTGACCTCAGCACTCCTGCCCACATCAGACACCAATGACAGGAGACTGACTAATAGCACTCAGCACAACCTTGCAAAGCTCTGCCTGTCTATCATAGCTTCAGAGCAGGTGCTCCTCCTCTAGTCAAGTCATGCCAAGGTTGCTTCCCAGTCCTGCAGCTCTTGCCAGGATTGCACGTGTTTACTTAAATAACCAACCTCATTCTTTCTAGAAATTACCATATTATTGATATTGGATTCTTAAGTACTATAAGCTACATTTGAATCAGAAAACTACTTTGGACATCGTTTTCTATGAGGGAAAATATTTTCCTTTTTCATTGTTGCTGAATCCAATCTTAGCTCTTAAAAAAGTACAACTCAACTCTTGGGGGTGAGGCAGGAGGATTATCAGTTCAAGGCTACCCTGGGATTAGGGTATGGGTTATGGTTATGGTTAGTGTTAGGGTTAGGGTTAGAATTAGGGTTAGGGTTAGGTTTAGGGTTAGGGTTAGGGTTAGTGTTTGGGTTAGGGTTAGGTTTAGTTTTAGGGTTACGATTAGGATTAGGGTTATGGTTTGGGTTAGGGTTGGGGTTAGGAATAGGGTTAGGGTTAGGGTTTGTATTAGAGGTAGGGTTAGGGTTAGAGTTTGAGTTAGGGTTAGGGTTAGGTTGAGTGTTTCCGTTTGGGTTAGGGTGAGTGTTAGGGTTAGGGTTAGGGTTAGTGTTAGGATAAGGGTTTGGGTTTGGGTTAGGGTTAGTGTTAGGGTTAGGGTTAGGGTTTAGGTTAGGTTTAGGGTGAGTGTTTGCGAAAAGCTTAGAATTTGGATTAGGGATAGGATTAGGATTAGTGTTAGGGTTAGGGTTAGGGTTAGGATTAGCGTTTGGATTAGCGTTAGGGTTAGGGTGTGCGTTTGGTTTAGGGTTAGGTTTGGGATTAGGGTTAGGTTTAGGGATACAGTTATGGTTTGTGTTCTGGTTATGGTTAGGGTTTCGGTTAGGGTTAGGGTTAGGGTTAGGGTTTGTGTTAGGGATAGGGTTTGGGTTAGGGTTAGTGTTAGGGTTAGGGTTTGGGTTTGGGTTAGGTTTAGGGTTAGGGTTAGGGTTTGGGTTTGTTTTAGGGTTAGGGTTAGAGATAGGGTTTGGGTTAGGGTTAGGGTTAGTGTTAGGGTTTGGGTTAGGGTTAGGGTTAGGGTTAGGGTTAGGGTTTGTGTTAGGGTTAGGGTTAGGGTTAGGGTTAGGGTTAGTGTTAGGGTCAGGGTTTGGGTTAGGGTTAGGGTTACGATTAGGTTCATGATTTGGGTGAAGTTTACGGTAAGGTTTTGGGTTTGGGTTGGGGTGTGGGTTAGGGTTAGAGTTAGGGTTTGGGTTAGGGTTAGGGTTAGGGTTAAGTTTTAGGTTAGGGTTACTGTTAGTGTCAGGGTTTACGTTAGGGTTAAGGTTAGGGTTAGAGTTTGGGTTAGGTTTATGTTAAGGTTTAGTGTTCGGTTTTAGGGTTAGGATTAGGGTCAGGTTTAGGGTTAAGGTTTGGGTTGGGTTGGGTTAGGGATAGGTTTATGTTTATGGTTTCCGTTAGGGTTCGGGTTAGGTTTAGGGTTAGGATTAGACATAGTGTTAGTGTTTGGTGTTGGGATGGGGTTAGGGTTTGGGTTAGGGTTAGGTTTAGGGTTAGGGTTTGTGTTACGGATAGGTTTAGGGTTAATATTTGTGTTAGAGTTATTGTAAAGGTTAGGGTTAGGGTTACGGTTATGGTTTGGTTAGGGTTAGGGTTAGGGTTAGGTTTTGGTTTAGGGTTAGGTTTTGGTTAGGGTTTGGGTTAGGGTTAGGTTTAGGGTTAATATTTGGGTTAGGGTTAGTGTTAGGATTAGGGATAGAGTTAGGGTTAGGGTTACGGTTAGAGTTTGGGTTAGGGTTAGGGTTAGGGTTAATGTTAGTATTAGGGTTAGGGTTGGGGTTGGGGTTAGGGTAAGGGATAGAGTTTGTGTTAGGGTTAGGTTTAGGGTTAGGGTTTGGGATAGGGTTAGGTTTAGGGTTAGGGTTTGGGTTAGGGTTAGGGTTTGGATTTGGGTTAGGGTTAGTGTTTGGGTTAGGGTTAGGTTTAGTTTTAGGGTTAGGATTAGGATTAGGGTTATGGTTTGGTTTAGGGTTGCGTTAGGATTAGGGTTAGTGTTAGGGTTTGTATTAGAGTTAGGGTTAGGGTTAGAGTTTGAGTTAGGGTTAGGGTTAGGTTTAGGGTTTCCGTTTGGGTTAGGGTGAGTGTTAGGGTTAGGGTTAGGGTTAGTGTTAGGATTAGGGTTTTGGTTTGGTTTAGGGTTAGTGTTAGGTTTAGGGTTAGGGTTTAGGTTAGGTTTAGGGTGAGTGTTTTCGATAAGGTTAGGATTTGGGTTAGGGATAGGGTTAGGATTAGTGTTAGGGTTAGGGTTAGCATTTGGATTAGGGTTAGGGTTAGGGTGTGCGTTTGGTTTAGGGTTAGGTTTAGGGTTAGCGTTAGGTTTAGGGATAGAGTTATGGTTTGTGTTCTGGTTATGGTTAGGGTTTCGGTTAGGGTTAGGGTTAGGGTTATGGTCAGGGTTTGGGTTAGGGTTTGTGTTAGGGTTAGGGTTAGGGTTAGGGTTATGGTCAGGGTTTGGGTTAGGGTTAGGGTTACGATTAGGTTCATGGTTTGGGTGAAGGTTACTGTTAGTTTTGGGTTTGGGTTGGGTTGTGGGTTAGGGTTAGAGTTAGGGTTTGAGTTAGTGTTAGGGTTAGTGTTTGGGTAATTGTTAGGGTTAGGGTTAGGTTAGGGTTTGGGTTAAGGTTTAGGTTAGGGTTACTGTTAGTGTCAGGGTTTGGGTTAGGGTTAGGTTTAGGGTTAGGGTTTGGGTTTGGGTTAGGGTTAGGGTTAGAGTTATGGTTTGGTTAGGGTTAGGGTTAGTGTTAGGGTTTGGGTTAGGGTTAGGGTTAGGGTTTGGGTTAGTGTTAGGGTTTGTGTTAGGGTTAGGGTTAGGGTTAGGGTTATGGTCAGGGTTTGGGTTAGGGTTCGGGTTACGATTAGGTTCATGGTTTAGGTGAAGGTTACGGTAAGGCTTTGGGTTTGGGTTGGGGTGTGGGTTAGGGTTAGGGTGAGGGTTTGAGTTAGCATTAGGGTTAGGGGTTGGGTTATTGTTAGGGTTAGGGGTAGGTTGGTGTTTGGGTTTGGGTTAGGGTTAGGGTTAGAGTTATCGTTTGGGTTAGGGTTAGGGTTAAGGTTTAGGTTACGGTTACGGTTAGTGTCAGGGTTTGGGTTAGGGTTAGGGTTAGGGTTAGGGTTTGGGTTAGGTTTATGCTCAGGTTTAGTGTTCGGTTTTAGGGTTAGGGTTAGGGTCAGGTTTAGGGTTAAGGTTTGGGTTGGGTTGTGTTTAGGGATCGGGTTATGTTTATGGGTTCCTTTAGGGTTAGGGTTAGGTTTAGGGTTAGGATTAGACTTAGGGTTAGTGTTTGGTTTTGGGATACGGTTAGGGTTTGGGTTAGGGTTAGGTTTAGGGTTAATGTTTGGGTTAGGGTTAGGATTAGGGTTTGGGTTAGGGATAGGGTTTGGGTTAGGGTTAGGGTTAGGGTTAGGGTTTGGGTTAGGGTTAGGTTTAGGGTTAGGGTTTGGGTTTGGGTAGGGTTAGGGTTAGAGTTAGGGTTTGGGTTAGGGTTAGGGTTAGTGTTAGGGTTTGGGTTAGGGTTAGGGTTAGGTTTAGGGTTAGGGTTAGCGCTAGGGTTTGTGTTAGGGTAAGGGTTAGGGTTAGGGTTATGGTCAGGGTTTGGGTTAGGGTTAGGGTTACGATTAGGTTCATGGTTTGGGTGAAGGTTACGGTAAGGTTTTGGGTTTGGGTTGGGGTGTGGGTTAGGGTTAGGGTTAGGGTTTGAGTTAGCATTAGGGTTAGGGTTTGGGTTATAGTTAGGGTTAGGGTTAGGTTAGTGTTTGGGTTTGTGTTAGGGTTAGGGTTAGAGTTATCGTTTGGGTTAGGATTAGGGTTAAGGTTTAGGTTACGGTTATGGTTAGTGTCAGGGTTTGGGTTAGGGTTAGGGTTAGGGTTAGGGTTTGGGTTAGGTTTATGTTCAGGTTTAGTGTTCGGTTTTAGGGTTAGGGTTAGGGTCAGGTTTAGGGTTAAGGTTTGGGTTTTGTTGTGTTTAGGGATAGGGTTAATTTTATGGGTTCCTTTAGGGTTAGGGTTAGGTTTAGGGTTAGGATTAGACTTTGGGTTAGTGTTTGGTTTTGGGATATGGTTAGGGTTTGGGTTAGGGTTAGGTTTAGGGTTAGGGTTTGGGTTAGGTTTAGGTTTAGGGTTAATGTTTGGGTTAGGGTTAGCGTTAGGGTAAGGGTTAGGGTTAGGGTTAGTGTTTGGGTTAGGGTTAGGGTTAGGGTTAGGGTTAGGGTTAGGGTTAGGTTTTGTGTTAGGGTTAGGTTTAGGGTTAGGGTTTGGGTTAGCGTTAGTTTTAGGGTTAGGGTTTGTGTTACGGTTAGGTTTAGGGTTAATATTTGTGTTAGAGTTATTGTAAGGGTTAGGGTTAGTGTTACGGTTATGGTTTAGGGCTAGGTTTTGGTTAGGGTTTGGGTTAGGGTTAGGTTTAGTGTTAATATTTGGATTAGGGTTAGTGTTAGGGTTAGGGATAGGGTTAGGGTTAGGGTTACGGTTAGAGTTTGGGTTAGGGTTAGGGTTAGGGTTAGTGTTAGTAGAGGTAGGCGTTGTAGTAGAGGTCCCATATGTGCAGGGCCTGGGCAGGTCCAGCAGGACACAGCACCTTCTCCCCTCCTCCTCCCATCTTCTCCTGGACGCTTCTTTTTGTCAAACCCTAGAACTTTGACCTAAAGTCAACTAAATCTCTCCAAACTGGTCACCCAAACACTAGAGCCTACCATCAAGAAACCTCTGTGTTTCAGCAACTCATCTGAGAGGGCTTTGTCACCTAGCAACACCCTAAACAATGCTTTGCCAGGTCACTGCCTCTTGGAGTTCCAGAATCTTAGTCCAAGATTCTGTGACCTCAGCACTCCTGCCCACATCAGACACCAATGACAGGAGACTGAGCAATAGCACTCAGCACAAACTTGCAAAGCTCTGCCTGTCTATCATAGCTTCAGAGCAGGTGCTCCTCCTCTGGTCAAGTCATGCCAAGGTTGCTTCCCAGTCCTGCAGCTCTTGCCAGGATTGCACGTGTTTACATAAATAACCAACATCATTCTTTCTAGAAATTACCATATTATTGATATTGGATTCTTAAGTACTATAAGCTACATTTGAATCAGAAAACTACTTTGGACATCGTTTTCTATGAGGGAAAATATTTTCCTTTTTCATTGTTGATGAATCCAATCTTTGCTCTTAAAAAAGTACAACTCAACTCTTGGGGGTGAGGCAGGAGGATTATCAGTTCAAGGCTACCCTGGGATTAGGGTATGGGTTATGGTTAGGGTTAGGGTTAGAATTAGGGTTAGGGTTAGGTTTAGGGTTAGGGTTAGGGTTAGGGTTAGTGTTTGGGTTAGGGTTAGGTTTAGTTTTAGGGTTACGATTAAGATTAGGGTTATGTTTTGGGTTAGGGTTGGGGTTAGGATTAGGGTTAGGGTTAGGGTTTGTATTAGAGTTAGGGTTAGGGTTAGGGTTTGAGTTAGGGTTAGGGTTAGGTTTAGGGTTTCCGTTTGTTTTAGGGTGAATGTTAGGGTTAGTGTTAGGATTAGGGTTTGGGTTTGGGTTAGGGTTAGTGTTAGGGTTAGGGTTAGGGTTTAGGTTAGGTTTAGGGTGAGTGTTTGCGATAAGGTTAGGATTTGGGTTAGGGATAGGGTTAGGATTAGTGTTAGGGTTAGGGTTAGGGTTAGGATTACCGTTTGGATTAGGGTTAGGGTTAGAGTGTGCGTTTGGTTTAGGGTTAGGTTTAGGATTAGGGTTAGGTTTAGGGATAGAGTTATGTTTTGTGTTCTGGTTATGGTTAGGGTTTCGTTTAGGGTTAGGGTTAGGGTTAGGGTTTGGGTTTGGGTTAGGGTTAGGGTTAGGGTTATGGTTAGTGTTAGGGTTTGCTTTGCGTTAGGATTAGGGTTAGGGTTAGGGTTAGGGTTAGGGATAGGGTTTGGGTTAGGGTTAGGGTTAGGGTTAGGGTTTGGGTTAGGGTTAGGGTTAGAGTTAGGGTTTGGGTTAGGGTTAGGGTTAGTGTTAGGGTTTGGGTTAGGGTTAGGGTTAGGGTTAGGGTTAGTGTTAGGGTTTGTGTTAGGGTTAGGGTTAGGGTTAGGGTTATGGTCAGGGTTTGGGTTAGAGTTAGGGTTACGATTAGGTTCATGGTTTGGGTGAAGGTTACGGTAAGGCTTTGGGTTTGGGTTGGGGTGTGGGTTAGGGTTAGGGTTAGGGTTTCAGTTAGCATTAGGGTTAGGGTTTGGGTTATTGTTAGGGTTAGGGTTAGGTAAGTGTTTGGGTTTGGGTTAGGGTTAGGGTTAGAGTTATCGTTTGGGTTAGGGTTAGGGTTAAGGTTTAGGTTACGGTTACGGTTAGTGTCAGGGTTTGGGTTAGGGTTAGGGTTAGGGTTAGGGTTTGGGTTAGGTTTATGCTCAGGTTTAGTGTTCGGTTTTAGGGTTAGGGTTAGGGTCAGGTTTAGGGTTAAGGTTTGGGTTGGGTTGTGTTTAGGGTTCGGGTTATGTTTATGGGTTCCTTTAGGGTTAGGGTTAGGTTTAGGGTTAGGATTAGACTTAGGGTTAGTGTTTGGTTTTGGGATAGGGTTAGGGTTTGGGTTAGGGTTAGGTTTAGGGTTAATGTTTGTGTTAGGGTTAGGGTTAGGGTTAGGGTTAGGTATAGTGTTTGGGTTAGGGTTAGGTTTAGGGTTAGGGTTTGGGTTAGGGTTAGGTTTAGGGTTAGGGTTTGGGTTTGGGTTAGGGTTAGGGTTAGAGTTAGGGTTTGGGTTAGGGTTAGGGTTATTGTTAGGGTTTGGGTTAGGGTTAGGGTTAGGTTTAGGGTTAGGGTTAGCGTTAGGGTTTGTGTTAGGGTTAGGGTTAGGGTTAGGGTTATGGTCAGGGTTTGGGTTAGAGTTAGGGTTACGATTAGGTTCATGGTTTGAGTGAAGATTACGGTAAGGTTTTGGGTTTGGGTTGGGGTGTGGGTTAGGGTTAGGGTTAGGGTTTGAGATATCATTAGGGTTAGGGTTTGGGTTATTGTTAGGGTTAGGGTTAGGTTAGTGTTTGGGTTTGGGTTAGGGTTAGGGTTAGAGTTATCGTTTGGGTTAGGATTAGGGTTAAGGTTTAGGTTACGGTTACGGTTAGTGTCAGGGTTTGGGTTAGGGTTAGGGTTAGGGTTAGGGTTAGGGTTTGGGTTAGGTTTATGTTCAGGTTTAGTGTTCGGTTTTAGGGTTAGGGTTAGGGTTAGGTTTAGGTTTAGAGTTTGTGTTAGGGTTAGGTTTAGCGTTAATGTTTGGCTTAGATTTGGGTTAGGGATAGGGTTAGGGTTAGAGTTAGGGTTAGGTTTTGGGTTAGGTTTAGGGTTAGGGTGAGGATTGTGTTTGGGTTTTGGTGAGGGTTAGGGTTAGCGTTAGGGTTAGTGTTTGGATTAGGGTTTGGGTTTGGATTAGCGTTAGGGTTTGTGTTAGAGTTAGGTTTAGGGTTAGGGTTTGGGCTAGGCTTAGGTTTAGGGCTAGGGTTAGGGTTAGGGTTAGGTTAAGGGTTAACGTTTGGTTTAGGGTTAGGGTTAGGGTTAGGGTTAGGGTTTGGGTTAGGGTTAGAGTTAGGTTTAGGGTTAGGGTTTGGGTTAGGGTTAGGGTTAGTGTTAGGTTTAGAGTTAGGGTTAGGGTTAGGGTTAGGGGTAGAGGTAGGTTTTGCGTTTGTGTTAGGGTTACGTTTAGGTTTATGGTTAGGGTTAGGGATAGGGTTAGGGTTTGGTTTAGGGTTAAGTTTTGTGTTAGGGTTAGGGTTTGGGTTGTGTTAGGGTTAGGGTTAGGATTAGGGTTAGGGTTAGTGTCAGGGTTAAGGTTTGGGTTTGGTTTAGTTTTAAGGTTAGGTTTTGGGATAGCGTTATGGTTTAGGAAGGGTTAGTGTTAGGTTTTTGAATAGGGTTAGGGTGAGAATTAGGGTTAGTGTTTGAGTTTGGTTTAGGATTAGGTTTGGGGTTAGGGTTAGTGTAAGGGTTAGGATTTGGTTTGGTTAGCGTTAGGGTTTTGTTTGGGGTTAAGGTTTGGATTAGGGTTAGGGTTAGGGTTAGGTTAACAGTTAGGGTTTGGGTTAGGGTTAGGGTTAGGGTTAGGGTTTGGATTTTGGTTAAGGTTAAGTTTAGGGTTAGGGTTTGTGTTAGTGTTAGGATTAGGGTTAGGGTTATGGTTAGGGTTAGGTTTATTGTTAGGGTTTGGTTTAGGGTTAGCTTTAGGTTTAATGTTTGGGTGAGGGTTAGGGTTAGGGTTAGGGTTAGGGTTAGGGTTTGGGTTAGTGTTAGGTTTAGGGTTAGGGTTAGGGTTAGGGTTAGGGTTAGGGTTTGTGTTAGGGTTAGGTTTAGGGTTAGGGTTTGGGCTATGGTTAAGTTAAGGGTTAGGGTTTGGGTTAGGGTTAGGTTTAGGGTTAGGGTTTGGGCTAGGGTTAAGTTAAGGGTTAGGGTTTGGTTTAGGGTTAGGGTTAGGTTTAGGGTTAATGTTTGGGTTATGGTTATGGTTAGGGTTTGGTTTAGGGTTAGGGTTTGGGTTAGGGTTAGGTTTAGGGTTAATGTTTGGGTTAGGGTTAGGGTTAGGGTTAGGGTTAGGGTTAGTGTTTGGGTTAGGGTTAGGGTTAGGGTTAGGGTTAGGTTTTGTGTTAGGGTTAGGTTTAGGGTTAGGGTTTGGGTTATGGTTAGGTTTAGGGTTAGGGTTTGGGTTAGGGTTAGGTTTAGGGTTAGGGTTTGTGTTACGGTTAGGTTTAGGGTTAATATTTGTGTTAGAGTTTTTGTAAGGGTTAGGGTTAGGGTTACGGTTATGGTTTGGTTAGGGTTAGGGTTAGGGTTAGGTTTTGGTTTAGGGTTAGGTTTTGGTTAGGGTTTTGGTTAGGGTTAGGTTTAGGGTTAATATTTGGCTTAGGGTTAGTGTTAGGGTTAGGGATAGGGTTAGGGTTAGGGTTACGGTTAGAGTTTGGGTTAGGGTTAGGGTTAGGGTTAGTAGAGGTAGGCATTGTAGTAGAGGTCCTATATGTGCAGGGCCTGGGCAGGTCCAGCAGGACACAGCACCTTCTCCCCTCCTCCTCCCATCTTCTCCTGGCTGCTTCTTTTTGTCAAACACTAGAACTTTGACCTAAAGTCAACTAAATCTCTCCAAACTGGTCACCCAAACACTAGAGCCTACCATCAAGAAACCTCTGTGCTTCAGCAACTCATCTGAGAGGGCTTTGTCACCTAGCAACACCCTAAACAATGCTTTGCCAGGTCACTGCCTCTTGGAGTTCCAGAATCTTAGTCCAAGATTCTGTGACCTCAGCACTCCTGCCCACATGAGACACCAATGACAGGAGACTGACCAATAGCACTCAGCACAACTTGCAAAGCTCTGCCTGTCTATCATAGCTTCAGAGCAGGTGCTCCTCCTCTGGTCAAGTCATGCCAAGGTTGCTTCCCAGTCCTGCAGCTCTTGCCAGGATTGCACGTGTTTACATAAATAACCAACCTCATTCTTTCTAGAAATTACCATATTATTGATATTGGATTCTTAAGTACTATAAGCTACATTTGAATCAGAAAAGTACTTTGGACACCGTTTTCTATGAGGGAAAATATTTTCATTGTTGATGAATCCAATCTTTGCTCTTAAAAAAGTACAACTCAACTCTTGGGGGTGAGGCAGGAGGATTATCAGTTCAAGACTACTCTGGGATTAGGGTATGGGTTATGGTTATGGTTATGGTTAGGGTTAGGGTTAGGATTAGGGTTAGGGTTAGGGTTAGGTTTAGGGTTAGCGTTAGGGTTAGTGTTTGGGTTAGCGTTAGCTTTAGTTTTAGGGTCACGATTAGGATTAGGGTTATGGTTTGTGTTAGGGTTGGGGTTAGGATTAGGGTTAGGGTTAGGGTTTGCCTTAGGGTTAGGTTTAGAGTTAGGGTTTGCGTTTGGGTTAGGCTTAGGGTTAGAGTTAGGGTTTGGGTTAAGGTTATGGTTAGTGTTAGGGTTTGGGTTAGTGTTAGGGTTAGGGTTAGGGTTATGGTTAGTGTTAAGGTTTGGTTTGCGTTAGGATTAGGGTTGGGGTTAGGGTTAGGGTTAGGTTTAGGGTTAGGGTTAGGGTTAGAATTAGGGTTAGGGTTAGGTTTAGTGTTAGGCTTAGGGTTAGTGTTTGGGTTAGGGTTAGGTTTAGTTTTTGCGTTACGATTAGCATTAGGGTTACGGTTTGGGTTAGGGTTGAGGTTAGGATTAGGGTTAGGGTTAGGGTTTGTATTAGAGTTAGGGTTAGGGTTAGGGTTTGAGTTAGGCTTAGGGTTAGGTTTAGAGTTTCCGTTTGGGTTAGGGTGAGTGTTAGGGTTAGGGTTAGGGTTAGTGTTAGGATTAGGATTTGGGTTTGGGTTAGGGTTAGCGTTAGGGTTTGGGTTAGGGTTTAGGTTAGGTTTAGGGTGTTTGCGATAAGGTTAGGATTTGGGTTAGGGTTAGCGTTAGGATTAGTGTTAGGGTTAGGGTTAGGGTTAGGATTAGCGTTTGGATTAGGGTTAGGGTTTGGGTGTGCGTTTGGTTTAGGGTTAGGTTTAGGATTAGGGTTAGGTTTAGGGATAGAGTTATGGTTTGTTTTCTGGTTATGGTTAGGGTTTCGGTTAGGGTTGGGGTTAGGGTTATGATCAGGTTTTGGGTTAGGGTTTGTGTTAGGGTTAGGGTTAGGGTTAGGGTTTTGGTCAGGGTTTGGGTTAGGGTTAGGGTTACGATTAGGTTCATGGTTTGGGTGAAGGTTACGGTTAGGTTTTGGGTTTGGGTTGGGATGTGGGTTGGGGTTAGGGTTAGGGTTTGAGTTAGTGTTAGGGTTAAGGTTGGGTTATTTTTAGGGTTAGGGTTAGGTTAGGGTTTGGGTTTGGGTTAGGGTTAGGTTTAGAGTTAGGGTTTGGGTTAGGGTTAGGGTTAGGGTTTAGGTTAGGGTTACTGTTAGTGTCAGGGTTTGGGTTAGGTATAGGTTTAGGGTTAGGGTTTGGGTTAGGTTTATGTTCAGGTTTAGTGTTCGGTTTTAGGGTTAGGGTTAGGGTCAGGTTTAGGGTTAAGTTTTGGGTTGGGTTGTGTTTAGCGATAGGGTTATGTTTATGGGTTCCGTTAGGGTTAGGGTTAGGTTTAGGGTTAGGATTAGGTTTAGGGTTAATGTTTGGGTTAGGGTTAGGGTTAGGGTTAGTGTTTGGGTTAGCGTTAGGGTTAGGGTTAGGGTTAGGGTTAGGGTTACGGTTAGTGTATGGGTTAGGGTTAGGCTTAGGGTTAGGATTTGGGTTTAGGTTAGGGTTAGGGTTAGGGTTAGGGTTAGGGTTAGGGTTAGGGTTAGGTTTTGTGTTAGGGTTAGGTTTAGTGTTAGGGTTTGGTTTAGTGTTAGTTTTAGGGTTAGGGTTTGTGTTTTGTTTAGATTTAGGGTTAATATTTGTGTTAGGGTTATTGTAAGGGTTAGGGTTAGGGTTACGGTTATGGTTTGGATAGGGTTAGGGTGAGGGTTAGGTTTTGGTTTAGGGTTAGGTTTTGGTTAGGGTTTGGGTTAGGGTTAAGTTTAGGGTTAATATTTGGGTTAGGGTTAGTGTTAGGGTGAGGGATAGGGTTAGGGTTAGGGTTACGGTTAGAGTTTGGGTTAGGGTTAGGGTTAGGGTTAGGGTTAGTAGAGGTAGGTGTTGTAGTAGAGGTCCTATATGTGCAGGGCCTGGGCAGGTCCAGCAGGACACAGCACCTTCTCCCCTCCTCCTCCCATCTTCTCCTGGCTGCTTCTTTTTGTCAAACACTAGAACTTTGACCTAAAGTCAACTAAATCTCTCCAAACTGGTCACCCAAACACTAGAGCCTACCATCAAGAAACCTCTGTGTTTCAGCAACTCATCTGAGAGGGCTTTGTCACGTAGCAACACCCTAAACAATGCTTTGCCAGGTCACTGCCTCTTGGAGTTCCAGAATCTTAGTCCAAGATTCTGTGACCTCAGCACTCCTGCCCACATCAGACACCAATGACAGGAGACTGACCAATAGCACTCAGCACAAACTTGCAAAGCTCTGCCTGTCTATCATAGCTTCAGAGCAGGTGCTCCTCCTCTGGTCAAGTCATGCCAAGGTTGCTTCCCAGTCCTGCAGCTCTTGCCAGGATTGCACGTGTTTACATAAATAACCAACATCATTCTTTCTAGAAATTACCATATTATTGATATTGGATTCTTAAGTACTATAAGCTACATTTGAATCAGAAAACTACTTTGGACATCGTTTTCTATGAGGGAAAATATTTTCCTTTTTCATTGTTGATGAATCCAATCTTTGCTCTTAAAAAAGTACAACTCAACTCTTGGGGGTGAGGCAGGAGGATTATCAGTTCAAGGCTACCCTGGGATTAGGGTATGGGTTATGGTTAGGGTTAGGGTTAGAATTAGGGTTAGGGTTAGGTTTAGGGTTAGGGTTAGGGTTAGGGTTAGTGTTTGGGTTAGGGTTAGGTTTAGTTTTAGGGTTACGATTAAGATTAGGGTTATGTTTTGGGTTAGGGTTGGGGTTAGGATTAGGGTTAGGGTTAGGGTTTGTATTAGAGTTAGGGTTAGGGTTAGGGTTTGAGTTAGGGTTAGGGTTAGGTTTAGGGTTTCCGTTTGTTTTAGGGTGAATGTTAGGGTTAGTGTTAGGATTAGGGTTTGGGTTTGGGTTAGGGTTAGTGTTAGGGTTAGGGTTAGGGTTTAGGTTAGGTTTAGGGTGAGTGTTTGCGATAAGGTTAGGATTTGGGTTAGGGATAGGGTTAGGATTAGTGTTAGGGTTAGGGTTAGGGTTAGGATTACCGTTTGGATTAGGGTTAGGGTTAGAGTGTGCGTTTGGTTTAGGGTTAGGTTTAGGATTAGGGTTAGGTTTAGGGATAGAGTTATGTTTTGTGTTCTGGTTATGGTTAGGGTTTCGTTTAGGGTTAGGGTTAGGGTTAGGGTTTGGGCTTGGGTTAGGGTTAGGGTTAGGGTTATGGTTAGTGTTAGGGTTTGCTTTGCGTTAGGATTAGGGTTAGGGTTAGGGTTAGGGTTAGGGATAGGGTTTGGGTTAGGGTTAGGGTTAGGGTTAGGGTTTGGGTTAGGGTTAGGGTTAGAGTTAGGGTTTGGGTTAGGGTTAGGGTTAGTGTTAGGGTTTGGGTTAGGGTAAGGGTTAGGGTTAGGGTTAGTGTTAGGGTTTGTGTTAGGGTTAGGGTTAGGGTTAGGTTTATGGTCAGGGTTTGGGTTAGAGTTAGGTTACGATTAGGTTCATGGTTTGGGTGAAGGTTACGGTAAGGCTTTGGGTTTGGGTTGGGGTGTGGGTTAGGGTTAGGGTTAGGGTTTCAGTTAGCATTAGGGTTAGGGTTTGGGTTATTGTTAGGGTTAGGGTTAGGTAAGTGTTTGGGTTTGGGTTAGGGTTAGGGTTAGAGTTATCGTTTGGGTTAGGGTTAGGGTTAAGGTTTAGGTTACGGTTACGGTTAGTGTCAGGGTTTGGGTTAGGGTTAGGGTTAGGGTTAGGGTTTGGGTTAGGTTTATGCTCAGGTTTAGTGTTCGGTTTTAGGGTTAGGGTTAGGGTCAGGTTTAGGGTTAAGGTTTGGGTTGGGTTGTGTTTAGGGTTCGGGTTATGTTTATGGGTTCCTTTAGGGTTAGGGTTAGGTTTAGGGTTAGGATTAGACTTAGGGTTAGTGTTTGGTTTTGGGATAGGGTTAGGGTTTGGGTTAGGGTTAG
This sequence comes from Eospalax fontanierii, assembly GCA_035773235.1. Lineage (NCBI taxonomy): Eukaryota > Metazoa > Chordata > Mammalia > Rodentia > Spalacidae > Eospalax > Eospalax fontanierii. The sequence continues at coordinate 2,102,998 of JAJHUQ010000057.1, read as the reverse complement.
GTTTAGGGTTAATGTTTGTGTTAGGGTTAGGGTTAGGGTTAGGGTTAGGTATAGTGTTTGGGTTAGGGTTAGGTTTAGGGTTAGGGTTTGGGTTAGGGTTAGGTTTAGGGTTAGGGTTTGGGTTTGGGTTAGGGTTAGGGTTAGAGTTAGGGTTTGGGTTAGGGTTAGGGTTATTGTTAGGGTTTGGGTTAGGGTTAGGGTTAGGTTTAGGGTTAGGGTTAGCGTTAGGGTTTGTGTTAGGGTTAGGGTTAGGGTTAGGGTTATGGTCAGGGTTTGGGTTAGGGTTAGGGTTACGATTAGGTTCATGGTTTGAGTGAAGATTACGGTAAGGTTTTGGGTTTGGGTTGGGGTGTGGGTTAGGGTTAGGGTTAGGGTTTGAGATATCATTAGGGTTAGGGTTTGGGTTATTGTTAGGGTTAGGGTTAGGTTAGTGTTTGGGTTTGGGTTAGGGTTAGGGTTAGAGTTATCGTTTGGGTTAGGATTAGGGTTAAGGTTTAGGTTACGGTTACGGTTAGTGTCAGGGTTTGGGTTAGGGTTAGGGTTAGGGTTAGGGTTAGGGTTTGGGTTAGGTTTATGTTCAGGTTTAGTGTTCGGTTTTAGGGTTAGGGTTAGGGTTAGGTTTAGGTTTAGAGTTTGTGTTAGGGTTAGGTTTAGCGTTAATGTTTGGCTTAGATTTGGGTTAGGGATAGGGTTAGGGTTAGAGTTAGAGTTAGGTTTTGGGTTAGGTTTAGGGTTAGGGTGAGGATTGTGTTTGGGTTTTGGTGAGGGTTAGGGTTAGCGTTAGGGTTAGTGTTTGGATTAGGGTTTGGGTTTGGATTAGCGTTAGGGTTTGTGTTAAGGTTAGGTTTAGCGTTGGCGTTAGGGCTAGGCTTAGGTTTAGGGCTAGGCTTAGGGTTAGGGTTAGGTTAAGGGTTAACGTTTGGTTTAGGGTTAGGGTTAGGGTTAGGGTTAGGGTTTGGGTTAGGGTTAGAGTTAGGTTTAGGGTTAGGGTTTGGGTTAGGGTTAGGGTTAGTGTTAGGTTTAGAGTTAGGGTTAGGGTTAGGGTTAGGGGTAGAGGTAGGTTTTGCGTTTGTGTTAGGGTTACGTTTAGGTTTATGGTTAGGGTTAGGGATAGGGTTAGGGTTTGGTTTAGGGTTAAGTTTTGTGTTAGGGTTAGGGTTTGGGTTGTGTTAGGGTTAGGGTTAGGATTAGGGTTAGGGTTAGTGTCAGGGTTAAGGTTTGGGTTTGGTTTAGTTTTAAGGTTAGGTTTTGGGATAGCGTTATGGTTTAGGAAGGGTTAGTGTTAGGTTTTTGAATAGGGTTAGGGTGAGAATTAGGGTTAGTGTTTGAGTTTGGTTTAGGATTAGGTTTGGGGTTAGGGTTAGTGTAAGGGTTAGGATTTGGTTTGGTTAGCGTTAGGGTTTTGTTTGGGGTTAAGGTTTGGATTAGGGTTAGGGTTAGGGTTAGGTTAACAGTTAGGGTTTGGGTTAGGGTTAGGGTTAGGGTTAGGGTTTGGATTTTGGTTAAGGTTAAGTTTAGGGTTAGGGTTTGTGTTAGTGTTAGGATTAGGGTTAGGGTTTGGGTTAGGGTTAGGTTTATTGTTAGGGTTTGGTTTAGGGTTAGCTTTAGGTTTAATGTTTGGGTGAGGGTTAGGGTTAGGGTTAGGGTTAGGGTTAGGGTTTGGGTTAGTGTTAGGTTTAGGGTTAGGGTTAGGGTTAGGGTTAGGGTTAGGGTTTGTGTTAGGGTTAGGTTTAGGGTTAGGGTTTGGGCTATGGTTAAGTTAAGGGTTAGGGTTTGGGTTAGGGTTAGGTTTAGGGTTAGGGTTTGGGCTAGGGTTAAGTTAAGGGTTAGGGTTTGGTTTAGGGTTAGGGTTAGGTTTAGGGTTAATGTTTGGGTTATGGTTATGGTTAGGGTTTGGTTTAGGGTTAGGGTTAGGGTTTGGGTTAGGGTTAGGTTTAGGGTTAATGTTTGGGTTAGGGTTAGGGTTAGGGTTAGGGTTAGGGTTAGTGTTTGGGTTAGGGTTAGGGTTAGGGTTAGGGTTAGGTTTTGTGTTAGGGTTAGGTTTAGGGTTAGGGTTTGGGTTATGGTTAGGTTTAGGGTTAGGGTTTGGGTTAGGGTTAGGTTTAGGGTTAGGGTTTGTGTTACGGTTAGGTTTAGGGTTAATATTTGTGTTAGAGTTTTTGTAAGGGTTAGGGTTAGGGTTACGGTTATGGTTTGGTTAGGGTTAGGGTTAGGGTTAGGTTTTGGTTTAGGGTTAGGTTTTGGTTAGGGTTTTGGTTAGGGTTAGGTTTAGGGTTAATATTTGGCTTAGGGTTAGTGTTAGGGTTAGGGATAGGGTTAGGGTTAGGGTTACGGTTAGAGTTTGGGTTAGGGTTAGGGTTAGGGTTAGTAGAGGTAGGCATTGTAGTAGAGGTCCTATATGTGCAGGGCCTGGGCAGGTCCAGCAGGACACAGCACCTTCTCCCCTCCTCCTCCCATCTTCTCCTGGCTGCTTCTTTTTGTCAAACACTAGAACTTTGACCTAAAGTCAACTAAATCTCTCCAAACTGGTCACCCAAACACTAGAGCCTACCATCAAGAAACCTCTGTGCTTCAGCAACTCATCTGAGAGGGCTTTGTCACCTAGCAACACCCTAAACAATGCTTTGCCAGGTCACTGCCTCTTGGAGTTCCAGAATCTTAGTCCAAGATTCTGTGACCTCAGCACTCCTGCCCACATGAGACACCAATGACAGGAGACTGACCAATAGCACTCAGCACAACTTGCAAAGCTCTGCCTGTCTATCATAGCTTCAGAGCAGGTGCTCCTCCTCTGGTCAAGTCATGCCAAGGTTGCTTCCCAGTCCTGCAGCTCTTGCCAGGATTGCACGTGTTTACATAAATAACCAACCTCATTCTTTCTAGAAATTACCATATTATTGATATTGGATTCTTAAGTACTATAAGCTACATTTGAATCAGAAAAGTACTTTGGACACCGTTTTCTATGAGGGAAAATATTTTCATTGTTGATGAATCCAATCTTTGCTCTTAAAAAAGTACAACTCAACTCTTGGGGGTGAGGCAGGAGGATTATCAGTTCAAGACTACTCTGGGATTAGGGTATGGGTTATGGTTATGGTTATGGTTAGGGTTAGGGTTAGAATTAGGGTTAGGGTTAGGGTTAGGTTTAGGGTTAGCGTTAGGGTTAGTGTTTGGGTTAGCGTTAGGTTTAGTTTTAGGGTCACGATTAGGATTAGGGTTATGGTTTGTGTTAGGGTTGGGGTTAGGATTAGGGTTAGGGTTAGGGTTTGCCTTAGGGTTAGGTTTAGAGTTAGGGTTTGCGTTTGGGTTAGGCTTAGGGTTAGAGTTAGGGTTTGGGTTAAGGTTATGGTTAGTGTTAGGGTTTGGGTTAGTGTTAGGGTTAGGGTTAGGGTTTTGGTTAGTGTTAAGGTTTGGTTTGCGTTAGGATTAGGGTTGGGGTTAGGGTTAGGGTTAGGTTTAGGGTTAGGGTTAGGGTTAGAATTAGGGTTAGGGTTAGGTTTAGTGTTAGGCTTAGGGTTAGTGTTTGGGTTAGGGTTAGGTTTAGTTTTAGTGTTACGATTAGGATTAGGGTTATGGTTTGGGTTAGGGTTGAGGTTAGGATTAGGGTTAGGGTTAGGGTTTGTATTAGAGTTAGGGTTAGGGTTAGGGTTTGAGTTAGGGTTAGGGTTAGGTTTAGAGTTTCCGTTTGGGTTAGGGTGAGTGTTAGGGTTAGGGTTAGGGTTAGTGTTAGGATTAGGATTTGGGTTTGGGTTAGGGTTAGCGTTAGGGTTTGGGTTAGGGTTTAGGTTAGGTTTAGGGTGTTTGCGATAAGGTTAGGATTTGGGTTAGGGTTAGCGTTAGGATTAGTGTTAGGGTTAGGGTTAGGGTTAGGATTAGCGTTTGGATTAGGGTTAGGGTTTGGGTGTGCGTTTGGTTTAGGGTTAGGTTTAGGATTAGGGTTAGGTTTAGGGATAGAGTTATGGTTTGTTTTCTGGCTATGGTTAGGGTTTCGGTTAGGGTTGGGGTTAGGGTTATGATCAGGTTTTGGGTTAGGGTTTGTGTTAGGGTTAGGGTTAGGGTTAGGGTTTTGGTCAGGGTTTGGGTTAGGGTTAGGGTTACGATTAGGTTCATGGTTTGGGTGAAGGTTACGGTTAGGTTTTGGGTTTGGGTTGGGATGTGGGTTAGGGTTAGGGTTAGGGTTTGAGTTAGTGTTAGGGTTAAGGTTGGGTTATTTTTAGGGTTAGGGTTAGGTTAGGGTTTGGGTTTGGGTTAGGGTTAGGTTTAGAGTTAGGGTTTGGGTTAGGGTTAGGGTTAGGGTTTAGGTTAGGGTTACTGTTAGTGTCAGGGTTTGGGTTAGGTATAGGTTTAGGGTTAGGGTTTGGGTTAGGTTTATGTTCAGGTTTAGTGTTCGGTTTTAGGGTTAGGGTTAGGGTCAGGTTTAGGGTTAAGTTTTGGGTTGGGTTGTGTTTAGCGATAGGGTTATGTTTATGGGTTCCGTTAGGGTTAGGGTTAGGTTTAGGGTTAGGATTAGGTTTAGGGTTAATGTTTGGGTTAGGGTTAGGGTTAGGGTTAGTGTTTGGGTTAGCGTTAGGGTTAGGGTTAGGGTTAGGGTTAGGGTTACGGTTAGTGTATGGGTTAGGGTTAGGCTTAGGGTTAGGATTTGGGTTTAGGTTAGGGTTAGGGTTAGGGTTAGGGTTAGGGTTAGGGTTAGGGTTAGGTTTTGTGTTAGGGTTAGGTTTAGTGTTAGGGTTTGGGTTAGTGTTAGTTTTAGGGTTAGGGTTTGTGTTACGGTTAGATTTAGGGTTAATATTTGTGTTAGAGTTATTGTAAGGGTTAGGGTTAGGGTTACGGTTATGGTTTGGATAGGGTTAGGGTGAGGGTTAGGTTTTGGTTTAGGGTTAGGTTTTGGTTAGGGTTTGTGTTAGGGTTAAGTTTAGGGTTAATATTTGGGTTAGGGTTAGTGTTAGGGTGAGGGATAGGGTTAGGGTTAGGGTTACGGTTAGAGTTTGGGTTAGGGTTAGGGTTAGGGTTAGGGTTAGTAGAGGTAGGTGTTGTAGTAGAGGTCCTATATGTGCAGGGCCTGGGCAGGTCCAGCAGGACACAGCACCTTCTCCCCTCCTCCTCCCATCTTCTCCTGGCTGCTTCTTTTTGTCAAACACTAGAACTTTGACCTAAAGTCAACTAAATCTCTCCAAACTGGTCACCCAAACACTAGAGCCTACCATCAAGAAACCTCTGTGTTTCAGCAACTCATCTGAGAGGGCTTTGTCACCTAGCAACACCCTAAACAATGCTTTGCCAGGTCACTGCCTCTTGGAGTTCCAGAATCTTAGTCCAAGATTCTGTGACCTCAGCACTCCTGCCCACATCAGACACCAATGACAGGAGACTGACCAATAGCACTCAGCACAAACTTGCAAAGCTCTGCCTGTCTATCATAGCTTCAGAGCAGGTGCTCCTCCTCTGGTCAAGTCATGCCAAGGTTGCTTCCCAGTCCTGCAGCTCTTGCCAGGATTGCACGTGTTTACATAAATAACCAACCTCATTCTTTCTAGAAATTACCATATTATTGATATTGGATTCTTAAGTACTATAAGCTACATTTGAATCAGAAAACTACTTTGGACATCGTTTTCTATGAGGGAAAATATTTTCGTTTTTCATTGTTGATGAATCCAATCTTTGCTCTTAAAAAAGTACAACTCAACTCTTGGGGGTGAGGCAGGAGGATTATCAGTTCAAGGCTACCCTGGGATTAGGGTATGGGTTATCGTTATGGTTATGGTTATGGTTAGGGTTAGAATTAGGGTTAGGGTTAGATTTAGGGTTAGGGTTAGTGTCTGGGTTAGGGTTAGGTTTAGTTTTAGGGTTACGATTAGGATTAGGGTTATGGTTTGGGTTAGGGTTGGGGTTAGGATTAGGGTTAGGGTTAGGGTTTGTATTAGAGTTAGGGTTAGGGTTAGGGTTTGAGTTAGGGTTAGGGTTAGGTTTAGAGTTTCCGTTTGGGTTAGGGTGAGTGTTAGGGTTAGGGTTAGGGTTAGTGTTAGGATTAGCTTTTGGGTTTGGGTTAGGGTTAGTGTTAGGGTTAAGTTTAGGGTTTTGGTTACGTTTAGGGTGAGTGTTTGCGATAAGGTTAGAATTTGGGTTAGGGATAGGTTTAGGATTAGTGTTAGGGTTAGGGTTAGGGTTAGGATTAGCGTTTGGATTAAGGTTAGGGTTAGGATGTGCGTTTGGTTTAGGGTTAGGTTTAGGATTAGGGTTAGGTTTAGGGATAGAGTTATGGTTTGTGTTCTGGTTATGCTTAGGGTTTCGGTTAGGGTTAGGGTTAGGGTTAGGGTTTGGGTTTGGGTTATGGTTAGGGTTAGGGTTATGGTTAGTGTTAGGGTTTGGTTTGCATTAGGATTAGGGTTAGGGTTAGGGTTAGGGTCAGGGATAGGTTTTGGGTTAGGGTTAGGGTTAGGGTTAGGGTTTGGGTTAGGGTTAGGTTTAGGCTTATTTTTTGGGTTTGCGTTAGGGTTAGTGTTAGAGTTAGGGTTTGCGTTAGGGTTAGCGTTAGTGTTAGCGTTTGGGTTAGGGTTAGGGTTAGGGTTAGCGTAAGGGTTAGGGTTTGTGTTAGGGTTAGGGTTAGGGTTAGGGTTATGGTCAGGGTTTGGGTTAGGGTTAGGGTTACGATTAGGTTCATGGTTTGGGTGAAGGTTACGGTAAGGTTTTGGGTTTGGGTTGGGGTGTGGGTTAGGGTTAGGGTTAGGGTTTGAGTTAGCGTTAGGGTTATTGTTTGGGTTATTGTTAGGGTTAGGGTTAGGTTAGGGTTTGGGTTTGGGTTAGGGTTAGGGTTAGAGTTAGGGTTTGGGTTAGGGTTAGGGTTAAGGTTTAGGTTAGGGTTACTGTTAGTGTCAGGGTTTGGGTTAGGGTTAGGGTTAGGGTTAGGGTTTGGGTTAGGTTTATGTTCAGGTTTAGTGTTCGGTTTTAGGGTTAGGGTTAGGGTCAGATTTAGGGTTAAGGTTTGGGTTGGGTTGTGTTTAGGGATAGGGTTATGTTTATTGGTTCCGTTAGGGTTATGGTTAAGTTTAGGGTTAGGATTAGACTTAGGGTTAGTGTTTGGTTTTGGGATAGGGTTAGGGTTTGGGTTAGGGTTAGGTTTAGGGTTAGGGTTTGGGTTAGGATTTGGTTTGCGTTAGGATTAGGGTTAGGGTTAGGGTTAGGGATAGGGTTTGTGTTAGGGTTAGGGTTAGGGTTAGGGTTTGGGTTAGGGTTAGGTTTAGGGTTAGGGTTTGGTTTTGGGTTAGGGTTAGGGTTAGAGATAGGGTTTGGTTTAGGGTTAGGGTTAGGGTTTGTGCTAGAGTTAGGGTTAGGATTAGGGTTATGGTCAGGGTTTGGGTTAGGGTTACGAATTGGTTCATGGTTTCGGTGAAGGTTACGGTTAGGTTTTGGGTTTGGGTTGAGGTGTGGGTTAGGGTTAGGGTTAGGATTTGAGTTAGCGTTAGGGTTAGTGTTTGGGTTATTGTTAGGTTGAGGGTTAGGTTAGGGTTTGGGTTAGGGTTAGGGTTAGGGTTAGGGTTAGGGTTTGGGTTAGGTTTATGTTCAGGTTTAGTGTTCGGTTTTAGGGTTAGGGTTAGGATCAGGTTTAGGGTTAAGGTTTGGGTTGGGTTGTGTTTAGGGATAGGGTTATGTTTATGGGTTCCGTTAGGGTTAGGGTTAGGTTTAGGGTTAGGATTAGACTTAGGGTTAGTGTTTGGTTTTGGGATAGGGTTAGGGTTTGTGTTAGGGTTAGCGTTAGGGTTAGGGTGAGGGTTAGGGTTAGTGTTTGGGTTAGGGTTAGGGTTAGGGTTAGGGTTACGGTTAGGGTATGGGTTAGGGTTAGGGTTAGGGTTAGGATTTGTGTTTAGGTTAGTTTTAGGGTTAGGGTGAGGGTTAGGTTTTGTGTTAGGGTTAGGTTAAGGGTTTGGGTTAGGGTTAGGGTTAGGGTTAGGGTTAGTGTTAGGGTTTGGTTTGCGTTAGGATTAGGGTTAGGGTTAGGGTTAGGGTCAGGGATAGGTTTTGGGTTAGGGTTACGGTTAGGGTTAGGGTATGGGTTAGGGTTAGGTTTAGGGTTAGTGTTTGGGTTTGGGTTAGGGTTAGGGTTAGAGTTAGGGTTTGGGTTAGGGTTAGGGTTAGTGTTAGCCTTTGGGTTAGGGTTAGGGTTAGGGTTAGCGTTAGGGTTAGGGTTTGTGTTAGGGTTAGGGTTAGGGTTAGGGTTATGGTCAGGGTTTGGGTTAGGGTTAGGGTTACGATTAGATTCATGGTTTGGGTGAAGGTTACGGTAAGGTTTTGAGTTTGGGTTGGGGTGTGGGTTAGGGTTAGGGTTTGGGTTAGGGTTAGGTTTAGGGTTAGGGTTTGGGTTAGGATTTGGTTTGCGTTAGGATTAGGGTTAGGGTTAGGGTTAGGGTTAGGGATAGGGTTTGTGTTAGGGTTAGGGTTAGGGTTAGGGTTTGGGTTAGGGTTAGGGTTAGGGTTAGGGTTAGGATTTGTGTTTAGGTTAGTTTTAGCGTTAGGGTTAGGGTTAGGTTTTGTGTTAGGGTTAGGTTAAGGGTTAGGGTTTGGGTTAGGGTTAGGTTGAGGGTTAGGGTTTGTGTTATGGTTAGGTTTAGCGTTAATATTTGTGTTAGAGTTATTGTAAGGGTTAGGGTTAGGGTTACGTTTATGGTTTGGTTAGGGTTTTTGTTAGGGATAGGTTTTGGTTTAGGGTTAGGTTTTGGTTAGGGTTTGGGTTACGGTTAGGTTTAGGGTTAATATTTGGGTTAGGGTTAGTGTTAGGGTTAGGGATAGGGTTAGGGTTAGGGTTACGGTTAGAGTTTGGGTTAGGGTTAGGGTTAATGTTAGTGTTAGGGTTAGGGTTTGTGTTACGGTTAGGTTTAGGGTTAATATTTGTGTTAGAGTTATTGTAAGGGTTAGGGTTAGGGTTACGATTATTGTTTGGTTAGGGTTAGGGTTAGGGTTAGGGTTAGGGTTAGGTTTTGGTTTAGGGTTAGGTTTTGGTTAGGGTTTGGGTTAGGGTTTGGGTTATTGTTAGGCTTAGGTTTAGGGTTACGGTTTGGGTTTGGGTTAGGGTTAGGGTTAGTGTTAAGTTCAGTGTTAGGCTTTGGGTTTGGTTTATGGTTAGGTATAGGGTTAGGGTGTCTGTTTGGATTACAGTTAGGGTTAGGGTTAGTGGTAGGGTTAGGGTTTGGGTTAGGTTTATGTTCAGGTTTAGTGTTCGGGTTTAGGGTTAGGGTTAGGGTTAGGGTTATGTTAGTTTAAGGTTTAGGGTTAAGGTTTGGGTTAGGGTTGTGTTTAGGGATAGGGTTAGGTTTATGGGTTCGGTTAGGGTTAGGGTTAGGGTTAGGGTTAGGATTAGGCTTAGGGTTAGTGTTTGGGTTTGGGATAGGGTTAGGGTTTGGGTCAGGGTTAGGTTTAGGGTTAGGGTTTGGGTTAGGGTCAGGTTTAGGGTTAATGTTTGGGTTAGGTTAGGGTTAGGGTTAGGATTTGGGTTTGGATTAGGGTTAGGGTTAGGGTTAGGGTTACGGTTACGGTTAGAGTTTGGGTTAGGGTTAGGTTTATGGTTAGGGTTAGAATTAGGGTTAGGGTAGGGTTAGGGTTAGGGTTAGGGTTAGGGTTTGAGTTAGGGTTAGGGTTAGGTTTAGGGTTTCCGTTTGGTTTAGGGTGAGTGTTATGGTTAGGTTTAGTGTTAGGGTTAGGTTTAGGGTTTGGGTTTGATTTAGGGTTAGGGTCAGGGTTTGGGTTAGGGTTAGTGTTACGATTACGTTCATGTTTTGGGTGAGGGTTACAGTTAGGTTTTGGGTTTGGGTTGGGGTATGGGTTAGGGTTAGGGTTAGGGTTTGAGTTAGGGTTAGGGTTAGGGTTTGGGTTACTGTTAGGGTTAGGGTTAGGTTAGGGTTTGGGTTTGGTTTAGGGTTAGGGTTAGAGTTAGGGTTTGGGTTAGGGTTAGGGTTAGGGTTTAGCTTAGGGTTAGGGTTATTGTCAGGGTTTGGGTCGAATAGGGTTAGGGTTAGGGTTAGGGTGTGCATTTGGGTTAGGGTTAGTTTTAAGGTTAGGGTTAGGTTTAGGGATAGTGTTATGGTTTGGATTTTCGTTATGGTTAGGGTTTGGCTTAGGGTTTGGGTTTGGGTTTGGGTTAGGGTTAGGGTTAGGTTTATGTTCAGGTTTAGTGTTCGGTTTTAGGGTTAGGGTTAGGGTTAGGTTTAGGGTTTGGGTTTAGGGTTAGGGTTAGGGTTAGTGTTAGGGTTAGGTTTAAGTTCAGGTTTAGTGTTCGGTTTTAGGGTTAGGGTTATTTTTATTTTTAGGGTTTGGGTTTGGCTTAGGATTAGGGTTATGTTTAGTGTTTGGGTTTGGGTTAGGGTTAGGGTTAGGGTTAGGATTTGGGCTAGGGTTAGGTTTAGGTTTAGGATTTGGGTTAGGTTTAGGTTTAGGCTTAATGTTTAGGTTAGGGTTAGGGTTAGGGTTAGGGTTTGGGTTAGGGTTAGAGTTAGGTTTAGGGTTA
>JAJHUQ010000057.1:2042500-2085000 GCA_035773235.1 Eospalax fontanierii | reverse complement strand
GTTAGGGTTTGTGTTTGGCTTAGGGTTATGGTTAGGGTGAGGGTTAGTGTCAGGTTAAGGGTTGGGGTTGGTTTAATTTTAATGTTTGGTTTTGGGATAGAGTTATGGTTTGGGGTAGGGTTAGTGTTAGGTTTTCGATTAGGGTTAGGGTGAGAATTAGGGTTAGTGTGTGAGTTTGCTTTAGGATTAGGGTTGGGTTAGGGTTAGTGTAAGGTTTAGGATTTGGTTTGGTTAGCGTTAGGGTTAGGGTTTGTGTTAGGGTTAGGATTAGGGTTAGGGTTTGGGTTAGGGTTAGGTTTATTGTTAGGGTTTGGTTTAGGTTTAGCTTTAGGTTTAATGTTTGGGTTAGGGTTAGGGTTAGGGTTAGGGTTAGGGTTAGGGTTACGGTCAGGGTTTGGGTTACGGTTAGTGTTACGATTTGGTTCATGGTTTGGTTGAGGGTTACAGGTAGGTTTTGGGTTTGGGTTGGGGTATGGGTTAGGGTTAGGGTTAGGGTTTGAGTTAGGGTTAGGGTTAGGGTTTGGGTTACTGTTAGGGTTAGGGTTAGGTTAGGGTTTGGGTTTGGTTTAGGGTTAGGGTTAGAGTTAGGGTTTGGGTTAGGTTTAGGGTTAGGGTTTAGGTTAGTGTTAGGGTTATTTTCAGGGTTTGGGTGGGTTAGGGTTAGGGTTAGGGTTAGGGTTAGGGTGTGCATTTGGGTTAGGGTTAGGTTTAGGGTTAGGGTTAGGTTTAGGGATAGTGTTATGGTTTGAATTCTCGTTATGGTTAGGGTTTGGTTTAGTGTTAGGGTTAGGGTTAGGGTTTGCGTTTGGGTTAGGATTAGGGTTAAGGTTAGGGTTAGGGTTTGTGTTTGGTTTAGGGTTAGGGTTAGGGTTAGGGTTTGGTTAGATTTAGTGTTAGGGTTTGGGTTATTATTAAGGATAGGGTTAGGGTTAGGGTTTGGGTTTGCGTTAGGGATAGGGTTAGTGTTAATTTCAGTGTTAGGGTTTGGGTTTGGTTTAGGGTTAGGTATAGGGTTAGTGTTTGGGTTTGGATTAGAGTTAGGGTTAGGGTTAGTGTTAGGGTTATGGTTTGGTTTAGGTTTATGTTCAGGTTTAGTATTCGGTTTTAGGGTTAGGGTTAGGATCAGTTTTAGGGTCAAGGTTTGGGTTAGGGTTGTGTTTAGGGGTAGAGTTATGTTTATGGGTTCCGTTAGGGTTAGGGTTAAGTTAGGGTTAGGATTAAGCTTAGGGTTAGTGTTTGGCTTTGGGATAGGGTTAGGGTTTGTGTTAGGGTTAGGTTTAGGGTTAGGGTTTGGGCTAGGGTTAGCTTTAGGGTTAGGGTTTGGGTTAGGTTTAGGATTATGGTTATGTTTAGGGTTTGGGTTAGTGTTAGGTTTAGGGTTAGGGTTTAGGTTAGGGTTAGGTTTAGTGTTAATATTTGGGTTAGGGTTAGGGTTAGGGTTAGGGTTTGTGTTTGGTTTAGGGTTAGGGTTAGGGTTTGTGTTAGTGTTACGTTTAGGGTTAGGGTTTGGGCTAGGGTTAGGGTTAGGTTTAGGGTTAATGTTTGGGTTATGGTTAGGTTTAGTCTTAGGGTTAGGGTTAGGTTTAGGTTTAGGTTTAATGTTTGGGTTAGGGTTAGGGTTAGGTATAGGGTTAGTGTTAGGTTAGGTTTAGGATTAGGGTTAGGGTTAGGGTTAGGGTTAGCGTTAGGGTTAGTAGAGGTAGGCAATTAGGGTTAGTCGTAGAAGTCCTGTATGTGGAGGTCCTGGGCATGGCCAGCAGGCCACACCACCTTCTCCCCTCCTCCACCCACAACTCCTGGCTGCTTCTTTTTGTCAAACAAGGGATTTTTGACCTAAAGTCAACTAAATCTCTCCAAACTGGTCACCCAAACACAAGAGCCTACCTCCGAGAACCTCTGTGTTTCAGCAACTTATGTGAGAGGGCTTTGTCACCTAGCAACACCCTAAACAATGTTTGCCTGGTCACTGCCTTTTGGAGTTCCAGAATCTTAGTCCAAGATTCTGTGACCTCAGCACTCCTGCCCACATCAGACACCAATGACAGGAGACTGACCAATAGCACTCAGCACTCACTTGCAGAGCTCTGCCTGTCTATCATAGCTTCCGAGCAGGTGCGCCTCCCCTGGTCAAGTCATGCCAAGGTTGCTTCCCAGTCCTGCAGCTCTTGCCAGGATTGCACGTGGTTACATAAATAACCAACCTCATTCTTTCTAGAAATTACCATATTATTGATATTGGATTTTTAAGTACTATAAGCTACATTTGAATCAGAAAACTACTTTGGACATCGTTTTCTATGAGGGAAAATATTTTCCTTTTTCATTGTTGCTGAATCCAATCTTAGCTCTTAAAAAAGTACAACTCAACTCTTGGGGGTGAGGCAGGAGGATTATCAGTTCAAGGCTACCCTCGGATTAGGGTATGGGTTATGGTTATGGTTAGGGTTAAGGTTAGGGTTAGAATTAGGGTTAGGGTTAGGTTTAGGGTTAGTGTTAGGTTTAGTGTTTGGGTTAGGGTTAGGTTTAGGGTTAGGGATACGATTAGGATTAGGGTTATGGTTTGGCTTAGGGTTAGGGTTAGGATTAGGGTTAGGGTTAGGTTTAGGGTTAGGGTTAGGGTGTGAGTTAGGTTTAGGGTTAGGTTTAGGGTTTCCGTTTGGGTTAGGGTGAGTGTTAGGTTTACGTTTAGGGTTAGTGTTAGGATTAGGGTTTGGGTTTGGGTTAGGGTTAGTGTTAGGGTTACGGTTAGGGTTACGGTTAGGGTTAGTGTTAGGATTAGAGTTTGGGTTTGGGTTAGGGTTAGTGTTAGGGTTAGTGTTAGGGTTTAGGTTAGGTTTAGGGTGAGGGTTTTCGCTAAGTTTAGGATTTGGTTTAAGGTTAGGTTTAGGATTAGGTTAGGGTTAGCGTTAGGGTTAGGGTTAGCGTTTGGGTTAGGGTTAAGTTTAGTTTAAGGTTCGCGTTAGGGTTTGGGTTAGGGTTAGGGTTAGGGTTGGGGTTAAGGTGTGCGTTTGGGTTAGGGTTAGGTTTAGGGTTAGGGTTAGGTTTAGGGATAGAGTTATGGTTTGTTTTCTGGTTATGGTTAGGTTTTGGGTTACGGTTAGGATTAGGGTTAGGTATTGGGTTTGGATTAGGGTAAGGATTAGGCTTAGGGTTAGTGTTTGGGTTTGGGATAGGGTTAGGGTTTGGGTTAGGGTTAGGTTTAGGGTTAGGGTTTGGGTTAGGGTTAGGTTTAAGGTTAATGTTTGGGTTAGGGTTAGGGTTAGTGTTAGGGTTAGGGTTAGGGTTTGGGTTATTGTAAGGCTTAGGTTTAGGGTTACCGTTTGGGTTTGTGTTAGGGTTAGGGTTAGTGTTAAGTTCAGTGTTAGGCTTTGGGTTTGGTTTATGTTTAGGTATAGGGTTAGGGTGTCTGTTTGGATTAGAGTTAGGGTTAGGGTTAGTGTTTGGGTTAGGGTTTGGGTTAGGTTTATGTTCAGGTTTAGTGTTCGGGTTTAGGGTTAGGGTTAGGGTTAGGGTTATGTTAGGTTCAGGCTTAGGGTTAAGGTTTGGGTTAGGGTTGTGTTTAGGGATAGGGTTAGGTTTATGGGTTCGGTTAGTGTTAGGGTTAGGGTTAGGGTTAGGATTAGTCTTAGGGTTAGTGATTGGGTTTGGGATAGGGTTAGGGTTTGGGTCAGGGTTAGGTTTAGGGTTAGGGTTTGGGTTAGGGTTAGGTTTAGGGTTAATGTTTGGGTTAGGGTTAGGGTTAGGGTTAGAGTTAGGGTTAGTGTTTTTGTTAGGGTTAGGGTTAGGGTTAGGGTTACGGTTAGGTTATGGGTTAGGGTTAGGGTTAGGATTAGGATTCGGGTTTGGATTAGGGTTAGGGTTAGGGTTAGGGTTAGGTTTTGTGTTACTGTTAGGTTTAGGATTAGGCTTTGTGTTAGGGTTAGGTTTAGCGTTAGAGTTTGGGTTACGGTTAGGTTTAGGGTTAGGGTTTGGTTTATTGTTAGGCTTAGGTTTAGGGTTAGGGTTAGGGTTAGGGTTAGGGTTACGGTTACGGTTAGAGCTTGGGTAAGGGTTAGGGTTAGGGTTAGGGTTAGAATTAGGGTTAGGATTAGGGTTAGGGGTTGAGTTAGGGTTAGGGTTAGGTTTAGGGTTTCCGTTAGGGTTAGGGTGAGTGTTAGGGTTAGGGTTAGGGTTAGGGTTAGGATTAGGGTTTGGGTTTGGGTTAGGGTTAGGGTTAGGGTTAGGTTAGGGTTAGGGTTAGGGTTAGGGTTAGGTTAGGGTTAGGGTTTGTGTTAGGGTTAGGGTTAGGGTTAGGGTTATGGTCAGGGTTTGGGTTAGGGTTAGTGTTACGATTTGGTTCATGGTTTGGGTGAGGGTTACGGTTAGGTTTTGGTTTGGGTTGGGGTATTCGTTAGGGTTAGGGTTAGGGTTTGAGTTAGGGTTAGGGTTAGGGTTTGGGTTACTGTTAGGTTTGGGTTAGCTTAGGGTTTGGGTTTGGTTTAGGGTTAGGGTTAGAGTTAGGGTTTGGGTTAGGGTTAGGGTTAGGGTTTAGGTTAGGGTTAGGGTTATTGTCAGTGTTTGGGTTAGGGTTAGGGTTAGGGTTAGGGTTAGGGTGTGCATTTGGTTTAGGTTTAGGTTTAGGGTTAGGGTTAGGTTTAGGGATAGTGTTATGGTTTGGATTCTGGTTATGGTTAGGGTTTGGTTTAGGGTTAGGGTTAGGGTTAGGGTTTGTGTTTGGTTTAGGGTTAGGGTCAGGGTTAGCGTTTGGGTTAGATTTAGTGTTAGGGTTTGGGTTATTGTTAAGGATAGGGTTAGGGTTAGGGTTTGGGTTTGCGTTAGGGTTAGGGTTAGTGTTAATTTCAGTGTAAGGATTTGGGTTTGATTTAGGGTTAGGTATAGGGTTAGTGTTTGGGTTTGGATTAGAGTTAGGGTTAGGGTTAGTGTTAGGGTTAGGGTTAGGGTTTGGTTTAGGTTTATGTTCAGGTTTACAGTTCGGTTTTAGGGTTAGGGTTAGGGTCAGGTTTAGGGTTAAGTTTTGGGTTAGGGTTGTGTTTAGGGATAGGGTTATGTTTATGGGTTCCGTTAGGGTTAGGGTTAGGTTTAGGGTTAGGATTAGGCTTAGGGTTAGTGTTTGGGTTTGGGATAGGGTTAGGGTTTGTGTTAGGGTTACGTTTAGGGTTAGGGTTTGGGCTAGGGTTAGGTTTAGGGTTAGGGTTTTGGTTAGGGTTAGGTTTAGGGTTAATGTTTGGGTTAGCTTTAGGGTTAGGGTTTGGGTTTGGTTTTGGGTTAGGGTTAGGGTCAGGGTTTCTGTTAGTGTTACGTTTAGGGTTAGGGTTTGCGCTAGGGTTAGGGTTAGGTTTAGGGTTAATGTTTGGTTTATGTTTAGGTTTAGTCTTAGGGTTAGGGTTAGGGTTAGGTTTAGGTTTAATGTTTGGGTTAGGGTTAGGGTTAGGTATAGGGTTAGTGTTAGGTTAGGTTTAGGATTACGGTTAGGGTTAGGGTTAGGGTTAGCGTTAGGGTTAGTAGAGGTAGGCAATTAGGGTTAGTAGTAGAGGTCCTGTATGTGGAGGGCCTGGGCATGGCCAGCAGGCCACACCACCTTCTCCCCTCCTCCTCCCACTTCTCCTGGCTGCTTCTTTTTGTCAAACACTAGATTATTGACCTAAAGTCAACTAAATCTCTCCAAACTGGTCACCCAAACACAAGAGCCTACCACCAAGAAACCTCTGAGTTTCAGCAACTTATCTGAGAGGGCTTTGTCACCTAGCAACACCCTAAACAATGTTTGCCTGGTCACTGCCTCTTGGAGTTCCAGAATCTTATTCCAAGATTCTGTGACCTCAGCACTCCTGCCCACATCAGACACCAATGACAGGAGACTGACCAATAGCACTCAGCACTCACTTGCAGAGCTCTGCCTGTCTATCATAGCTTCCGAGCAGGTGCGCCTCCCCTGGTCAAGTCATGCCAAGGTTGCTTCCCAGTCCTGCAGCTCTTGCCAGGATTGCACGTGGTTACATAAATAACCAACCTCATTCTTTCTAGAAATTACCATATTATTGATATTGGATTCTTAAGTACTATAAGCTACATTTGAATCAGAAAACTACTTTGGACATCGTTTTCTATGAGGGAAAATATTTTCCTTTTTCATTGTTGCTGAATCCAATCTTAGCTCTTAAAAAAGTACAACTCAACTCTTGGGGGTGAGGCAGGAGGATTATCAGTTCAAGGCTACCCTCGGATTAGGGTATGGGTTATGGTTATGGTTAGGGTTAGGGTTATGGTTAAAATTAGGGTTAGGGTTAGGTTTAGGGCTAGTGTTAGGGGTAGTGTTTGGGTTAGGGTTAGGTTTAGGGTTAGGGATACGATTAGGATTAGGGTTATGGTTTGGGTTAGGGTTAGGGTTAGGATTAGGGTTAGGGTTAGGTTTAGGGTTAGGGTTAGGGTGTGAGTTAGGTTTAGGGTTAGGTTTAGGGTTTCCGTTTGGGTTAGGGTGAGTGTTAGGGTTACGGTTAGGGTTAGTGTTAGGATTAGGGTTTGGGTTTGGGTTAGGGTTAGTGTTAGGGTTAGGGTTAGGGTTTAGGTTAGGTTTAGGGTGATGGTTTTCGATAAGTTTAGGATTTGGTTTAAGGTTAGGTTTAGGATTAGGTTAGGGTTAGCGTTAGGGTTAGGGTTAGCGTTTGGGTTAGGGTTAAGTTTAGTTTAAGGTTCGCGTTAGGGTTTGGGTTAGGGTTAGGGTTAGGGTTGGGGTTAGGGTGTGCGTTTGGGTTAGGGTTAGGTTTAGGGTTAGGGTTAGGTTTAGGGATAGAGTTATGGTTTGTTTTCTGGTTATGGTTAGATTTTGGGTTACGGTTAGGATTAGGGTTAGGGATTGGGTTTGGATTAGGGTAAGGATTAGGCTTAGGGTTAGTGTTTGGGTTTGGGATAGGGTTAGGGTTTGGGTTAGGGTTAGGTTTAGGGTTAGGGTTTGTGTTAGGGTTAGGTTTAAGGTTAATGTTTGGGTTAGGGTTAGGGTTAGGGTTAGGGTTAGGGTTAGGTTTAAGGTTAATGTTTGGGTTAGGGTTAGGGTTAGGGTTAGGGTTAGGGTTAGGATTTGGGTTTGGATTAGGGTTAGGGTTAGGGTTAGGGTTAGGTTTTGTGTTACTGTTAGGTTTAGGGTTAGGCTTTGGTTTAGGGTTAGGTTTAGCGTTAGGGTTTGGGTTACGGTTAGGTTTAGGGTTAGGGTTTGGTTTATTGTTAGGCGTAGGTTTAGTGTTAGAGTTAGGGTTAGGGTTAGGGTTTGGGTTAGTGTTAGGTTTAGGGTTAGGGTTAGGGTTACGGTTACGTTTACGGTTAGAGATTGGGTTAGGGTTAGGGTTAGGATTAGGGTTAGGGTTAGGGTTAGGGTTAGGGTTATGGTGTGAGTTAGGGTTAGGGTTAGGTTTAGGGTTTCCGTTTGTGTTAGGGTGAGTGTTAGGGTTATGGTTAAGGTTAATGTTAGGGTTAGGGTTAGTGTTAGGATTAGGGTTTGGGTTTGGGTTAGGGTTAGTGTTAGGATTAGGGTTAGGTTTTAGGTTAGGTTTAGGGTGAGGTTTTGCGATAAGTTTAGGATTTGGGTTAAGGTTAGGTTTAGGATTAGGTTAGGGTTAGGGTTAAGGTTAGGGTTAGCATTTGGGTTAGGATTAAGTTTAGTTTAAAGTTAGGGTTAGGGTTTGGGTTAGGGTTAGGGTTAGGGTTAGGGTTAGGGTTAGGGTTAGGGTTAGGGTTAGGGTGTGCGTTTGGGTTAGGGTTAGGTTTAGGGTTAGGATAGGTTTAGGGATAGAATTATGGTTTGTGTTCTGGTTATGGCTGGGTTTGGGTTAGGGTTAGGTTTAGGGTTAGGGTTTGGGTTTGGATTAGGGTTAGGTTTAGGGTTAGGGGTAGTGTTAGGGTTTGGTTTGCGTTAGGATTAGGGTTAGGGTTAGGGTTTGGTTTTGTGTTAGGGTTAGGGTTAGGATTTAGGTTTGGGTTAGGGTTAGGGTTAGAGTTAGGGTTTGGATTAGGGTTTGGGTTAGTGTTAGGGTTTGGGTTAGGGTTAGGGTTAGGGTTAGGGTTTGTGTTAAGGTTAGGGTTAGGGTTAGGTTTAGGGTTAGGGTGTGCGTTTGGGTGAGGGTTAGGTTTAGGTTTAGGGATAGTGTTATAGTTTGGATTCTGGTTATGGTTAGGGTTTGGGTTAGGGTTATGATTAGGCTTAGGGTTTGGGTTTGGGTTAGTATTAGTGTTAGGTTTAGTGTTTTGGTTTGGGTTAGGGTTAGGGTTAGGGTTAGGGTTTGGGTTAGTGTTAGGGTTAGGGTTTGGGTTATTGTAAGGCTTATGTTTAGGGTTACCGTTTGGGTTTGTGTTAGGGTTAGGGTTAGTGTTAAGTTCAGTGTTAGGCTTTGGGTTTGGTTTATGTTTAGGTATAGGGTTAGGGTGTCTGTTTGGATTAGAGTTAGGGTTAGGGTTAGTGTTTGGGTTAGGGTTTGGGTTAGGTTGATGTTCAGGGTTAGTGTTCGGGTTTAGGGTTAGGGTTAGGGTTAGGGTTATGTTAGGTTCAGGCTTAGGGTTAAGGTTTGGGTTAGGGTTGTGTTTAGGGATAGGGTTAGGTTTATGGGTTCGGTTAGTGTTAGGGTTAGGGTTAGGGTTAGGATTAGTCTTAGGGTTAGTGATTGGGTTTGGGATAGGGTTAGGGTTTGGGTCAGGGTTAGGTTTAGGGTTAGGGTTTGGGTTAGGGTTAGGTTTAGGGTTAATGTTTGGGTTAGGGTTAGGGTTAGAGTTAGGGTTAGTGTTTTTGTTAGGGTTAGGGTTAGGGTTAGGGTTAGGGTTTAGGTTAGGTTTAGGGTGATGGTTTTCGATAAGTTTAGGATTTGGTTTAAGGTGAGGTTTAGGATTAGGTTAGGGTTAGCGTTAGGGGTAGGGTGAGCGTTTGGGTTAGGGTTAAGTTTAGTTTAAGGTTCGCGTTAGGGTTTGGGTCAGGGTTAGGGTTAGGGTTGGGGTTAGGGTGTGCGTTTGGGTTAGGGTTAGGTTTAGGGTTAGGGTTAGGTTTAGGGATAGAGTTATGGTTTGTTTTCTGGTTATGGTTAGGTTTTGGGTTACGGTTAGGATTAGGGTTAGGGATTGGGTTTGGATTAGGGTAAGGATTAGGCTTAGGGTTAGTGTTTGGGTTTGGGATAGGGTTAGGGTTTGGGTTAGGGTTAGGTTTAGGGTTCGGGTTTGTGTTAGGGTTAGGTTTAAGGTTAATGTTTGGGTTAGGGTTAGGGTTAGGGTTAGGGTTAGGGTTAGGGTTAGGATTTGGGTTTGGATTAGGGTTAGGGTTAGGGTTAGGGTTAGGTTTTGTGTTACTGTTAGGTTTAGGGTTAGGCTTTGGTTTAGGGTTAGGTTTAGCGTTAGGGTTTGGGTTACGGTTAGGTTTAGGGTTAGGGTTTGGTTTATTGTTAGGCTTAGGTTTAGTGTTAGAGTTAGGGTTAGGGTTAGGGTTTGGGTTAGTGTTAGGTTTAGGGTTAGGGTTAGGGTTACGGTTACGTTTACGGTTAGAGATTGGGTTAGGGTTAGGGTTAGGATTAGGGTTAGGGTTAGGGTTAGGGTTAGGGTTATGGTGTGAGTTAGGGTTAGGGTTAGGTTTAGGGTTTCCGTTTGTGTTAGGGTGAGTGTTAGGGTTATGGTTAAGGTTAGGGTTAGGGTTAGGGTTAGTGTTAGGATTAGGGTTTGGGTTTGGGTTAGGGTTAGTGTTAGGATTAGGGTTAGGTTTTAGGTTAGGTTTAGGGTGAGGTTTTGCGATAAGTTTAGGATTTGGGTTAAGGTTAGGTTTAGGATTAGGTTAGGGTTACGGTTAAGGTTAGGGTTAGCATTTGGGTTAGGATTAAGTTTAGTTTAAAGTTAGGGTTAGGGTTTGGTTTAGGGTTAGGGTTAGGGTTAGGGTTAAGGTTAGGGTTAGGGTTAGGGTTAGGGTGTGCGTTTGGGTTAGCGTTAGGTTTAGGGTTAGGATAGGTTTAGGGATAGAATTATGGTTTGTGTTCTGGTTATGGCTGGGTTTGGGTTAGGGTTAGGGTTAGGTTTAGGGTTAGGGTTTGGGTTTGGATTAGGGTTAGGTTTAGGGTTAGGGGTAGTGTTAGGGTTTGGTTTACGTTAGGATTATGGTTAGGGTTAGGGTTTGGTTTTGTGTTAGGGTTAGGGTTAGGATTTAGGTTTGGGTTAGGGTTAGAGTTAGGGTTTGGATTAGGGTTTGGGTTAGTGTTAGGGTTTGGGTTAGGGTTAGGGTTAGGGTTAGGGTTTGTGTTAAGGTTAGGGTTAGGGTTAGGTTTAGGGTTAGGGTGTGCGTTTGGGTGAGGGTTAGGTTTAGGGTTAGGGTTAGGTTTAGTGATAGTGTTATAGTTTGGATTCTGGTTATGGTTAGGGTTTGGGTTAGGGTTATGATTAGGCTTAGGGTTTGGGTTTGGGTTAGTATTAGTGTTAGGTTTAGTGTTTTGGTTTGGGTTAGGGTTAGGGTTAGGGTTAGGGTTTGGGTTAGTGTTAGGGTTAGGGTTTGGGTTATTGTAAGGCTTAGGTTTAGGGTTACCGTTTGGGTTTGTGTTAGGTTTAGGGTTAGTGTTAAGTTCAGTGTTAGGCTTTGGGTTTGGTTTATGTTTAGGTATAGGGTTAGGGTGTCTGTTTGGATTAGAGTTAGGGTTAGGGTTAGTGTTTGGGTTAGGGTTTGGGTTAGGTTTATGTTCAGGTTTAGTGTTCGGGTTTAGGGTTAGGGTTAGGGTTAGGGTTATGTTAGGTTCAGGCTTAGGGTTAAGGTTTGGGTTAGGGTTGTGTTTAGGGATAGGGTTAGGTTTATGGGTTCGGTTAGTGTTAGGGTTAGGGTTAGGGTTAGGATTAGTCTTAGGGTTAGTGATTGGGTTTGGGATAGGGTTAGGGTTTGGGTCAGGGTTAGGTTTAGGTTTAGGGTTTGGGTTAGGGTTAGGTTTAGGGTTAATGTTTGGGTTAGGGTTAGGGTTAGAGTTAGGGTTAGTGTTTTTGTTAGGGTTAGGGTTAGGGTTAGGGTTACGGTTAGGTTATGGGTTAGGGTTAGGGTTAGGATTAGGATTTGGGTTTGGATTAGGGTTAGGGTTAGGGTTAGGGTTAGGTTTTGTGTTACTGTTAGGTTTAGGTTTAGGCTTTGTGTTAGGGTTAGGTTTAACGTTAGAGTTTGGGTTACGGTTAGGTTTAGGGTTAGGGTTTGGTTTATTGTTAGGCTTAGGTTTAGGGTTAGGGTTAGGGTTTGGGTTAGGTTTTGGGTTAGGGTTAGTTTTAGGGTTAGGGTTAGGGTTAGGGTTACGGTTACGGTTAGAGCTTGGGTAAGGGTTAGGGTTAGGGTTAGGGTTAGAATTAGGGTTAGGATTAGGGTTAGGGTTTGAGTTAGGGTTAGGGTTAGT
Organism: Eospalax fontanierii; assembly: GCA_035773235.1. NCBI lineage: Eukaryota > Metazoa > Chordata > Mammalia > Rodentia > Spalacidae > Eospalax > Eospalax fontanierii. The sequence goes on along the minus strand of JAJHUQ010000057.1, from coordinate 2,073,625 downwards.
TTTAGGGTTTCCGTTAGGGCTAGGGTGAGTGTTAGGTTTAGGGTTAGGGTTAGGGTTAGGATTAGGGTTTGGGTTTGGGTTAGGGTTAGGGTTAGGGTTAGGTTAGGGTTAGGGTTAGGGTTAGGGTTAGGTTAGGGTTAGGGTTTGTGTTAGGGTTAGGGTTAGGGTTAGGGTTATGGTCAGGGTTTGGGTTAGGGTTAGTGTTACGATTAGGTTCATGGTTTGGGTGAGGGTTACGGTTAGGTTTTGGTTTGGGTTGGGGTATTCGTTAGGGTTAGGGTTAGGGTTTGAGTTAGGGTTAGGGTTAGGGTTTGGGTTACTGTTAGGTTTGGGTTAGCTTAGGGTTTGGGTTTGGTTTAGGGTTAGGGTTAGAGTTAGAGTTTGGGTTAGGGTTAGGGTTAGGGTTTAGGTTAGGGTTAGGGTTATTGTCAGGGTTTGGGTTAGGGTTAGGGTTAGGGTTAGGGTTAGGGTGTGCATTTGGTTTAGGTTTAGGTTTAGGGTTAGGGTTAGGTTTAGGGATAGTGTTATGGTTTGGATTCTGGTTATGGTTAGGGTTTGGTTTAGGGTTAGGGTTAGGGTTAGGGTTTGTGTTTGGTTTAGGGTTAGGGTCAGGGTTAGGGTTTGGGTTAGATTTAGTGTTAGGGTTTGGGTTATTGTTAAGGATAGGGTTAGGGTTAGGGTTTGGGTTTGCGTTAGGGTTAGGGTTAGTGTTAATTTCAGTGTAAGGATTTGGGTTTGATTTAGGGTTAGGTATAGGGTTAGTGTTTGGGTTTGGATTAGAGTTAGGGTTAGGGTTAGTGTTAGGGTTAGGGTTAGGGTTTGGTTTAGGTTTATGTTCAGGTTTACAGTTCGGTTTTAGGGTTAGGGTTAGGGTCACGTTTAGGGTTAAGTTTTGGGTTAGGGTTGTGTTTAGGGATAGGGTTATGTTTATGGGTTCCGTTAGGGTTAGGGTTAGGTTTAGGGTTAGGATTAGGCTTAGGGTTAGTGTTTGGGTTTGGGATAGGGTTAGGGTTTGTGTTAGGGTTAGGTTTAGGGTTAGGGTTTGGCCTAGGGTTAGGTTTAGGGTTAGGGTTTTGGTTAGGGTTAGGTTTAGGGTTAATGTTTGGGTTAGGTTTATGGTTAGGGTTTGGGTTTGGTTTTGGGTTAGGGTTAGGGTCAGGGTTTGTGTTAGTGTTACGTTTAGGGTTAGTGTTTGCGCTAGGGTTAGGGTTAGGGTTAGGGTTAATGTTTGGTTTATGTTTAGGTTTAGTCTTAGGGTTAGGGTTAGGGTTAGGTTTAGGTTTAATGTTTGGGTTAGGGTTAGGGTTAGGTATAGGGTTAGTGTTAGGTTAGGTTTAGGATTACGGTTAGGGTTAGGGTTAGGGTTAGCGTTAGGGTTAGTAGAGGTAGGCAATTAGGGTTAGTAGTAGAGGTCCTGTATGTGGAGGGCCTGGGCATGGCCAGCAGGCCACACCACCTTCTCCCCTCCTCCTCCCACTTCTCCTGGCTGCTTCTTTTTGTCAAACACTAGATTATTGACCTAAAGTCAACTAAATCTCTCCAAACTGGTCACCCAAACACAAGAGCCTACCACCAAGAAACCTCTGAGTTTCAGCAACTTATCTGAGAGGGCTTTGTCACCTAGCAACACCCTAAACAATGTTTGCCTGGTCACTGCCTCTTGGAGTTCCAGAATCTTATTCCAAGATTCTGTGACCTCAGCACTCCTGCCCACATCAGACACCAATGACAGGAGACTGACCAATAGCACTCAGCACTCACTTGCAGAGCTCTGCCTGTCTATCATAGCTTCCGAGCAGGTGCGCCTCCCCTGGTCAAGTCATGCCAAGGTTGCTTCCCAGTCCTGCAGCTCTTGCCAGGATTGCACGTGGTTACATAAATAACCAACCTCATTCTTTCTAGAAATTACCATATTATTGATATTGGATTCTTAAGTACTATAAGCTACATTTGAATCAGAAAACTACTTTGGACATCGTTTTCTATGAGGGAAAATATTTTCCTTTTTCATTGTTGCTGAATCCAATCTTAGCTCTTAAAAAAGTACAACTCAACTCTTGGGGGTGAGGCAGGAGGATTATCAGTTCAAGGCTACCCTCGGATTAGGGTATGGGTTATGGTTATGGTTAGGGTTAGGGTTATGGTTAGAATTAGGGTTAGGGTTAGGTTTAGGGTTAGTGTTAGGGTTAGTGTTTGGGTTAGGGTTAGGTTTAGGGTTAGGGATACGATTAGGATTAGGGTTATGGTTTGGGTTAGGGTTAGGGTTAGGATTAGGGTTAGGGTTAGGTTTAGGGTTAGGGTTAGGGTGTGAGTTAGGTTTAGGGTTAGGTTTAGGGTTTCCGTTTGGGTTAGGGTGAGTGTTAGGGTTACGGTTAGGGTTAGTGTTAGGATTAGGGTTTGGGTTTGGGTTAGGGTTAGTGTTAGGGTTAGGGTTAGGGTTTAGGTTAGGTTTAGGGTGATGGTTTTCGATAAGTTTAGGATTTGGTTTAAGGTTAGGTTTAGGATTAGGTTAGGGTTAGCGTTAGGGTTAGGGTTAGCGTTTGGGTTAGGGTTAAGTTTAGTTTAAGGTTCGCGTTAGGGTTTGGGTTAGGGTTAGGGTTAGGGTTGGGGTTACGGTGTGGGTTTGGGGTAGGGTTAGGGTTAGAGTTAGGGTTAGGGTTAGGGAGAGAGTTATGGATTGTTTTCTGGTTATGGTTAGATTTTGGGTTACGGTTAGGATTAGGGTTAGGGATTGGGTTTGGATTAGGGTAAGGATTAGGCTTAGGGTTAGTGTTTGGGTTTGGGATAGGGTTAGGGTTTGGGTTAGGGTTAGGTTTAGGGTTAGGGTTTGTGTTAGGGTTAGGTTTAAGGTTAATGTTTGGGTTAGGGTTAGGGTTAGGGTTAGGGTTAGGGTTAGGTTTAAGGTTAATGTTTGGGTTAGGGTTAGGGTTAGGGTTAGGGTTAGGGTTAGGGTTAGGATTTGGGTTTGGATTAGGGTTAGGGTTAGGGTTAGGGTTAGGTTTTGTGTTACTGTTAGGTTTAGGGTTAGGCTTTGGTTTAGGGTTAGGTTTAGCGTTAGGGTTTGGGTTACGGTTAGGTTTAGGGTTAGGGTTTGGTTTATTGTTAGGCGTAGGTTTAGTGTTAGAGTTAGGGTTAGGGTTAGGGTTTGGGTTAGTGTTAGGTTTAGGGTTAGGGTTAGGGTTACGGTTACGTTTACGGTTAGAGATTGGGTTAGGGTTAGGGTTAGGATTAGGGTTAGGGTTAGGGTTAGGGTTAGGGTTATGGTGTGAGTTAGGGTTAGGGTTAGGTTTAGGGTTTCCGTTTGTGTTAGGGTGAGTGTTAGGGTTATGGTTAAGGTTAATGTTAGGGTTAGGGTTAGTGTTAGGATTAGGGTTTGGGTTTGGGTTAGGGTTAGTGTTAGGATTAGGGTTAGGTTTTAGGTTAGGTTTAGGGTGAGGTTTTGCGATAAGTTTAGGATTTGGGTTAAGGTTAGGTTTAGGATTAGGTTAGGGTTAGGGTTAAGGTTAGGGTTAGCATTTGGGTTAGGATTAAGTTTAGTTTAAAGTTAGGGTTAGGGTTTGGGTTAGGGTTAGGGTTAGGGTTAGGGTTAGGGTTAGGGTTAGGGTTAGGGTTAGGGTGTGCATTTGGTTTAGGTTTAGGTTTAGGGTTAGGGTTAGGTTTAGGGATAGTGTTATGGTTTGGTATCTGGTTATGGTTAGGGTTTGGTTTAGGGTTAGGGTTAGGGTTAGGGTTTGTGTTTGGTTTAGGGTTAGGGTCAGGGTTAGGGTTTGGGTTAGATTTAGTGTTAGGGTTTGGGTTATTGTTAAGGATAGGGTTAGGGTTAGGGTTTGGGTTTGCGTTAGGGTTAGGGTTAGTGTTAATTTCAGTGTAAGGATTTGGGTTTGATTTAGGGTTAGGTATAGGGTTAGTGTTTGCGTTTGGATTAGAGTTAGGGTTAGGCTTAGTGTTAGGGTTAGGGTTAGGGTTTGGTTTAGGTTTATGTTCAGGTTTACAGTTCGGTTTTAGGGTTAGGGTTAGGGTCAGGTTTAGGGTTAAGTTTTGGGTTAGGGTTGTGTTTAGGGATAGGGTTATGTTTATGGGTTCCGTTAGGGTTAGGGTTAGGTTTAGGGTTAGGATTAGGCTTAGGCTTAGTGTTTGGGTTTGGGATAGGGTTAGGGTTTGTGTTAGGGTTAGGTTTAGGGTTAGGGTTTGGGCTAGGGTTAGGTTTAGGGTTAGGGTTTTGGTTAGGGTTAGGTTTAGGGTTAATGTTTGGGTTAGCTTTAGGGTTAGGGTTTGGGTTTGGTTTTGGGTTAGGGTTAGGGTCAGGGTTTCTGTTAGTGTTACGTTTAGGGTTAGGGTTTGCGCTAGGGTTAGGGTTAGGTTTAGGGTTAATGTTTGGTTTATGTTTAGGTTTAGTCTTAGGGTTAGGGTTAGGGTTAGGTTTAGGTTTAATGTTTGGGTTAGGGTTAGGGTTAGGTATAGGGTTAGTGTTAGGTTAGGTTTAGGATTACGGTTAGGGTTAGGGTTAGGGTTAGCGTTAGGGTTAGTAGAGGTAGGCAATTAGGGTTAGTAGTAGAGGTCCTGTATGTGGAGGGCCTGGGCATGGCCAGCAGGCCACACCACCTTCTCCCCTCCTCCTCCCACTTCTTCTGGCTGCTTCTTTTTGTCAAACACTAGATTATTGACCTAAAGTCAACTAAATCTCTCCAAACTGGTCACCCAAACACAAGAGCCTACCACCAAGAAACCTCTGTGTTTCAGCAACTTATCTGAGAGGGCTTTGTCACCTAGCAACACCCTAAACAATGTTTGCCTGGTCACTGCCTCTTGGAGTTCCAGAATCTTATTCCAAGATTCTGTGACCTCAGCACTCCTGCCCACATCAGACACCAATGACAGGAGACTGACCAATAGCACTCAGCACTCACTTGCAGAGCTCTGCCTGTCTATCATAGCTTCCGAGCAGGTGCGCCTCCCCTGGTCAAGTCATGCCAAGGTTGCTTCCCAGTCCTGCAGCTCTTGCCAGGATTGCACGTGGTTACATAAATAACCAACCTCATTCTTTCTAGAAATTACCATATTATTGATATTGGATTCTTAAGTACTATAAGCTACATTTGAATCAGAAAACTACTTTGGACATCGTTTTCTATGAGGGAAAATATTTTCCTTTTTCATTGTTGCTGAATCCAATCTTAGCTCTTAAAAAAGTACAACTCAACTCTTGGGGGTGAGGCAGGAGGATTATCAGTTCAAGGCTACCCTCGGATTAGGGTATGGGTTATGGTTATGGTTAGGGTTAGGGTTATGGTTAGAATTAGGGTTAGGGTTAGGTTTAGGGTTAGTGTTAGGGTTAGTGTTTGGGTTAGGGTTAGGTATAGGGTTAGGGATACGATTAGGATTAGGGTTATGGTTTGGGTTAGGGTTAGGGTTAGGATTAGGGTTAGGGTTAGGTTTAGGGTTAGGGTTAGGGTGTGAGTTAGGTTTAGGGTTAGGTTTAGGGTTTCCGTTTGGGTTAGGGTGAGTGTTAGGGTTACGGTTAGGGTTAGTGTTAGGATTAGGGTTTGGGTTTGGGTTAGGGTTAGTGTTAGGGTTAGGGTTAGGGTTTAGGTTAGGGTTAGGTTTAGGGTTAGTGTTTTTGTTAGGGTTAGGGTTAGGGTTAGGGTTTAGGTTAGGTTTAGGGTGATGGTTTTCGATAAGTTTAGGATTTGGTTTAAGGTTAGGTTTAGGATTAGGTTAGGGTTAGCGTTAGGGTTAGGGTTAGCGTTTGGGTTAGGGTTAAGTTTAGTTTAAGGTTCGCGTTAGGGTTTGGGTTAGGGTTAGGGTTAGGGTTGGGGTTAGGGTGTGCGTTTGGGTTAGGGTTAGGTTTAGGGTTAGGGTTAGGTTTAGGGATAGAGTTATGGTTTGTTTTCTGGTTATGGTTAGGTTTTGGGTTACGGTTAGGATTAGGGTTAGGGATTGGGTTTGGATTAGGGTAAGGATTAGGCTTAGGGTTAGTGTTTGGGTTTGGGATAGGGTTAGGGTTTGGGTTAGGGTTAGGTTTAGGGTTAGGGTTTGTGTTAGGGTTAGGTTTAAGGTTAATGTTTGGGTTAGGGTTAGGGTTAGGGTTAGGGTTAGGGTTAGGGTTAGGATTTGGGTTTGGATTAGGGTTAGGGTTAGGGTTAGGGGTAGGTTTTGTGTTACTGTTAGGTTTAGGGTTAGGCTTTGGTTTAGGGTTAGGTTTAGCGTTAGGGTTTGGGTTACGGTTAGGTTTAGGGTTAGGGTTTGGTTTATTGTTAGGCTTAGGTTTAGTGTTAGAGTTAGGGTTAGGGTTAGGGTTTGGGTTAGTGTTAGGTTTAGGGTTAGGGTTAGGGTTACGGTTACGTTTACGGTTAGAGATTGGGTTAGGGTTAGGGTTAGGATTAGGGTTAGGGTTAGGGTTAGGGTTAGGGTTATGGTGTGAGTTAGGGTTAGGGTTAGGTTTAGGGCTTCCGTTTGTGTTAGGGTGAGTGTTAGGGTTATGGTTAAGGTTAGGGTTAGGGTTAGGGTTAGTGTTAGGATTAGGGTTTGGGTTTGGGTTAGGGTTAGTGTTAGGATTAGGGTTAGGTTTTAGGTTAGGTTTAGGCTGAGGTTTTGCGATAAGTTTAGGATTTGGGTTAAGGTTAGGTTTAGGATTAGGTTAGGGTTAGGCTTAAGGGTAGGGGTAGCATTTGGGTTAGGATTAAGTTTAGTTTAAAGTTAGGGTTAGGGTTTGGGTTAGGGTTAGGGTTAGGGTTAGGGTTAGGGTTAGGGTTAGGGTTAGGGTGTGCGTTTGGGTTAGGGTTAGGTTTAGGGTTAGGATAGGTTTAGGGATAGAATTATGGTTTGTGTTCTGGTTATGGCTGGGTTTGGGTTACGGTTAGGTTTAGGGTTAGGGTTTGGGTTTGGATTAGGGTTAGGTTTAGGGTTAGGGGTAGTGTTAGGGTTTGGTTTGCGTTAGGATTAGGGTTAGGGTTAGGGTTTGGTTTTGTGTTAGGGTTAGGGTTAGGATTTAGGTTTGGGTTAGGGTTAGGGTTAGAGTTAGGGTTTGGATTAGGGTTTGGGTTAGTGTTAGGGTTTGGGTTAGGGTTAGGGTTAGGGTTAGGGTTTGTGTTAAGGTTAGGGTTAGGGTTAGGGTTAGGGTTAGGGTGTGGGTTTGGGTGAGGGTTAGGTTTAGGGTTAGGGTTAGGGTTAGGGATAGTGTTATATTTTGGATTCTGGTTATGGTTAGGGTTTGGGTTAGGGTTATGATTAGGCTTAGGGTTTGGGTTTGGGTTAGTATTAGTGTTAGGTTTAGTGTTTTGGTTTGGGTTAGGGTTAGGGTTAGGGTTAGGGTTTGGGTTAGTGTTAGGGTTAGGGTTTGGGTTATTGTAAGGCTTAGGTTTAGGGTTACCGTTTGGGTTTGTGTTAGGGTTAGGGTTAGTGTTAATTTCAGTGTTAGGCTTTGGGTTTGGTTTATGTTTAGGTATAGGGTTAGGGTGTCTGTTTGGATTAGAGTTAGGGTTAGGTTAGTGTTTGGGTTAGGGTTTGGGTTAGGTTTACGTTCAGGTTTAGTGTTCGGGTTTAGGGTTAGGGTTAGGGTTAGGGTTATGTTAGGTTCAGGCTTAGGGTTAAGGTTTGGGTTAGGGTTGTGTTTAGGGATAGGGTTAGGTTTATGGGTTCGGTTAGTGTTAGGGTTAGGGTTAGGGTTAGGATTAGTCTTAGGGTTAGTGATTGGGTTTGGGATAGGGTTAGGGTTTGGGTCAGGGTTAGGTTTAGGTTTAGGGTTTGGGTTAGGGTTAGGTTTAGGGTTAATGTTTGGGTTAGGGTTAGGGTTAGAGTTAGGGTTAGTGTTTTTGTTAGGGTTAGGGTTAGGGTTAGGGTTACGGTTAGGTTATGGGTTAGGGTTAGGGTTAGGATTAGGATTTGGGTTTGGATTAGGGTTAGGGTTAGGGTTAGGGTTAGGTTTTGTGTTACTGTTAGGTTTAGGTTTAGGCTTTGTGTTAGGGTTAGGTTTAACGTTAGAGTTTGGGTTACGGTTAGGTTTAGGGTTAGGGTTTGGTTTATTGTTAGGCTTAGGTTTAGGGTTAGGGTTAGGGTTTGGGTTAGTGTTAGTTTTAGGGTTAGGGTTAGGGTTAGGGTTAGGGTTACGGTTACGGTTAGAGCTTGGGTAAGGGTTAGGGTTAGGGTTAGGGTTAGAATTAGGGTTAGGATTAGGGTTAGGGTTTGAGTTAGGGTTAGGGTTAGGTTTAGGGTTTCCGTTAGGGTTAGGGTGAGTGTTAGGGTTAGGGTTAGGGTTAGGGTTAGGATTAGGGTTTGGGTTTGGGTTAGGGTTAGGGTTAGGGTTAGGTTAGGGTTAGGGTTAGGGTTAGGTTAGGGTTAGGGTTTGTGTTAGGGTTAGGGTTAGGGTTAGGGTTATGGTCAGGGTTTGGGTTAGGGTTAGTGTTACGATTAGGTTCATGGTTTGGGTGAGGGTTACGGTTAGGTTTTGGTTTGGGTTGGGGTATTCGTTAGGGTTAGGGTTAGGGTTTGAGTTAGGGTTAGGGTTAGGGTTTGGGTTACTGTTAGGGTTAGGGTTAGCTTAGGGTTTGGGTTTGGGTTAGGGTTAGGGTTAGGGTTAGGTTAGGGTTAGGGTTTGTGTTAGGGTTAGGGTTTGGGTTAGGTTTATGGTCAGGGTTTGGGTTAGGGTTAGTGTTACGATTAGGTTCATGGTTTGGGTGAGGGTTACGGTTAGGTTTTGGTTTGGGTTGGGGTATTCGTTAGGGTTAGGGTTAGGGTTTGAGTTAGGGTTAGGGTTAGATTTGGGTTACTGTTAGGGTTAGGGTTAGCTTAGGGTTTGGGTTTGGTTTAGGGTTAGGGTTAGAGTTAGGGTTTGGGTTAGGGTTAGGGTTAGGGTTTAGGTTAGGGTTAGGGTTATTGTCAGTGTTTGGGTTAGGGTTAGGGTTAGGGTTAGGGTTAGGGTGTGCATTTGGGTTAGGTTTAGGTTTAGGGTTAGGGTTAGATTTAGGGATAGTGTTATGGTTTGGATTCTGGTTATGGTTAGGGTTTGGTTTAGGGTTAGGGTTAGGGTTAGGGTTTGTGTTTGGTTTAGGGTTAGGGTCAGGGTTATGTTTTGGGTTAGATTTAGTGTTAGGGTTTGGGTTATTGTTAAGGATAGGGTTAGGGTTAGGGTTTGGGATTGCGTTAGGGTTAGGGTTAGTGTTAATTTCAGTTTTAGGATTTGGGTTTGATTTAGGGTTAGGTATAGGGTTAGTGTTTGGGTTTGGATTAGAGTTAGGGTTAGGGTTAGTGTTAGGGTTAGGGTTAGGGTTTGGTTTAGGTTTATGTTCAGGTTTACTGTTCGGTTTTAGGGTTAGGGTTAGGGTCAGGTTTAGGGTTAAGTTTTGGGTTAGGGTTGTGTTTAGGGATAGGGTTATGTTTATGGGTTCCGTCAGGGTTAGGGTTAGGTTTAGGGTTAGGATTAGGCTTAGGGTTAGTGTTTGGGTTTGCGATAGGTTTAGGGTTTGTGTTAGGGTTAGGTTTAGTGTTAGGGTTTGGGCTAGGGTTAGGTTTAGGGTTAGGGTTTTGGTTAGGGTTAGGGTTAGGGTTTGGGTTTGGTTTTGGGTTAGGGTTAGGGTCAGGGTTTCTGTTAGTGTTACGTTTAGGGTTAGGGTTTGGGCTAGGGTTAGGGTTAGGTTTAGGGTTAATGTTTGGGTTATGTTTAGGTTAGGGTTAGGGTTAGGGTTATGGTTAGGGTTAGGGTTAGGGTTAGGATTAGGCTTAGGGTTTGGGTTTGGGTTAGTATTAGTGTTAGGTTTAGTGTTTTGGTTTGGGTTAGGGTTAGGTTTAGGGTTAGGGTTTGGGTTAGTGTTAGGGTTAGGGTTTGGGTTATTGTAAGGCTTAGGTTTAGGGTTACCGTTTGGGTTTGTGTTAGGGTTAGGGTTAGTGTTAAGTTCAGTGTTAGGCTTTGGGTTTGGTTTATGTTTAGGTATAGGGTTATTGTGTCTGTTTGGATTAGAGTTAGGGTTAGGGTTAGTGTTTGGGTTAGGGTTTGGGTTAGGTTTATGTTCAGGTTTAGTGTTCGGGTTTAGGGTTAGGGTTAGGGTTAGGGTTATGTTAGGTTCAGGCTTAGGGTTAAGGTTTGGGTTAGGGTTGTGTTTAGGGATAGGGTTAGGTTTATGGGTTCGGTTAGTGTTAGGGTTAGGGTTAGGGTTAGGATTAGTCTTAGGGTTAGTGATTGGGTTTGGGATAGGGTTAGGGTTTGGGTCAGGGTTAGGTTTAGGGTTAGGGTTTGGGTTAGGGTTAGGTTTAGGGTTAATGTTTGGGTTAGGGTTAGGGTTAGAGTTAGGGTTAGTGTTTTTGTTAGGGTTAGGGTTACGGTTAGGTTATGGGTTAGGGTTAGGTTTAGGATTAGGATTTGGGTTTGGATTAGGGTTAGGGTTAGGGTTAGGGTTAGGTTTTGTGTTACTGTTAGGTTGAGGATTAGGCTTTGTGTTAGGGTTAGGTTTAGCGTTAGAGTTTGGGTTACGGTTAGGTTTAGGGTTAGGGTTTGGTTTATTGTTAGGCTTAGGTTTAGGGTTAGGGTTAGGGTTTGGGTTAGTGTTAGTTTTAGGGTTAGGGTTAGGGTTAGGGTTACGGTTACGGTTAGAGCTTGGGTAAGGGTTAGGGTTAGGGTTAGGGTTAGAATAAGGGTTAGGATTAGGGTTAGGGTTTGAGTTAGGGTTAGGGTTAGGTTTAGGGTTTCCGTTAGGGTTAGGGTGAGTGTTAGGGTTAGGGTTAGGGTTAGGGTTAGGATTAGGGTTTGGGTTTGGGTTAGGGTTAGGGTTAGGGTTAGGTTAGGGTTAGGGTTAGGGTTAGGTTAGGGTTAGGGTTTGTGTTAGGGTTAGGGTTAGGGTTAGGGTTATGGTCAGGGTTTGGGTTAGGGTTAGTGTTACGGTTAGGTTCATGGTTTGGGTGAGGGTTACGGTTAGGTTTTGGTTTGGGTTGGGGTATTCGTTAGGGTTAGGGTTAGGGTTTGAGTTAGGGTTAGGGTTAGGGTTTGTGTTACTGTTAGGGTTAGGGTTAGCTTAGGGTTTGGGTTTGGGTTAGGGTTAGGGTTAGGGTTAGGTTAGGGTTAGGGTTTGTGTTAGGGTTAGGGTTTGGGTTAGGGTTATGGTCAGGGTTTGGGTTAGGGTTAGTGTTACGATTAGGTTCATGGTTTGGGTGAGGGTTACGGTTAGGTTTTGGTTTGGTTTGGGGTTTTCGTTAGGGTTAGGGTTAGGGTTTGAGTTAGGGTTAGGGTTAGATTTGGGTTACTGTTAGGGTTAGGGTTAGCTTAGGGTTTGGATTTGGTTTAGGGTTAGGGTTAGAGTTAGGGTTTGGGTTAGGGTTAGGGTTAGGGTTTAGGTTAGGGTTAGGGTTATTGTCAGTGTTTGGGTTAGGGTTAGGGTTAGGGTTAGGATTAGGGTGTGCATTTGGGTTAGGTTTAGGTTTAGGGTTAGGGTTAGATTTAGGGATAGTGTTATGGTTTGGATTCTGGTTATGGTTAGGGTTTGGTTTAGGGTTAGGGTTAGGGTTAGGGTTTGTGTTTGGTTTAGCGTTAGGGTCAGGGTTAGGTTTTGGGTTAGATTTAGTGTTACGGTTTGGGTTATTGTTAAGGATAGGGTTAGGGTTAGGGTTTGGGTTTGCGTTAGGGTTAGGGTTAGTGTTAATTTCAGTTTTAGGATTTGGGTTTGATTTAGGGTTAGGTATAGTGTTAGTGTTTGGGTTTGGATTAGAGTTAGGGTTAGGGTTAGTGTTAGGGTTAGGGTTAGGGTTTGGTTTAGGTTTATGTTCAGGTTTACTGTTCGGTTTTAGGGTTAGGGTTAGGGTCAGGTTTAGGGTTAAGTTTTGGGTTAGGGTTGTGTTTAGGGATAGGGTTATGTTTATGGGTTCCGTTAGGGTTAGGGTTAAGTTTAGGGTTAGGATTAGGCTTAGGGTTAGTGTTTGGGTTTGCGATAGGTTTAGGGTTTGTGTTAGGGTTAGGTTTAGGGTTAGGGTTTGGGCTAGGGTTAGGTTTAGGGTTAGGGTTTTGGTTAGGGATAGGTTTAGGGTTAATGTTTGGGTTAGCTTTAGGGTTAGGGTTTGGGTTTGGTTTTGGGTTAGGGTTAGGGTCAGGGTTTCTGTTAGTGTTACGTTTAGGGTTAGGGTTTGGGCTAGGGTTAGGGTTAGGTTTAGGGTTAATGTTTGGGTTATGTTTAGGTTAGGGTTAGGGTTAGGGTTAGGGTTAGGGTTAGGGTTAGGGTTAGGTTTAGTCTTAGGGTTAGGGTTAGGGTTAGGTTTAGGTTTAATGTTTGGGTTAGGGTTAGGGTTAGGTATAGGGTTAGTGTTAGGTTAGGTTTAGGATTACGGTTAGGGTTGGGGTTAAGGTTAGCGTTAGGGTTAGTAGAGGTAGGCAATTAGGGTTAGTAGTAGAGGTCCTGTATGTGGAGGGCCTGGGCATGGCCAGCAGGCCACACCACCTTCTCCCCTCCTCCTCCCACTTCTCCTGGCTGCTTCTTTTTGTCAAACACTAGATTTTTGACCTAAAGTCAACTAAATCTCTCCAAACTGGTCACCCAAACACAAGAGAATACCACCAAGAAACCTCTGTGTTTCAGCAACTCATCTGAGAGGGCTTTGTCACCTAGCAACACCCTAAACAATGATTGCCTGGTCACTGACTCTTGGAGTTCCAGAATCTTAGTCCAAGATTCTGTGACCTCAGCACTCCTGCCCACATCAGACACCAATGACAGGAGACTTACCAGTAGCACTCAGCACTCACTTGCAGAGCTCTGCCTGTCTATCATAGCTTCTGAGCAGGTGCGCCTCCCCTGGTCAAGTCATGCCAAGGTTGCTTCCCAGTCCTGCAGCTCTTGCCAGGATTGCACGTGGTTACATAAATAACCAACCTCATTCTTTCTAGAAATTACCATATTACTGATATTGGATTCTTAATTACTATAAGCTACATTTGAATCAGAAAACTACTTTGGACATCGTTTTCTATGAGGGAAAATATTTTCCATTTTCATTGTTGCTGAATCCAATCTTTGCTCTTAAAAAAGTACAACTCAACTCTTGGGGGTGAGGCAGGAGGATTATCAGTTCAAGGCTACCCTCGGATTAGGGTATGGGTTATGGTTATGGTTAGGGTTAGGGTTAGGGTTAGAATTAGGGTTAGGGTTAGGGTTAGGTTTAGAGTTAGGGTTAGGGTTAGGTTTAGGGTTAGGGATACGATTAGGATTAGGGTTATGGTTTGGGTTAGGGTTAGGGTTAGGATTAGGGTTAGGGTTAGGGTTAGGGTTAGGGTTAGGGTGTGAGTTAGGTTTAGGGTTTCTGTTTGGGTTAGGGTGAGTGTTAGGGTTAGGGTTAGGGTTAGTGTTAGGATTAGGGTTTGTGTTTGGGTTAGGGTTAGTGTTAGGGTTAGGGTTAGCGTTTAGGTTAGGTTTAGGGTGAGGGTTTTCAATAAGTTTAGGATTTGGGTTAAGGTTAGGTTTAGGATTAGGTTAGGGTTAGCGTTTGGGTTAGGGTTAAGTTTAGTTTAAGGTTAGGATTAGGGTTTGGGTTAGGGTTAGGGAGAGGGTTAGGGTTAGGGTGTGCTTTTGGGTTAGGGTTAGGTTTAGGGTTAGGGTTAGGTTTAGGGATAGAGTTATGGTTTGTGTTCTGGTTATGGTTAGGTTTTGGGTTACGGTTAGGTTTAGGGTAGGGTTTGGGTTTGGATTAGTGTTAGGTTTAGGGTTAGAGTTAGTGTTAGGGTTTGGTTTGCGTTAGGATTAGGGTTAGTTTTAGGGTTAGGGTTTGGTTTTGGGTTAGGGTTAGGGTTAGGGTTTGGGTTATTGTTAGGTTAGGGTTAGGGTTTGGGTTTGGGTTAGGGTTTGTGTTAGGGTTCGGGTTTGAGTTAGGGTTAGGGTTAGGGTGTGCGTTTGGGTTAGTGTTAGGTTTACGGTTAGGGTTAGGTTTAGAGATAGTGTTATAGTTTAGATTTTGGTTATGGTTAGGTTTTGGGTTAGGGTTAGGGTTAGGTTTAGGGTTTGGGGTTGGGTTAGGATTAGGGTTCTGTTTAGTGTTTGGGTTTGGGTTAGGGTTGGGGTTAGGGTTAGGGTTTGGGTTAGGGTTAGGGTTCGGGTTAGGGTTAGGGTTAGTGTCAGCGTTAAGGTTTGGGTTTGTTTTAGTTTTAAGGTTTGGTTTTGGGATAGAGTTATGGTTTGGGGTAGGGTTAGTGTTAGGTTTTCGATTAGGGTTAGGGTGAGAATTAGGGTTAGTGTTTGAGTTTGGTTTAGGATTATGGTTGGGTTAGGGTTAGTGTAAGGTTTAGCATTTGGTTTGGTTAGCGTTAGGGTTAGCGTTTGTTTTAGGGTTAGGATTAGGGTTAGGGTTTGGGTTAAGGTTAAGTTTATTGTTAGGGTCTGGTTTAGGGTTAGCTTTAGGTTTAATGTTTGGGTTAGGGTTAGGGTTAGGGTTAGGGTTTGAGTTAGGGTTAGGGTTAGGGTTTGGGTTACTGTTAGGGTTAGGGTTAGCTTAGGGTTTGGGTTTGGGTTAGGGTTAGGGTTAGGGTTAGGTTAGGGTTAGGGTTTGTGTTAGGGTTAGGGTTTGGGTTAGGTTTATGGTCAGGGTTTGGGTTAGGGTTAGTGTTACGATTAGGTTCATGGTTTGGGTGAGGGTTACGGTTAGGTTTTGGTTTGGGTTGGGGTATTCGTTAGGGTTAGGGTTAGGGTTTGAGTTAGGGTTAGGGTTAGATGTGGGTTACTGTTAGGGTTAGGGTTAGCTTAGGGTTTGGGTTTGGTTTAGGGTTAGGGTTAGAGTTAGGGTTTGGGTTAGGGTTAGGGTTAGGGTTTAGGTTAGGGTTAGGGTTATTGTCAGTGTTTGGGTTAGGGTTAGGGTTAGGGTTAGGGTTAGGGTTAGGGTGTGCATTTGGGTTAGGTTTAGGTTTAGGGTTAGGGTTAGATTTAGGGATAGTGTTATGGTTTGGATTCTGGTTATGGTTAGGGTTTGGTTTAGGGTTAGGGTTAGGGTTAGGGTTTGTGTTTGGTTTAGGGTTAGGGTCAGGGTTAGGTTTTGGGTTAGATTTAGTGTTAGGGTTTGGGTTATTGTTAAGGATAGGGTTAGGGTTAGGGTTTGGGTTTGCGTTAGGGTTAGGGTTAGTGTTAATTTCAGTTTTAGGATTTGGGTTTGATTTAGGGTTAGGTATAGGATTAGTGTTTGGGTTTGGATTAGAGTTAGGGTTAGGGTTAGTGTTAGGGTTAGGGTTAGGGTTTGGTTTAGGTTTATGTTCAGGTTTACTGTTCGGTTTTAGGGTTAGGGTTAGGGTCAGGTTTAGGGTTAAGTTTTGGGTTAGGGTTGTGTTTAGGGATAGGGTTATGTTTATGGGTTCCGTTAGGGTTAGGGTTAGGTTTAGGGTTAGGATTAGGCTTAGGGTTAGTGTTTGGGTTTGGGATAGGTTTAGGGTTTGTGTTAGGGTTAGGTTTAGGGTTAGGGTTTGGGCTAGGGTTAGGTTTAGGGTTAGGGTTTTGGTTAGGGTTAGGTTTAGGGTTAATGTTTGGGTTAGCTTTAGGGTTAGGGTTTGGGTTTGGTTTTGGGTTAGGGTTAGGGTCAGGGTTTCTGTTAGTGTTACGTTTAGGGTTAGGGTTTGGGCTAGGGTTAGGGTTAGGTTTAGGGTTAATGTTTGGGTTATGTTTAGGTTAGGGTTAGGGTTAGGGTTAGGGTTAGGGTTAGGGTTAGGTTTAGGTTTAGTCTTAGGGTTAGGGTTAGGGTTAGGTTTAGGTTTAATGTTTGGGTTAGGGTTAGGGTTAGGTATAGGGTTAGTGTTAGGTTAGGTTTAGGATTACGGTTAGGGTTAGGGTTAAGGTTAGCGTTAGGGTTAGTAGAGGTAGGCAATTAGGGTTAGTAGTAGAGGTCCTGTATGTGGAGGGCCTGGGCATGGCCAGCAGGCCACACCACCTTCTCCCCTCCTCCTCCCACTTCTCCTGGCTGCTTCTTTTTGTCAAACACTAGATTTTTGACCTAAAGTCAACTAAATCTCTCCAAACTGGTCACCCAAACACAAGAGAATACCACCAAGAAACCTCTGTGTTTCAGCAACTCATCTGAGAGGGCTTTGTCATCTAGCAACACCCTAAACAATGATTGCCTGGTCACTGACTCTTGGAGTTCCAGAATCTTAGTCCAAGATTCTGTGACCTCAGCACTCCTGCCCACATCAGACACCAATGACAGGAGACTTACCAGTAGCACTCAGCACTCACTTGCAGAGCTCTGCCTGTCTATCATAGCTTCCGAGCAGGTGCGCCTCCCCTGGTCAAGTCATGCCAAGGTTGCTTCCCAGTCCTGCAGCTCTTGCCAGGATTGCACGTGGTTACATAAATAACCAACCTCATTCTTTCTAGAAATTACCATATTACTGATATTGGATTCTTAATTACTATAAGCTACATTTGAATCAGAAAACTACTTTGGACATCGTTTTCTATGAGGGAAAATATTTTCCATTTTCATTGTTGCTGAATCCAATCTTTGCTCTTAAAAAAGTACAACTCAACTCTTGGGGGTGAGGCAGGAGGATTATCAGTTCAAGGCTACCCTCGGATTAGGGTATGGGTTATGGTTATGGTTAGGGTTAGGGTTAGGGTTAGAATTAGGGTTAGGGTTAGGGTTATGTTTAGCATTAGGGTTAGGTTTAGGTTTAGGGTTAGGGATACGATTAGGATTAGGGTTATGGTTTGGGTTAGGGTTAGGGTTAGGATTAGGGTTAGGGTTAGGGTTAGGGTTAGGGTTATGGTTAGGGTGTGAGTTAGGTTTAGGGTTTCTGTTTGGGTTAGGGTGAGTGTTAGGGTTAGGGTTAGGGTTAGTGTTAGGATTAGGGTTTGTGTTTGGGTTAGGGTTAGTGTTAGGGTTAGGGTTAGCGTTTAGGTTAGGTTTAGGGTGAGGGTTTTCAATAAGTTTAGGATTTGGGTTAAGGTTAGGTTTAGGATTAGGTTAGGGTTAGCATTTGGGTTAGGGTTAAGTTTAGTTTAAGGTTAGGATTAGGGTTTGGGTTAGGGTTAGGGAGAGGGTTAGGGTTAGGGTGTGCTTTTGGGTTAGGGTTAGGTTTAGGGTTAGGGTTAGGTTTAGGGATAGAGTTATGGTTTGTGTTCTGGTTATGGTTAGGTTTTGGGTTACGGTTAGGTTTAGGGTAGGGTTTGGGTTTGGATTAGTGTTAGGTTTAGGGTTAGAGTTAGTGTTAGGGTTTGGTTTGCGTTAGGATTAGGGTTAGTTTTAGGGTTAGGGTTTGGTTTTGGGTTAGGGTTAGGGTTAGGGTTTGGGTTATTGTTAGGTTAGGGTTAGGGTTTGGGTTTGGGTTAGGGTTTGTGTTAGGGTTCGGGTTTGAGTTAGGGTTAGGGTTAGGGTTAGGGTGTGCGTTTGGGTTAGTGTTAGGTTTACGGTTAGGGTTAGGTTTAGAGATAGTGTTATAGTTTAGATTTTGGTTATGGTTAGGTTTTGGGTTAGGGTTAGGGTTAGGTTTAGGGTTTGGGGTTGGGTTAGGTTTAGGGTTATGTTTGGTGTTTGGGTTTGGGTTAGGGTTGGGGTTAGGGTTAGGGTTTGGGTTAGGGTTAGGGTTGGGGTTAGGGTTTGGGTTTGGGTTAGGGTTAGGTTTAGAGTTAGGGTTTGGGTTAGGGTTAGGGTTAGTGTTAGGGTTTGTGTTAGGGTTAAGGTTAGGGTTAATGTTAGGGTTAGGGTTTGTTTTAGGTTTAGGGTTAGGGTTAGGGTTAGGGTTAGGGTTAGGGTTAGGGTTAGGGTTTGTGTTAGGGTTAGGGTTTGTGTTTGGGTTAGGGTTAGGGTTAGGGTTAGGGTTAGTGTCAGGGTTAAGGTTTGGGTTTGTTTTAGTTTTAAGGTTTGGTTTTGGGATAGAGTTATGGTTTGGGGTAGGGTTAGTGTTAGGTTTTCGATTAGGGTTAGGGTGAGAATTAGGGTTAGTGTTTGAGTTTGGTTTAGGATTATGGTTGGGTTAGGGTTAGTGTAAGGTTTAGGATTTGGTTTGGTTAGCGTTAGGGTTAGGGTTTGTGTTAGGGTTAGGATTAGGGTTAGGGTTTGGGTTAAGGTTAAGTTTATTGTTAGGGTTTGGTTTAGGGTTAGCTTTAGGTTTAATGTTTGGGTTAGGGTTAGGGTTAGGGTTAGGGTTAGGGTTAGCGTTAGGGTTAGTAGAGGTAGGCAATTAGGGTTAGTAGTAGAGGTCCTGTATGTGGAGGGCCTGGGCATGGCCAGCAGGCCACACCACCTTCTCCCCTCCTCCTCCCACTTCTCCTGGCTGCTTCTTTTTGTCAAACACTAGATTTTTGACCTAAAGTCAACTAAATCTCTCCAAACTGGTCACCCAAACACAAGAGAATACCACCAAGAAACCTCTGTGTTTCAGCAACTCATCTGAGAGGGCTTTGTCACCTAGCAACACCCTAAACAATGATTGCCTGGTCACTGACTCTTGGAGTTCCAGAATCTTAGTCCAAGATTCTGTGACCTCAGCACTCCTGCCCACATCAGACACCAATGACAGGAGACTTACCAGTAGCACTCAGCACTCACTTGCAGAGCTCTGCCTGTCTATCATAGCTTCTGAGCAGGTGCGCCTCCCCTGGTCAAGTCATGCCAAGGTTGCTTCCCAGTCCTGCAGCTCTTGCCAGGATTGCACGTGGTTACATAAATAACCAACCTCATTCTTTCTAGAAATTACCATATTACTGATATTGGATTCTTAATTACTATAAGCTACATTTGAATCAGAAAACTACTTTGGACATCGTTTTCTATGAGGGAAAATATTTTCCATTTTCATTGTTGCTGAATCCAATCTTTGCTCTTAAAAAAGTACAACTCAACTCTTGGGGGTGAGGCAGGAGGATTATCAGTTCAAGGCTACCCTCGGATTAGGGTATGGGTTATGGTTATGGTTAGGGTTAGGGTTAGGGTTAGAATTAGGGTTAGGGTTAGGGTTAGGTTTAGAGTTAGGGTTAGGGTTAGGTTTAGGGTTAGGGATACGAGTAGGATTAGGGTTATGGTTTGGGTTAGGGTTAGGGTTAGGATTAGGGTTAGGGTTAGGGTTAGGGTTAGGGTTAGGGTGTGAGTTAGGTTTAGGGTTTCTGTTTGGGTTAGGGTGAGTGTTAGGGTTAGGGTTAGGGTTAGTGTTAGGATTAGGGTTTGTGTTTGGGTTAGGGTTAGTGTTAGGGTTAGGGTTAGCGTTTAGGTTAGGTTTAGGGTGAGGGTTTTCAATAAGTTTAGGATTTGGGTTAAGGTTAGGTTTAGGATTAGGTTAGGGTTAGCGTTTGGGTTAGGGTTAAGTTTAGTTTAAGGTTAGGATTAGGGTTTGGGTTAGGGTTAGGGAGAGGGTTAGGGTTAGGGTGTGCTTTTGGGTTAGGGTTAGGTTTAGGGTTAGGGTTAGGTTTAGGGATAGAGTTATGGTTTGTGTTCTGGTTATGGTTAGGTTTTGGGTTACGGTTAGGTTTAGGGTAGGGTTTGGGTTTGGATTAGTGTTAGGTTTAGGGTTAGAGTTAGTGTTAGGGTTTGGTTTGCGTTAGAATTAGGGTTAGTTTTAGGGTTAGGGTTTGGTTTTGGGTTAGGGTTAGGGTTAGGGTTTGGGTTATTGTTAGGTTAGGGTTAGGGTTTGGGTTTGGGTTAGGGTTTGTGTTAGGGTTCGGGTTTGAGTTAGGGTTAGGGTTAGGGTGTGCGTTTGGGTTAGTGTTAGGTTTACGGTTAGGGTTAGGTTTAGAGATAGTGTTATAGTTTAGATTTTGGTTATGGTTAGGTTTTGGGTTAGGGTTAGGGTAAGGTTTAGGGTTTGGGGTTGGGTTAGGATTAGGGTTCTGTTTAGTGTTTGGGTTTGGGTTAGGGTTGGGGTTAGGGTTAGGGTTTGGGTTAGGGTTAGGGTTCGGGTTAGGGTTACGGTTAGTGTCAGGGTTAAGGTTTGGGTTTGTTTTAGTTTTAAGGTTTGGTTTTGGGATAGAGTTATGGTTTGGGGTAGGGTTAGTGTTAGGTTTTCGATTAGGGTTAGGGTGAGAATTAGGGTTAGTGTTTGAGTTTGGTTTAGGATTATGGTTGGGTTAGGGTTAGTGTAAGGTTTAGGATTTGGTTTGGTTAGCGTTAGGGTTAGGGTTTGTTTTAGGGTTAGGATTAGGGTTAGGGTTTCGGTTAAGGTTAAGTTTATTGTTAGGGTTTGGTTTAGGGTTAGCTTTAGGTTTAATGTTTGGGTTAGGGTTAGGGTTAGGGTTAGGGTTTGAGTTAGGGTTAGGGTTAGGGTTTGGGTTACTGTTAGGGTTAGGGTTAGCTTAGGGTTTGGGTTTGGGTTAGGGTTAGGGTTAGGGTTAGGTTAGGGTTAGGGTTTGTGTTAGGGTTAGGGTTTGGGGTAGGTTTATGGTCAGGGTTTGGGTTAGGGTTAGTGTTACGATTAGGTTCATGGTTTGGGTGAGGGTTCCGGTTAGGTTTTGGTTTGGGTTGGGGTATTCGTTAGGGTTAGGGTTAGGGTTTGAGTTAGGGTTAGGGTTAGATGTGGGTTACTGTTAGGGTTAGGGTTAGCTTAGGGTTTGGGTTTGGTTTAGGGTTAGGGTTAGAGTTAGGGTTTGGGTTAGGGTTAGGGTTAGGGTTTAGGTTAGGGTTAGGGTTATTGTCAGTGTTTGGGTTAGGGTTAGGGTTAGGGTTAGGGTTAGGGTTAGGGTTAGGGTGTGCATTTGGGTTAGGTTTAGGTTTAGGGTTAGGGTTAGATTTAGGGATAGTGTTATGGTTTGGATTCTGGTTATGGTTAGGGTTTGGTTTAGGGTTAGGGTTAGGGTTAGGGTTTGTGTTTGGTTTAGGGTTAGGGTCAGGGTTAGGTTTTGGGTTAGATTTAGTGTTAGGGTTTGGGTTATTGTTAAGGATAGGGTTAGGGTTAGGGTTTGGGTTTGCGTTAGGGTTAGGGTTAGTGTTAATTTCAGTTTTAGGATTTGGGTTTGATTTAGGGTTAGGTATAGGATTAGTGTTTGGGTTTGGATTAGAGTTAGGGTTAGGGTTAGTGTTAGGGTTAGGGTTAGGGTTTGGTTTAGGTTTATGTTCAGGTTTACTGTTCGGTTTTAGGGTTAGGGTTAGGGTCAGGTTTAGGGTTAAGTTTTGGGTTAGGGTTGTGTTTAGGGATAGGGTTATGTTTATGGGTTCCGTTAGGGTTAGGGTTAGGTTTAGGGTTAGGATTAGGCTTAGGGTTAGTGTTTGGGTTTGGGATAGGTTTAGGGTTTGTGTTAGGGTTAGGTTTAGGGTTAGGGTTTGGGCTAGGGTTAGGTTTAGGGTTAGGGTTTTGGTTAGGGTTAGGTTTAGGGTTAATGTTTGGGTTAGCTTTAGGGTTAGGGTTTGGGTTTGGTTTTGGGTTAGGGTTAGGGTCAGGGTTTCTGTTAGTGTTACGTTTAGGGTTAGGGTTTGGGCTAGGGTTAGGGTTAGGTTTAGGGTTAATGTTTGGGTTATGTTTAGGTTAGGGTTAGGGTTAGGGTTAGGGTTAGGGTTAGGGGTAGGGTTAGGGTTAGGATTAGTCTCAGGGTTAGGGTTAGGGTTAGGTTTAGGTTTAATGTTTGGGTTAGGGTTAGGGTTAGGTATAGGGTTAGTGTTAGGTTAGGTTTAGGATTACGGTTAGGGTTAGGGTTAAGGTTAGCGTTAGGGTTAGTAGAGGTAGGCAATTAGGGTTAGTAGTAGAGGTCCTGTATGTGGAGGGCCTGGGCATGGCCAGCAGGCCACACCACCTTCTCCCCTCCTCCTCCCACTTCTCCTGGCTGCTTCTTTTTGTCAAACACTAGATTTTTGACCTAAAGTCAACTAAATCTCTCCAAACTGGTCACCCAAACACAAGAGAATACCACCAAGAAACCTCTGTGTTTCAGCAACTCATCTGAGAGGGCTTTGTCATCTAGCAACACCCTAAACAATGATTGCCTGGTCACTGACTCTTGGAGTTCCAGAATCTTAGTCCAAGATTCTGTGACCTCAGCACTCCTGCCCACATCAGACACCAATGACAGGAGACTTACCAGTAGCACTCAGCACTCACTTGCAGAGCTCTGCCTGTCTATCATAGCTTCCGAGCAGGTGCGCCTCCCCTGGTCAAGTCATGCCAAGGTTGCTTCCCAGTCCTGCAGCTCTTGCCAGGATTGCACGTGGTTACATAAATAACCAACCTCATTCTTTCTAGAAATTACCATATTACTGATATTGGATTCTTAATTACTATAAGCTACATTTGAATCAGAAAACTACTTTGGACATCGTTTTCTATGAGGGAAAATATTTTCCATTTTCATTGTTGCTGAATCCAATCTTTGCTCTTAAAAAAGTACAACTCAACTCTTGGGGGTGAGGCAGGAGGATTATCAGTTCAAGGCTACCCTCGGATTAGGGTATGGGTTATGGTTATGGTTAGGGTTAGGGTTAGGGTTAGAATTAGGGTTAGGGTTAGGGTTAGGTTTAGAGTTAGGGTTAGGGTTAGGTTTAGGGTTAGGGATACGATTAGGATTAGGGTTATGGTTTGGGTTAGGGTTAGGGTTAGGATTAGGGTTAGGGTTAGGGTTAGGGTTAGGGTTAGGGTTAGGGTGTGAGTTAGGTTTAGGGTTTCTGTTTGGGTTAGGGTGAGTGTTAGGGTTAGGGTTAGGGTTAGTGTTAGGATTAGGGTTTGTGTTTGGGTTAGGGTTAGTGTTAGGGTTAGGGTTAGCGTTTAGGTTAGGTTTAGGGTGAGGGTTTTCAATAAGTTTAGGATTTGGGTTAAGGTTAGGTTTAGGATTAGGTTAGGGTTAGCATTTGGGTAACGGTTAAGTTTAGTTTAAGGTTAGGATTAGGGTTTGGGTTAGGGTTAGGGAGAGGGTTAGGGTTAGGGTGTGCTTTTGGGTTAGGGTTAGGTTTAGGGTAAGGGTTAGGTTAAGGGAAAGAGTTATGGTTTGTGTTCTGGTTATGGTTAGGTTTTGGGTTACGGTTAGGTTTAGGGTAGGGTTTGGGTTTGGATTAGTGTTAGGTTTAGGGTTAGAGTTAGTGTTAGGGTTTGGTTTGCGTTAGGATTAGGGTTAGTTTTAGGGTTAGGGTTTGGTTTTGGGTTAGGGTTAGGGTTAGGGTTTGGGTTATTGTTAGGTTAGGGTTAGGGTTTGGGTTTGGGTTAGGGTTTGTGTTAGGGTTCGGGTTTGAGTTAGGGTTAGGGTTAGGGTTAGGGTGTGCGTTTGGGTTAGTGTTAGGTTTACGGTTAGGGTTAGGTTTAGAGATAGTGTTATAGTTTAGATTTTGGTTATGGTTAGGTTTTGGGTTAGGGTTAGGGTTAGGTTTAGGGTTTGGGGTTGGGTTAGGATTAGGGTTATGTTTGGTGTTTGGGTTTGGGTTAGGGTTGGGGTTAGGGTTAGGGTTTGGGTTAGGGTTAGGGTTGGGGTTAGGGTTTGGGTTTGGGTTAGGGTTAGGTTTAGAGTTAGGGTTTGGGTTAGGGTTAGGGTTAGTGTTAGGGTTTGTGTTAGGGTTAAGGTTAGGGTTAATGTTAGGGTTAGGGTTTGTTTTAGGTTTAGGGTTAGGGTTAGGGTTAGGGTTAGGGTTAGGGTTAGGGTTAGGGTTTGTGTTAGGGTTAGGGTTTGTGTTTGGGTTAGGGTTAGGGTTAGGGTTAGGGTTAGTGTCAGGGTTAAGGTTTGGGTTTGTTTTAGTTTTAAGGTTTGGTTTTGGGATAGAGTTATGGTTTGGGGTAGGGTTAGTGTTAGGTTTTCGATTAGGGTTAGGGTGAGAATTAGGGTTAGTGTTTGAGTTTGGTTTAGGATTATGGTTGGGTTAGGGTTAGTGTAAGGTTTAGGATTTGGTTTGGTTAGCGTTAGGGTTAGGGTTTGTGTTAGGGTTAGGATTAGGGTTAGGGTTTGGGTTAAGGTTAAGTTTATTGTTAGGGTTTGGTTTAGGGTTAGCTTTAGGTTTAATGTTTGGGTTAGGGTTAGGGTTAGGGTTAGGGTTAGGGTTAGCGTTAGGGTTAGTAGAGGTAGGCAATTAGGGTTAGTAGTAGAGGTCCTGTATGTGGAGGGCCTGGGCATGGCCAGCAGGCCACACCACCTTCTCCCCTCCTCCTCCCACTTCTCCTGGCTGCTTCTTTTTGTCAAACACTAGATTTTTGACCTAAAGTCAACTAAATCTCTCCAAACTGGTCACCCAAACACAAGAGAATACCACCAAGAAACCTCTGTGTTTCAGCAACTCATCTGAGAGGGCTTTGTCACCTAGCAACACCCTAAACAATGATTGCCTGGTCACTGACTCTTGGAGTTCCAGAATCTTAGTCCAAGATTCTGTGACCTCAGCACTCCTGCCCACATCAGACACCAATGACAGGAGACTTACCAGTAGCACTCAGCACTCACTTGCAGAGCTCTGCCTGTCTATCATAGCTTCTGAGCAGGTGCGCCTCCCCTGGTCAAGTCATGCCAAGGTTGCTTCCCAGTCCTGCAGCTCTTGCCAGGATTGCACGTGGTTACATAAATAACCAACCTCATTCTTTCTAGAAATTACCATATTACTGATATTGGATTCTTAATTACTATAAGCTACATTTGAATCAGAAAACTACTTTGGACATCGTTTTCTATGAGGGAAAATATTTTCCATTTTCATTGTTGCTGAATCCAATCTTTGCTCTTAAAAAAGTACAACTCAACTCTTGGGGGTGAGGCAGGAGGATTATCAGTTCAAGGCTACCCTCGGATTAGGGTATGGGTTATGGTTATGGTTAGGGTTAGGGTTAGGGTTAGAATTAGGGTTAGGGTTAGGGTTAGGTTTAGAGTTAGGGTTAGGGTTAGGTTTAGGGTTAGGGATACGATTAGGATTAGGGTTATGGTTTGGGTTAGGGTTAGGGTTAGGATTAGGGTTAGGGTTAGGGTTAGGGTTAGGGTTAGGGTGTGAGTTAGGTTTAGGGTTTCTGTTTGGGTTAGGGTGAGTGTTAGGGTTAGGGTTAGGGTTAGTGTTAGGATTAGGGTTTGTGTTTGGGTTAGGGTTAGTGTTAGGGTTAGGGTTAGCGTTTAGGTTAGGTTTAGGGTGAGGGTTTTCAATAAGTTTAGGATTTGGGTTAAGGTTAGGTTTAGGATTAGGTTAGGGTTAGCGTTTGGGTTAGGGTTAAGTTTAGTTTAAGGTTAGGATTAGGGTTTGGGTTAGGGTTAGGGAGAGGGTTAGGGTTAGGGTGTGCTTTTGGGTTAGGGTTAGGTTTAGGGTTAGGGTTAGGTTTAGGGATAGAGTTATGGTTTGTGTTCTGGTTATGGTTAGGTTTTGGGTTACGGTTAGGTTTAGGGTAGGGTTTGGGTTTGGATTAGTGTTAGGTTTAGGGTTAGAGTTAGTGTTAGGGTTTGGTTTGCGTTAGGATTAGGGTTAGTTTTAGGGTTAGGGTTTGGTTTTGGGTTAGGGTTAGGGTTAGGGTTTGGGTTATTGTTAGGTTAGGGTTAGGGTTTGGGTTTGGGTTAGGGTTTGTGTTAGGGTTCGGGTTTGAGTTAGGGTTAGGGTTAGGGTGTGCGTTTGGGTTAGTGTTAGGTTTACGGTTAGGGTTAGGTTTAGAGATAGTGTTATAGTTTAGATTTTGGTTATGGTTAGGTTTTGGGTTAGGGTTAGGGTTAGGTTTAGGGTTTGGGGTTGGGTTAGGATTAGGGTTCTGTTTAGTGTTTGGGTTTGGGTTAGGGTTGGGGTTAGGGTTAGGGTTTGGGTTAGGGTTAGGGTTCGGGTTAGGGTTAGGGTTAGTGTCAGGGTTAAGGTTTGGGTTTGTTTTAGTTTTAAGGTTTGGTTTTGGGATAGAGTTATGGTTTGGGGTAGGGTTAGTGTTAGGTTTTCGATTAGGGTTAGGGTGAGAATTAGGGTTAGTGTTTGAGTTTGGTTTAGGATTATGGTTGGGTTAGGGTTAGTGTAAGGTTTAGGATTTGGTTTGGTTAGCGTTAGGGTTAGGGTTTGTTTTAGGGTTAGGATTAGGGTTAGGGTTTCGGTTAAGGTTAAGTTTATTGTTAGGGTTTGGTTTAGGGTTAGCTTTAGGTTTAATGTTTGGGTTAGGGTTAGGGTTAGGGTTAGGGTTTGAGTTAGGGTTAGGGTTAGGGTTTGGGTTACTGTTAGGGTTAGGGTTAGCTTAGGGTTTGGGTTTGGGTTAGGGTTAGGGTTAGGGTTAGGTTAGGGTTAGGGTTTGTGTTAGGGTTAGGGTTTGGGTTAGGTTTATGGTCAGGGTTTGGGTTAGGGTTAGTGTTACGATTAGGTTCATGGTTTGGGTGAGGGTTACGGTTAGGTTTTGGTTTGGGTTGGGGTATTCGTTAGGGTTAGGGTTAGGGTTTGAGTTAGGGTTAGGGTTAGATGTGGGTTACTGTTAGGGTTAGGGTTAGCTTAGGGTTTGGGTTTGGTTTAGGGTTAGGGTTAGAGTTAGGGTTTGGGTTAGGGTTAGGGTTAGGGTTTAGGTTAGGGTTAGGGTTATTGTCAGTGTTTGGGTTAGGGTTAGGGTTAGGGTTAGGGTTAGGGTTAGGGTGTGCATTTGGGTTAGGTTTAGGTTTAGGGTTAGGGTTAGATTTAGGGATAGTGTTATGGTTTGGATTCTGGTTATGGTTAGGGTTTGGTTTAGGGTTAGGGTTAGGGTTAGGGTTTGTGTTTGGTTTAGGGTTAGGGTCAGGGTTAGGTTTTGGGTTAGATTTAGTGTTAGGGTTTGGGTTATTGTTAAGGATAGGGTTAGGGTTAGGGTTTGGGTTTGTGTTAGGGTTAGGGTTAGTGTTAATTTCAGTTTTAGGATTTGGGTTTGATTTAGGGTTAGGTATAGGATTAGTGTTTGGGTTTGGATTAGAGTTAGGGTTAGGGTTAGTGTTAGGGGTAGGGTTAGGGTTTGGTTTAGGTTTATGTTCAGGTTTACTGTTCGGTTTTAGGGTTAGGGTTAGGGTCAGGTTTAGGGTTAAGTTTTGGGTTAGGGTTGTGTTTAGGGATAGGGTTATGTTTATGGGTTCCGTTAGGGTTAGGGTTAGGTTTAGGGTTAGGATTAGGCTTAGGGTTAGTGTTTGGGTTTGGGATAGGTTTAGGGTTTGTGTTAGGGTTAGGTTTAGGGTTAGGGTTTGGGCTAGGGTTAGGTTTAGGGTTAGGGTTTTGGTTAGGGTTAGGTTTAGGGTTAATGTTTGGGTTAGCTTTAGGGTTAGGGTTTGGGTTTGGTTTTGGGTTAGGGTTAGGGTCAGGGTTTCTGTTAGTGTTACGTTTAGGGTTAGGGTTTGGGCTAGGGTTAGGGTTAGGTTTAGGGTTAATGTTTGGGTTATGTTTAGGTTAGGGTTAGGGTTAGGGTTAGGGTTAGGGTTAGGGTTAGGGTTAGGTTTAGTCTTAGGGTTAGGGTTAGGGTTAGGTTTAGGTTTAATGTTTGGGTTAGGGTTAGGGTTAGGTATAGGGTTAGTGTTAGGTTAGGTTTAGGATTACGGTTAGGGTTAGGGTTAAGGTTAGCGTTAGGGTTAGTAGAGGTAGGCAATTAGGGTTAGTAGTAGAGGTCCTGTATGTGGAGGGCCTGGGCATGGCCAGCAGGCCACACCACCTTCTCCCCTCCTCCTCCCACTTCTCCTGGCTGCTTCTTTTTGTCAAACACTAGATTTTTGACCTAAAGTCAACTAAATCTCTCCAAACTGGTCACCCAAACACAAGAGAATACCACCAAGAAACCTCTGTGTTTCAGCAACTCATCTGAGAGGGCTTTGTCATCTAGCAACACCCTAAACAATGATTGCCTGGTCACTGACTCTTGGAGTTCCAGAATCTTAGTCCAAGATTCTGTGACCTCAGCACTCCTGCCCACATCAGACACCAATGACAGGAGACTTACCAGTAGCACTCAGCACTCACTTGCAGAGCTCTGCCTGTCTATCATAGCTTCCGAGCAGGTGCGCCTCCCCTGGTCAAGTCATGCCAAGGTTGCTTCCCAGTCCTGCAGCTCTTGCCAGGATTGCACGTGGTTACATAAATAACCAACCTCATTCTTTCTAGAAATTACCATATTACTGATATTGGATTCTTAATTACTATAAGCTACATTTGAATCAGAAAACTACTTTGGACATCGTTTTCTATGAGGGAAAATATTTTCCATTTTCATTGTTGCTGAATCCAATCTTTGCTCTTAAAAAAGTACAACTCAACTCTTGGGGGTGAGGCAGGAGGATTATCAGTTCAAGGCTACCCTCGGATTAGGGTATGGGTTATGGTTATGGTTAGGGTTAGGGTTAGGGTTAGAATTAGGGTTAGGGTTAGGGTTAGGTTTAGAGTTAGGGTTAGGGTTAGGTTTAGGGTTAGGGATACGATTAGGATTAGGGTTATGGTTTGGGTTAGGGTTAGGGTTAGGATTAGGGTTAGGGTTAGGGTTAGGGTTAGGGTTAGGGTTAGGGTGTGAGTTAGGTTTAGGGTTTCTGTTTGGGTTAGGGTGAGTGTTAGGGTTAGGGTTAGGGTTAGTGTTAGGATTAGGGTTTGTGTTTGGGTTAGGGTTAGTGTTAGGGTTAGGGTTAGCGTTTAGGTTAGGTTTAGGGTGAGGGTTTTCAATAAGTTTAGGATTTGGGTTAAGGTTAGGTTTAGGATTAGGTTAGGGTTAGCATTTGGGTTAGGGTTAAGTTTAGTTTAAGGTTAGGATTAGGGTTTGGGTTAGGGTTAGGGAGAGGGTTAGGGTTAGGGTGTGCTTTTGGGTTAGGGTTAGGTTTAGGGTTAGGGTTAGGTTTAGGGATAGAGTTATGGTTTGTGTTCTGGTTATGGTTAGGTTTTGGGTTACGGTTAGGTTTAGGGTAGGGTTTGGGTTTGGATTAGTGTTAGGTTTAGGGTTAGAGTTAGTGTTAGGGTTTGGTTTGCGTTAGGATTAGGGTTAGTTTTAGGGTTAGGGTTTGGTTTTGGGTTAGGGTTAGGGTTAGGGTTTGGGTTATTGTTAGGTTAGGGTTAGGGTTTGGGTTTGGGTTAGGGTTTGTGTTAGGGTTCGGGTTTGAGTTAGGGTTAGGGTTAGGGTTAGGGTGTGCGTTTGGGTTAGTGTTAGGTTTACGGTTAGGGTTAGGTTTAGAGATAGTGTTATAGTTTAGATTTTGGTTATGGTTAGGTTTTGGGTTAGGGTTAGGGTTAGGTTTAGGGTTTGGGGTTGGGTTAGGATTAGGGTTATGTTTGGTGTTTGGGTTTGGGTTAGGGTTGGGGTTAGGGTTAGGGTTTGGGTTAGGGTTAGGGTTGGGGTTAGGGTTTGGGTTTGGGTTAGGGTTAGGTTTAGAGTTAGGGTTTGGGTTAGGGTTAGGGTTAGTGTTAGGGTTTGTGTTAGGGTTAAGGTTAGGGTTAATGTTAGGGTTAGGGTTTGTTTTAGGTTTAGGGTTAGGGTTAGGGTTAGGGTTAGGGTTAGGGTTAGGGTTAGGGTTTGTGTTAGGGTTAGGGTTTGTGTTTGGGTTAGGGTTAGGGTTAGGGTTAGGGTTAGTGTCAGGGTTAAGGTTTGGGTTTGTTTTAGTTTTAAGGTTTGGTTTTGGGATAGAGTTATGGTTTGGGGTAGGGTTAGTGTTAGGTTTTCGATTAGGGTTAGGGTGAGAATTAGAGTTAGTGTTTGAGTTTGGTTTAGGATTATGGTTGGGTTAGGGTTAGTGTAAGGTTTAGGATTTGGTTTGGTTAGCGTTAGGGTTAGGGTTTGTGTTAGGGTTAGGATTAGGGTTAGGGTTTGGGTTAAGGTTAAGTTTATTGTTAGGGTTTGGTTTAGGGTTAGCTTTAGGTTTAATGTTTGGGTTAGGGTTAGGGTTAGGGTTAGGGTTAGGGTTAGGGTTAGGGTTACGGTCAGGGTTTGGGTTACGGTTAGTGTTACGATTAGGTTCATGGTTTGGTTGAGGGTTACAGTTAGGTTTTGGGTTTGGGTTGGGGTATGGGTTAGGGTTAGGGTTAGGGTTTGAGTTAGGGTTAGGGTTAGGGTTTGGGTTACTGTTAGGGTTAGGGTTAGGTTAGGGTTTGGGTTTGGTTTAGGGTTAGGGTTAGAGTTAGGGTTTGGGTTAGGTTTAGGGTTAGGGTTTAGGTTAGTGTTAGGGTTATTTTCAGGGTTTGGGTGGGTTAGGGTTAGGGTTAGGGTTAGGGTGTGCATTTGGGTTAGGGTTAGGTTTAGGGTTAGGGTTAGGTTTAGGGATAGTGTTATGGTTTGAATTCTCTTTATGGTTAGGGTTTGGGTTAGGGTTAGGGTTAGGGTTAGGGTTTGGGTTTGGGTTAGGATTAGGGTTAGGGTTTGGGTTAGGGTTAGGGTTAGTGTTAGGTTTGGGTTAGGGTTAGGGTTAGGGTTAGGGTTAGGGTTAGTGTGTGTGTGTGATTTAGGGTTAGGGTTAGGGTTAGGGTTAGGTTTAGAGTTAGGGTTTGGGCTAGGGTTAGGGTTAGGTTTAGGGTTAATGTTTGGGTTATGGTTAGGTTTAGTCTTAGGGTTAGGGTTAGGTTTAGGTTTAGGTTTAATGTTTGGGTTAAGGTTAGGGTTAGTTATAGGGCTAGTGTTAGGTTAGGTTTAGGATTAGGGTTAGGGTTAGGGTTAGGGTTAGCGTTAGGTTTAGGGTTAGGTTTAGGGTTAGGGTTAGGGTTAGGGTTAGGGTTAGGGTTAGGGTTAGGGTTCGGGTTTGTGTTAGGGTTAGGGTTAGGGTTAGGGTTAGGGTTAGGGTTAATGTTTGGGTTAGGGTTAGGGTTAGGGTTAGGGTTAGGGTTAGGGTTAGAGTTAGGGTTTGGGTTAGGGTTAGGTTTAGAGTTAGGGTTTGGGTTAGGGTTAGGGTTAGGGTTAGGGTTTGGGTTAGGGTTAGGGTTAGGGTTAGGGTTAGGGTTAGGGTTTGGGTTTGGGTTAGGGTTAGGTTTAGAGATAGGGTTTGGGTTAGGGTTAGGGTTAGTGTTAGGTTTGGGTTAGGGTTATGGTTAGGGTTAGGGTTAGGGTTAGTGTGTGTGTGTGTGAGTTAGGGTTAGGGTTAGGGTTAGGTTTAGAGTTAGGGTTTGGGTTAGGGTTAGGGTTAGTGTTAGGGTTAGGTTTAGGGTTAGGGTTAGGGTTCGGGTTTGTGTTAGGGTTAGGGTTAGGGTTAGGTTTAGGGTTACGGTTAGGTTTAGGGTTAGGGTTATGGTGTGCGTGTGAGTTAGGGTTAGGTTTAGGGTTAGGGTTAGGTTTAGAGTTAGGGTTTGGGTTAGGGTTAGGGTTAGGGTTAGTGTTAGGGTTTGGGTTAGGGTTAGGGTTAGGGTTAAGGTTAGGTTTAGGGTTTGTGTTAGGGTTAGGGTTAG
>JAJHUQ010000057.1:2025000-2027500 GCA_035773235.1 Eospalax fontanierii | reverse complement strand
GGTTAGGGTTTTAGTTACAGTTAGGGTTAGGGTTTGGGTTACTTTTCGGGTTAGGGTTAGGTTAGGGTTTGGGTTTGGTTTAGGGTTAGGGTTAGATTTAGGGTTTGGGTTAGGGTTAGGGTTAGGGTTATTGTCAGGGTTTGGCTGGGTTAGGGTGTGCATTTGGGTTAGGGTTAGCTTTAGGGTTAGGGTTAGGTTTTGGGATAGTGTTATGGTTTGGATTCTGGTTATGGTTAGGGTTTGGTTTACGGTTAGGGTTAGGGTTAGGGTTTGGGTTTGGGTTAGGATTAGGGTTAAGGTTAGGGTTAGGGTTTGTGTTTGGTTTAGGGTGAGGGTTAGGGTTAGGGTTTGGGTTAGATTTAGTGTTAGGGTTTGATTATTGTTAAGGTCAGTGTTAATGTTTGGGTTTGGTTTAGGGTTATGTATAGGCTTAGTGTTTGGGTTTGGATTAGAGTTAGGGTTAGGGTTAGTGTTAGGGTTATGGTTTGGTTTAGGGTTATGTTCAGGTTTAGTATTCGGTTTAAGGGTTAGGGTTAGGGTCAGGTTTAGGGTTAAGGTTTGGGTTATGGTTGTGTTTAGGGATAGGGTTATGTTTATGGGTTCCGTTAGGGTTAGGGTTAGGATTAGGCTTAGGTTTAGTGTTTGGGTTTGGGTTATGATTAGGGTTTGTGTTAAGGTTAGGTTTATGGTTAGGGTTTGGGCTAGGGTTAGGTTTAGGGTTAGGGTTTGGGTTAGGGTTAGGTTTAGGGTTAATGTTTGGGTTAGCTTTAGGGTTAGGATTTGGGTTAGGGTTAGGATTATGGTTATGGTTATGGTTTGGGTTAGTTTTAGGTTGAGGGTTAGGGTTTAGGTTAGGGTTAGGTTTAGTGTTAATATTTGGGTTAGGGTTAGGGTTAGGGTTAGGGTTAGGGTTTGGGTTTGGGTTAGGGTTAGGGTTAGGGTTTATGTTAGTGTTACGTTTAGGGTTAGGGTTTGGGCTAGGGTTAGGGTTAGGTTTAGGGTTAATATTTGGGTTATGGTTTGGTTTAGTCTTAGGGTTAGGGTTAGAGTTAGGTTTAGGTTTAATATTTGGGTTAGGGTTAGGGTTAGGTATAGGGTTAGTGTTAGGTTAGGTTTAGGATTAGGGTTAGGGTTAGGGTTAGTGTTAGCGTTAGGGTTAGTAGAGGTAGGCAATTAGGGTTAGTAGTAGAGGTCCTGTATGTGGCGGGCCTGGGCATGGCCAACAGGCCACACCACCTTCTCCCCTCCTCCTCCCACTTCTCCTGGCTGCTTCTTTTTGTCAAACACTAGATTTTTGACCTATAGTCAACTAAATCTCTCCAAACTGGTCACCCAAACACAAGAGCCTACCACCAAGAAACCTCTGTGTTTCAGCAACTTATCTGAGAGGGCTTTGTCACCTAGCAACACCCTAAACAATGTTTGCCTGGTCACTGCCTCTTGGAGTTCCAGAATCTTAGTCCAAGATTCTGTGACCTCAGCACTCCTGCCCACATCAGACACCAATGACAGGAGACTGACCAATAGCACTCAGCACTCACTTGCAGAGCTCTGCCTGTCTATCATAGCTTCCGAGCAGGTGCGCCTCC
The DNA here is from genome assembly GCA_035773235.1 of Eospalax fontanierii. Lineage (NCBI taxonomy): Eukaryota > Metazoa > Chordata > Mammalia > Rodentia > Spalacidae > Eospalax > Eospalax fontanierii. The sequence goes on along the minus strand of JAJHUQ010000057.1, from coordinate 2,025,911 downwards.
CCTGGTCAATCATGCCAAGGTTGCTTCCCAGTCCTGCAGCTCTTGCCAGGATTGCACGTGGTTACATAAATAACCAACCTCATTCTTTCTAGAAATTACCATATTATTGATATTGGATTCTTAAGTACTATAAGCTACATTTGAATCAGAAAACTACTTTGGACATCGTTTTCTATGAGGGAAAATATTTTCCTTTTTCATTGTTGCTGAATCCAATCTTTGCTCTTAAAAAAGTACAACTCAATTCTTGGGGGTGAGGCAGGAGGATTATCAGTTCAAGGCTACCCTCGGATTAGGGTATGGGTTATGGTTATGGTTAGGGTTAGGGTAAGGGTTAGAATTAGGGTTAGGGTTAGGTTTAGGGTTAGGGTTAGGGGTAGTGTTTGGGTTAGGGTTAGGTTTAGGGTTAGGGATACGATTAGGATTAGGGTTATGGTTTGAGTTAGGGTTAGGATTAGGGTTAGGGATAGGGTTACGGTTAGGGTTAGGGTGTGAGTTTAGTTTAGGGTTAGGTTTAGGGTTTCCGTTTGGGTTAGGGTGAGTGTTAGGGTTAGGGTTAGGGTTAGTGTTAGGATTAGGGTTTGGGTTTGGGTTAGGGTTAGTGTTAGGGTTAGGGTTAGGGTTTAGGTTAGGTTTAGGGTGAGGGTTTTCCATAAGTTTAGGATTTGGGTTAAGGTTAGGTTTAGGATTAGCTTAGGGTTAGGGTTAGGGTTAGGGTTAGCATTTGGGTTAGGGTTAAGTTTAGTTTAAGGTAAGGGTTATGGTTTGGGTTAGGGTTAGGGTTAGGGTTAGGGTTACGGTTAGGGTTACGGTTAGAGTTTGGGTTAGGGTAACGGTTAGGGTTAGGTTTTGGGTTTGGGTTAGGGTTAGGGTTCGGGTTTGTGTTAGTGTTACGTTTAGGGTTAGGGTTT
>JAJHUQ010000057.1:1990000-1992500 GCA_035773235.1 Eospalax fontanierii | reverse complement strand
TAAGCTTAGGCTTAGGGTTAGGGTTAGGGTTAGGGTTTGTGTTAGGGTTTGTGTTTGGGTTTGGGTTAGTTTTAGGTTTAGGGGGAGGGAAAGGGTTAGGGTTAGAGTTACGGTTAGCGTTTGGGTTAGGCTTAGGGTTAGGTTTAGGGTTAGGTTTAGGGTTTGGGTGAGGGTTAGGGTTAGGGTTAGGGTTTGGGTTAGGGTTCGGGTTAGGGTTAGGGTTTGGGTTTGGGTTAGCGTTAGGGTTAGATTTAGGGTTTGTGTTAGGGTTAGGGTTAGGGTTAGGGTTAGGGTTAGGGTTTGTGTTAGCGTTAGGGTTAGAGTTAGGGTTACGTTTAGGGTTTGGGTTAGGGTTAGGGTTATGACTAGGGTTATGGTTTGGGTGAGGGTTACGGTTATGGTTTGGGTTTGGGTTAGGTTTAGGGTTAGGGTTTGTGTTAGCGTTAGGGTTAGGGTTAGGGTTACGGTTAGGGTTTGGTTTAGGTTTAGGTTTAGGGTTAGGATTAGGGTTTGCGTTTGGGTTACGTTTACTTTTAGGTTTAGGGTTAGGGTTAGGGATAGGGTTAGGGTTTGTTTTAGGGTTAGGTTTTGTGTTAGGGTTAGGGTTTGGGTTTGGGTTAGGGTTAGGTTTAGGGTTAGCGTCAGGGTTAGGTTTAGTGTTAGGGTTAAGTTTTGGGTTTGGTTTAGGTTTAAGGTTAGGTTTTGGGATAGAGTTATGGTTTGGGTTAGGGTTAGTGTTAGGTTTTCCCTTAGGGTTATGTTGAGAATTAGGGTTATTGCTTGGGATTGGTTTAGGATTAGGCTTGGGGTTAGGGTTAGTGTAAGGGTTATGTTTTGGTTTTGTTAGGGTAAGGTTTGGGTTAGGGTTAGGGTTTGGATTAGGATTAGGGTTAGGGTTAGGGTTAGGGTTTGGGTTAGGGTTAGGGTTAGGGTTACGGTTAGGGTTAGGGTTAGGTTTAGTGTTAGGGTTTGGGTTAGGGTTAGGTTTAGGTTTAATGTTTGGGTTAAGGTTAGGGTTAGGGTTAGGGTTAGGGCTAGGGTTTGGGTTAGTGTTAGGTTTAGGGTTAGGGTTATTGTTAGGGTTAGAGTTACGGTTAGAGTTTGGGTTAGGGTTAGGGTTAGGTTTAGGGTTTGGGTTTGGGTTTGGTTTAGGGGTAGAATTTGTGTTAGGGTTAGGTTTAGGGTTAGGTTTTGGGCTAGGGTTAGGTTTAGGGTTAGCGTTTGGGTTAGGGTTAGGTTTAGGGTTAATGTTTGGTTTAGGGTTAGGTTTAGGGTTTGGGTTAGGGTTAGTGTTAGGGTTAGTGTTTGGGTTAGGGTTAGGTTTAGGGTTAAAGTTTGGGTTAGGGTTAGTTTTAGGGTTAATGTTTGGTTTCGGGTAAGGGTTAGGGTTAGGGTTAGGGGTTTGTTTAGTATTAGGTTTATTGTTAGGGTTAGGGTACGGGTAGAGGATGGGTTAGGGTTATTGTTAGGGTTAGGGGTTGGGTTTGGGGTAGGGTTAGGGTTAGGGTTTGTATTAGAGTTAGGTTTAGTGTTAAGGTTTGGGTTAGGGGTAGGGATAGGGTTATGGTTTCCGTTTGGTTTAGGGTGAGTGTTAGGGTTAGGGTTAGGGTTAGTGTTAGGATTAGGGTTTGGGTTTGGGTTAGGTTTAGTGTTAGGTTTAGTGGTAGGGTTTAGGTTAGGCTAAGGGTGAGGGTATGAGAAAAGGTAAGTGTATGGGAAAGGGTTAGTGTAAGGCTAAGGGTAAGGGTAAGGGTAACGGTTAGGTTTAGCGTTTGGGTAAGGGTAAGGCTTAGGCTAAGGTTAGTGTTAGGGCTTGGGTTTGGTTTAGGGTTAGGGTTAGGGTTAGGGTTAGGGTGTGCGTTTGGATTAGGGTAAGGTTTAGGGTTAGGGTTAGGTTTAGGGATAGAGTTAGGGTTTGGGTTCTGGTTATGGTTAGGGTTTGGGTAAGGGTTAGGTTTAGGGTTAGTGTTAGGGTTATGTTTAGTGTTAGGATTAGGGTTTGGGTTTGTGTTTGGGTTAGGGTTAGGGTTAGGGTTAGGTTTAGGGTTTGGGTTTGGGTTAGGTTTAGGTTTAGGGTTCGGGTTTGCGTTAGGGTTATGGTTAGGGTTAAGTTTTGGGTTTCGGTTAGGGTTAGGGTTAGAGTTAGGGTTTGGGTTAGGGTTAGGGTTAGGGTTAGGTTTAGGGTTTGTGTTAGCGTTAGGGTTAGGGTTAGTGTTAGGGTTTGGGTTAGTGTTAGGTTTAGGGTTAGGGTTAGGGTTAGAGTTAAGGTTAGAGTTTGGGTTAGGGTTAGGGTTAGCTTTAGGGTTTGGGTTTGGGTTTATGTTAGGGTTAGGGTTTGTGTTAGGGTTAGGTTTAGGGTTAGGTTTTGCGCTAGGGTTAGGTTTAGGTTTAGCGTTTGGGTTAGGGTTAGGTTTAGGGTTAATGTTTGGGTTAGGGTTAGGGTTAGGGTTTGTGTTAGGGTTAGTTTTAGGGTTAATGTTTGGGTTAGGTTAAGGGTTAG
>JAJHUQ010000057.1:1970000-1972500 GCA_035773235.1 Eospalax fontanierii | reverse complement strand
GGGTTAGGGTTAGGTTTAGTGTTAGGGTTTGGGTTAGGGTTAGGTTTAGGTTTAATGTTTGGGTTAAGGTTAGGGTTAGGGTTAGGGTTAGGGCTAGGGTTTGGGTTAGTGTTAGGTTTAGGGTTAGGGTTAGGGTTAGGGTTAGAGTTACGGTTAGAGTTTGGGTTAGGGTTAGGGTTAGGTTTAGGGTTTGGGTTTGGGTTTGGTTTAGGGGTAGGGTTTGTGTTAGGGTTAAGTTGAGGGTTAGGTTTTGGGCTAGGTCTAGGTCTAGGTCTAGCGTAAGGGCTAGGGTTAGGTTTAGGGTTAATGTTTGGTTTAGGGTTAGGTTTAGGGTTTGGGTTAGGGTTAGGGTTAGGGTTAGTGTTTGGGTTAGGGTTAGGTTTAGGGTTAAAGTTTGGGTTAGGGTTAGTTTTAGGGTTAATGTTTGGTTTCGGGTAAGGGTTAGGGTTAGGGTTAGGGGTTTGTTTAGTATTAGGTTTATTGTTAGGGTTAGGGTACGGGTAGAGGATGGGTTAGGGTTATGGTTAGGGTTAGGGTTTGGGTTTGGGTTAGGGTTAGGATTAGGGTTTGTATTAGAGTTAGGTTTAGGGTTAGGGTTTGAGTTAGGGTTAGGGTTAGGGTTAGGGTTTCCGTTTGGTTTAGGGTGAGTGTTAGGGTTAGGGTTAGGGTTAGTGTTAGGATTAGGGTTTGGGTTTGGGTTAGGTTTAGTGTTAGGTTTAGTGGTAGGGTTTAGGTTAGGTTTAGGGTGAGGGTTTGCGATAAGGTTAGTGTTTGGGTAAGGGCTAGTGTTAGGCTTAGGGTAAGGGTAAGCGGTAGGCTTGGGTCTAGCGTTAGGGCTAGGGTTAAGTTTAGGCTAAGGTTAGTGTTAGGGCTTGGGTTTGGTTTAGGGTTAGGGTTAGGGTTAGGGTTAGGGTGTGCGTTTGGATTAGGGTAAGGTTTAGGGTTAGGGTTAGGTTTAGGGATAGAGTTAGGGTTTGGGTTCTGGTTATGGTTAGGGTTTGGGTAAGGGTTAGGTTTAGGGTTAGGGTTAGGGTTTGGGTTTGGGTTATGTTTAGTGGTAGGATTAGGGTTTGGGTTTGTGTTTGGGTTAGGGTTAGGGTTAGGGTTAGTTTTAGGGTTTGGGTTTGGGTTAGGTTTAGGTTTAGGGTTAGGGTTTGCGTTAGGGTTATGGTTAGGGTTAAGTTTTGGGTTTGGGTTAGGGTTAGGCTTAGAGTTAGGGTTTGGGTTAGGGTTAGGGTTAGGGTTAGGTTTAGGGTTTGTGTTAGCGTTAGGGTTAGGGTTAGGGTTAGGGTTAGGGTTAGGTTTAGGGTTTGGGTTTGGGTTAGGGTTTGGGTTAGGGTTTGGGTTAGGGTTAGGGTTAGGGTTAGGGTTTGGGTTTGGGTTAGGGTTACGTTAGATTTAGGGTTTGGGTTAGGGTGAGGGTTAGGGTTAGGGTTTGTGTTAGCGTTAGGGTTAGGGTTAGGGTTACGGTTAGGGTTTGGGTTAGGGTTAGTGTTAGGATTAGGGTTATGGTTTGGGTGAGGCTTACGGTTATGATTTCTGTTTGGGTTAGGTTTAGGGTTAAGGTTTGTGTTAGCGTTAGGGTTAGGGTTAGGGTTACGGTTAGGGTTTGTGTTTGGGTTAGGGTTAGGGTTAGGGTTAGGGTTGGGGTTTGCGTTTGGGTTAGGGTTACTTTTAGGTTTAGGGTTAGGGTTAGGGATAGGGTTAGGGTTTGTTTTAGGGTTAGGTTTTGTGTTAGGTTTATGGTTTGGGTTTGGGTTAGGGTTAGGGTTAGGGTTAGGGTCAGGGTTAGGTTTAGTGTTAGGGTTAGTGATAGGGTTAAGTTTTGGGTTTAGTTTAGATTTAAGGTTAGGTTTTGGGATAGAGTTATGGTTTGGGTTAGGGTTAGTGTTAGGTTTTGGCTTAGGGTTAGGGTGAGAATTACGGTTATAGTTTGGGTTTGGTTTAGGATTAGGCTTGGGGTTAGGGTTAGTGTAAGGGTTAGGTTTTGGTTTGGTTAGGGTTAAGGTTTGGGTTAGGGTTAGGGTTTGGATTAGGGTTAGGTTTAGGGTTTGGGTTAAGGTTAGGGTTAGGGTTAGGGTTAGGTTTACGGTTAGGATTTGGGTTTGGGTTAGTGTTAGGGTTAGGGTTAGGGTTTGGATTTGGGTTAGGGTTAAGGTTAGGGTGAGGGTGTGTGTTAGGTTTAGGATTAGTGTGAGGATTTGGGTTAGGGTTAGGTTTCGGTTTAGGCTTTGGGTTAGGGTTAGGGTTAGGGTTAGAGTTAGATTTAGTGTTTGGATTTGGGTTTGGGTTAGGGTTAGGGTGAGGATTAGTGTAAGGGTTTGGGTTTGGGTTAGGGTTAAGGTTAGGGTTTGGTTTCGGTTAGGGTTAATGTTAGGGTTAGGGTTAGGTTTAGGGTTTGAGTTAGGGTTTGGTTTGGGTTAGGGTTAGGGTTAGGTTTATGGTTAAGGTTAGTGTTAGGGTTAGGGTTAGGGTTTGAGTTAGGGTTAGGGTTAGGGTT
>JAJHUQ010000057.1:1962500-1965000 GCA_035773235.1 Eospalax fontanierii | reverse complement strand
TAGGCTTAGGCTTAGGGTTAGGGTTAGGGTTAGGGTTTGTGTTAGGGTTAGTGTTAGGGTTAGGGTTAGGGTTAGGGTTAGGGTTAGGGTTAGGGTTTGTGTTAGGGGTTTGGGTTAGTGTTAGGTTTAGAGTTAGGGTTAGGGTTAGGGTTAGGGTTAGGGTTTGGGTTTGGGTTAGCGTTAGGGTTAGAGTTAGGGTTTGTGTTAGGGTTAGGGTTAGGGTTAGGGTTAGGGTTTGTGTTAGCGTTAGGGTTAGGTTTAGGGTTACGTTTAGGGTTTGGGTTAGGGTTAGGGTTAGGATTAGGGTTATGGTTTGGGTGAGGGTTACGGTTATGGTTTGGGTTTGGGTTAAGTTTAGGGTTAGGGTTTGTGTTAGCGTTAGGGTTAGGATTAGGGTTACGGTTAGGTTTTGGGTTAGGTTTAGGTTTAGGGTTAGGGTTAGGGTTTGCGTTTGGGTTAGGGTTACTTTTAGGTTTAGGGTTAGGTTTAGGGATAGGGTTAGGGTTTGTTTTAGGGTAGGTTTTGTGTTAGGGTTAGGGTTTGGGTTTAGGTTAGGGTTAGGGTTAGGGGTTAGGGTCAGGGTTAGGTTTAGTGTTAGGGTTAAGCTTTGGGTTTGGTTTAGGTTTAAGGTTAGGTTTTGGGATAGAGTTATGGTTTGGGTTAGGGTTATTGTTAGGTTTTCGCTTAGGGTTAGGTTGAGAATTAGGGTTAGTGCTTGGGTTTGGTTTAGGATTAGGCTTGGGGGTTAGGGTTAGTGTAAGGGTTATGTTTTGGTTTGGTTAGGGTTAAGGTTTTGGTTTAGGGTTAGGGTTTGGATTAGGGTTAGGGTTTAGGGTTTGGGTTAGGGTTAGGGTTAGGGTTAGTGTTAGGGTTAGGGTTAGGGATAGGTTTAGTGTTAGGGTTTGGGTTAGGGTTAGGTTTAGGTTTAATGTTTGGGTTAAGGTTAGGGTTAGGGTTAGGGTTAGGGTTAGGGTTAGGGTTAGGGTTTGGGTTAGTGTTAGGTTTAGGGTTAGGGTTAGGGTTAGGGTTAGAGTTACGGTTAGAGTTTGGGTTAGGGTTAGGGTTAGGTTTAGGGTTTGGGTTTGGGTTTGGTTTAGGGTTAGGGTTTATGATAGGGTTAGGTTTAGGTTTAGGTTTTGGGCTAGGGTTAGGTTTAGGGTTAGCGTTTGGGTTAGGGTTAGGTTTAGGGTTAATGTTTGGGTTAGGGTTAGGTTTAGGGTTTGGGTTAGGGTTAGGGTTAGGGTTAGGGTTTGGGTTAGGGTTAGGTTTAGGGTTAAGGTTTGTGTTATGGTTAGTTTTAGGGTTAATCTTTGGGTTCGGGTAAGGGTTAGGGTTAGGGTTAGGGTTTTGTTTAGTATTAGGTTTATTGTTAGGGTTAGGGTACGGGTAGAGGATGGGTTAGGGTTATGGTTAGGGTTAGGGTTTGGGTTTGGGTTAGGGTTAGGGTTAGGGTTTGTATTAGAGTTAGGTTTAGGGTTAGGGTTTGAGTTAGGGTTAGGGTTACGGTTAGGGTTTCCGTTTGGTTTAGGGTGAGTGTTAGGGTTAGGGTTAGGGTTAGTGTTAGGATTAGGGTTTGGTTTTGGGTTAGGTTTAGTGTTAGGGTTAGGGTTAGGGTTTAGGATATGTTTAGGGTGTGGGTATGAGATAAGGTAAGTGTTTGGTTAAGGGTTAGTGTAAGGATTAGAGTAAGGGTTAGGTTTAGGGTTAGGTTTAGCGTTTGGGTTAGGGTTAAGTTTAGTCTAAGTTTAGTGTTAGGGCTTGGGTTAGGTTCAGGGTTAGGGTTAGGGTTAGGGTTATGGTGTGAGTTTGGATTAGGGTAAGGTTTAGGGTTAGGGTTAGGTTTAGGGATAGAGTTAGGGTTTGGGTTCTGGTTATGGTTAGGGTTTGGGTAAGGGTTAGGTTTAGGGTTAGGGTTAGGGTTTGGGTTTGGGTTATGTTTAGTGTTAGGATTAGGGTTTGGGTTTGTGTTTGGGTTAGGGTTAGGGTTAGGGTTAGGGTTTGGGTTTGGGTTAGGTTTAGGTTTAGGGTTAGGGTTTGCGTTAGGGTTATGGTTTGGGTTAAGTTTTGGGTTTGGGTTTGGGTTAGGGTTAGAGTTAGGGTTGGGTTAGGGTTAATGTTAGGGTTAGGGTTAGGTTTAGGGTTTGAGTTAGGGTTTGGTTTGGGTTAGGGTTAGGGTTAGGTTTATGGTTAGGGTTAGTGTTAGGGTTAGGGTTAGGGTTTGAGTTAGGGTTAGGGTTAGGGTTTGGGTTTGTGTTAGGGTTAGGATTAGGGTTAGGGTTTGGGTTAAGGTTAAGTTTAGGGTTAGGGTTTGGGTTAGGGTTAGGTTTATGGTTAGCGTTAGGGTTTGCGTTTGGTTTAGGGTTAATGTTTGGGTTAGGGTTAGGGTTAGGTTTAGGGTTTGGGTTAGGGTTAGTGTTAGGGTCAGGGTTTGGTTTAGGTTTAGGTTTTGGTTCGGGTTAGGGTTAGGGTTAGATTTATGTTTTGGATAAGGGTTAGGGTT
>JAJHUQ010000057.1:1930000-1952500 GCA_035773235.1 Eospalax fontanierii | reverse complement strand
GTTAGGGTTAGGGTTAGAATTAGTGTTAGGGTTAGGTTTAGGGTTAGGGTTAGGGTTAGTGTTTGGGTTAGGGTTAGGTTTAGGGTTAGGGTTTGGGTTTGTGTTTGGGTTAGGTTTAGGGTTAGGGTTAGGGTTAGGGTTAGGGTTTAGGTTAGGGTTAGGTTTAGTGTTAATATTTGGGTTAGGGTTAGGGTTAGGTTTAGGGTTTGGGTTAGTGTTAGGGTTAGGGTTAGGGTTAGGGTTACGGTTACGGTTACGGTTACGGTTAGAGTTTGGGTTAGGGTTAGGTTTAGTGTTAGGGTTAGAATTAGGGTTAGGGTTAGGGTTAGGGTTTGAGTTAGGATTAGGGTTAGGTTTAGGGTTTCCGTTTGGTTTAGGGTGAGTGTTAGTGTTAGGGTTAGGGTTAGGGTTAGGATTAGGGTTTTTGTTTGGGTTAGGGTTAGGGTTAGGGTTAGGTTTAGGGTTAGGGTTAGGTTAGGGTTAGTGTTTCTGTTAGGGTTAGGGTTAGGGTTAGGGTTAGGGTTAGGGTTAGGGTTAGTGTTATGGTTTGGATTCTGGTTATGGTTAGGGTTTGGTTTAGGGTTAGGGTTAGGGTTTGGGTTTGGGTTAGGATTAGGGTTAAGGTTAGGGTTAGGGTTTGTGTTTGGTTTAGGGTTAGGGTTAGGGTTAGGGTTTGGGTTAGATTTAGTGTTAGGGTTTGGGTTATTGATAAGGATAGCGTTAGGGTTAGGGTTTGGGTTTGCGTTAGGGTTAGGGTTAGTGTTAAGTTCAGTGTTAGGGTTTGCGTTTGGTTTAGGGTTAGGTATAGGGTTAGTGTTTGGGTTTGGATTAGTGTTAGGGTTAGGGTTAGTGTTAGGGTTATGGTTTGGTTTAGGTTTATGTTCAGGTTTAGTATTCGGTTTCAGGGTTAGGGTAAGGGCAGGTTTAGGATTAAGGTTTGGGTTCGGGTTGTGTTTAGGGATAGGGTTATGTTTATGGGTTCCGTTAGTGTTAGGGTTAGGTTTAGGGTTAGGATTAGGCTTAGGGTTAGTGTTTGGTTTTGGGATAGGGTTAGGTTTGTGTTATGGTTAGGTTTAGGGTTAGGGTTTGGGCTAGGGTTAGGTTTAGGTTTAGGGTTTGGATTAGGGTTAGGTTTAGGGTTAATGTTTGGGTTAGCTTTAGGGTTAGGGTTTGGATTACGGTTAGGATTATGGTTATGGTTATGGTTAGGGTTTGGGTTAGTGTTAGGTTTAGGGTTAGGGTTTAGGTTAGGGTTAGGTTTAGTGTTAATATTTGGGTTAGGGTTAGGGTTAGGGTTTGGATTTGGGTTAGGGTTAGGGTTAGGGTTTGTGTTAGTGTTACGTTTAGGGTTAGGGTTTGGGCTAGGGTTAGGGTTAGGTTTAGGGTTAATGTTTGGGTTATGGTTAGGTTTAGTGTTAGGGTTAGTGTTAGGGTTAGGTTTAGGTTTAATGTTTGGTTTAGGGTTAGGGTTAGGTATAGGGTTAGTGTTAGGTTAGGTTTAGGATTAGGGTTAGGGTTAGGGTTAGGGTTAGCGTTAGGGTTAGTAGAGGTAGGCAATTAGGGTTAGTAGTAGAGGTCCTGTATGTGGAGGGCCTGGGCATGGCCAGCAGGCCACACCACCTTCTCCCCTCCTCCTCCCACTTCTCCTGCCTGCTTCTTTTTGTCAAACACTAGATTTTTGACCTAAAGTCAACTAAATCTCTCCAAACTTGTCACCCAAACACAAGAGCCTACCACCAAGAAACCTCTGTGTTTCAGCAACTTATCTGAGAGGGCTTTGTCACCTAGCAACACCCTAAACAATGTTTGCCTGTTCACTGCCTCTTGGAGTTCCACAATCTTAGTCCAAGATTCTGTGACCTCAGCACTCCTGCCCACATCAGACACCAATGACAGGAGACTGACCAATAGCACTCAGCACTCACTTGCATTTCTCTGCCTGTCTATCAGAGCTTCCGAGCAGGTGCGCCTCCCCTGGTCAAGTCATGCCAAGGTTGCTTCCCAGTCCTGCAGCTCTTGCCAGGATTGCACGTGGTTACATAAATAACCAACCTCATTCTTTCTAGAAATTACCATATTATTGATATTGGATTCTTAAGTACTATAAGCTACATTTGAATCAGAAAACTACTTTGGACATCGTTTTCAATGAGGGAAAATATTTTCCTTTTTCATTGTTGCTGAATCCAATCTTTGCTCTTAAAAAAGTACAACTCAACTCTTGGGGGTGAGGCAGGAGGATTATCAGTTCAAGGCTACCCTTGGATTAGGGTATGGGTTATGGTTATGGTTACGGTTAGGGTTAAAATTAGGGTTAGGGTTAGGTTTAGGGTTAGGGTTAGTGTTTGGGTTAGGGTTAGGTTTAGGGTTAGGGATATGATTAGGATTAGGGTTATGGTTTGGGTTAGGGTTAGGGTTAGATTAGGGTTAGGTTTAGGGTTAGGGTTAGGGTTAGGGTGTGAGTTAAGTTTAGGGTTAGGTTTAGGGTTTCCGTTTGGGTTAGGGTGAGTGTTAGGGTTAGGGTTAGTGTTAGGATTAGGGTTTTGGTTTGGGTTAGGGTTAGTGTTAGGGTTACGGTTAGGGTTAGGGTTAGGGTTAGGGTTTAGGTTAGGTTTAGGGTGAGGGTTTTCGATAAGTTTAGGATTTGGGTTAAGGTTAGGTTTCGGATTAGGTTAGGGTTAGGGTTAGGGTTAGGGTTAGGGTTAAGTTTATTTTAAGGTTAGGGTTAGGGTTTGGGTTAGGGTTAGGGTTAGGGTTAGGGTTAGGGTGTGCGTTTGGGTTAGGGTTAGGTTTAGGCTTAGGGTTAGATTTAGGGATAGTGTTATGGTTTCTGTTCTGGTTATGGTTAGGGTTTGGGTACGGTTAGGATTAGGGTTAGGGTTTGGGTTTGGATTAGGGTTAGGTTTAGGGTTAGGGTTAGTGTTAGGGTTTGGTTTGAGTTAGGATTAGGGTTAGGGTTAGGGTTAGGGTTAGGATTAGGGTTTGGTTTTGGGTTAGGGTTAGGTTTAGGGTGAATGTTAGGGTAAGGGTTAGGGTAAGGGTTAGGGTTAGGTTTTGGGTTTGGGTTAGGGTTAGGTTTAGAGTTAGGGTTTGGGTTAGGGTTATGGTTAGTGTAAGGGTTTGGGTTAGGTATAGGGTTAGGGTTAGGGTTAGGGTTAGGTTTTGTGTTAGGTTTAGGGTTAGGGTTAGGGTTAGGGTAGGGTGTGCGTGTGAGTTAGGGTTAGGTTTAGGGTTAGTGTTAGGTTTAGAGTTAGGGTTTGGGTTAGGGTTAGGTTTAGTGTTAGGGTTTGGGTTAGGGTTAGGGTTAGGGTTAGGGTTAGGGTTAGGGTTTGTGTTAGGGTTAGGGTTAGGGTTAGGGTTAGGGTGTGCGTGTAAGTTAGGGTTAGGTTTAGGGTTAAGGTTAGGTATAGAGATGGTGTTATAGATTGGATTCGGGTTATGGTTAGGGTTTGGGTTAGGGTTAGGGTTAGGTTTAGGGTTTGGGTTAGGGTTAGGATTAGGGTTAGGTTTAGTGTTTGGGTTTGGGTTAGGGTTAGGTTTAGGGTTAGGGTTACATTTAGGTTTAGGGTTATGGTTTGGGTTAGGGTTAGGTTTAGGATTAGGATTAGGGTTAGGGTTTGGGTTAGAGTTAGGGTAAGGGTTTGGGTTTGGGTTAAGGTTAGGGTTAGGGTGAGGATTGCGTTTGGGTTTTGGTGAGGGTTCGGGTTAGGGTTAGGGTTAGTGTTTGGATTAGGGTTAGGGTTAGGGTTTGTGTTAGTGTTACGTTTAGGGTTAGGGTTTGGGCTAGGGTTAGGGTTAGGTTTAGGGTTAATATTTGGGTTATGGTTAGGTTTAGTCTTAGGGTTAGGGTTAGGGTTAGGTTTAGGTTTAATGTTTGGGTTAGGGTTAGGGTTAGGTATAGGGTTAGTGTTAGGTTAGGTTTAGGATTAGGGTTAGGGTTAGGGTTAGGGTTAGCGTTAGGGTTAGTAGAGGTAGGCAATTAGGGTTAGTAGTAGAGGTCCTGTATGTGGAGGGCCTGGGCATGGCCAGCAGGCCACACCACCTTCTCCCCTCCTCCTCCCACTTCTCCTGGCTGCTTCTTTTTGTCAAAAACTAGATTTTTGACCTAAAGTCAACTAAATCTCTCCAAACTGGTCACCCAAACACAAGAGCCTACCACCAAGAAACCTCTGTGTTTCAGCAACTTATCTGAGAGGGCTTTGTCACCTAGCAACACCCTAAACAATGTTTGCCTGGTCACTCCCTCTTGGAGTTCCAGAATCTTAGTCCAAGATTCTGTGACCTCAGCACTCCTGCCCACATCAGACACCAATGACAGGAGACTGATCAATAGCACTCAGCACAAACTTGCAAAGTTCTGCCTGTCTATCATAGCTTCAGATCAGGTGCTCCTCCTCTGGTCAAGTCATGCCAAGGTTGCTTCCCAGTCCTGCAGCTCTTGCCAGGATTGCACGTGTTTACATAAATAACCAACCTCATTCTTTCTAGAAATTACCATATTATTGATATTGGATTCTTAAGTACTATAAGCTACATTTGAATCAGAAAACTACTTTGGACATCGTTTTCTATGAGGGAAAATATTTTCCTTTTTCATTGTTGATGAATCCAATCTTTGTTCTTAAAAAAGTACAACTCAACTCTTGGGGGTGAGGCAGGAGGATTATCAGTTCAAGGCTACCCTCGGATTAGGGTATGGGTTATGGTTATGGTTAGGGTTAGGGTTAGAATTAGGGTTAGGGTTAGGTTTAGTGTTAGGGTTAGGGTTAGTGTTTGGGTTAGGGTTAGGTTTAGGGTTAGGGATATGATTAGAATTAGGGTTATGGTTTGGGTTAGGGTGAGGGTTAGATTAGGGTTAGGGTTAGTGTTAGGGTTAGGGTTAGGGTGTGAGTTAGGTTTAGGGTTAGGTTTAGGGTTTCCGTTTGGGTTAGGGTGAGTGTTAGGGTTAGGGTTAGGGTTAGTGTTAGGATTAGGGTTTGGGTTTGGGTTAGGGTTAGTGTTAGGGTTAGGGTTAGGGTTAGGGTTAGGGTTAGGGTTTAGGTTAGGTTTAGGATGAGGGTTTTCGATAAGTTTAGGATTTGGGTTAAGGTTAGTGTTAGGGTTAGGGTTAGGGTTAGGGTTAGGGTTAGGGTTAGCATTTGGGTTAGGGTTAAGTTTAGTTTAAGGTTAGGGTTAGGGTTTGGGTTAGGGTTAGGGTTAGGGTTAGGGTTAGGGTGTGCGTTTGGGTTAGGGTTAGGTTTAGGGTTATTATTAGATTTAGGGATAGAATTATGGTTTGTGTTCTGGTTATGGTTAGGGTTTGGGTTACGGTTAGGATTAGGGTTAGGGTTTGGGTTTGGATTAGGGTTAGGTTTAGGGTTAGGGTTAGTGTTAGTGTTTGGTTTGAGTTAGGATTAGGCTTAGGGTTAGGGTTAGGGTTAGGATTAGGGTTTGGTTTTGGGTTAGGGTCAGGTTTAGTGTTTGGATTAGGTTTAGGGTTAGTGTTAGGGTTTGGGTTTGGGTTAGGGTTTGTGTTAGTGTTAGGGTTAGGGTGTGCGTTTGGGTTAGGGTTAGGTTTAGGGTTAGGGTTAGATTCAAGGATAGAACTATGGTTTGTGTGGTGCTTATGGTTAGGGTTTGGGTTACGGTTACGATTAGTGTAAGGGGTTGGGTGTGGAATAGGGATAAGTATAGGGTTAGGGTTAGTGTTAGGGTTTGGTTTGAGTTAGGATTAGGCTTAGGGTTAGGGTTAGGGTTAGGATTAGGGTTTGCTTTTGGGTTATGGTTAGGTTTAGGGTTTGGGATAGGTTTAGGGTTAGTGTTAGGGTTTGGGTTTGGGTTAGGGTTTGTGTTAGGGTTAGGGTTAGGGTTAGGGTTAGGGTGTGCGTTTGGGTTAGGGTTAGGTTTAGGGTTAGGGTTAGGTTTAGGGATAGTGTTATAGTTTAGATGCTGGTTATGGTTAGGTTTTGGGTTAGGGTTAGGGTTAGGTTTAGTTTTTGGGTTTAGGTTTAGGGTTAGGGTTAGTGTTAGGGTTAGGTTTATGTTCAGGTTTAGTGTTCGGTTTTAGGGTTAGGGTTAGGGTTAGGTTTAGTCTTTGGGTTTGGGTTAGGATTAAGGTTATGTTTAGTGTTTGGGTATGGGTTAGGGTTAGGGTTAGGGTTAGGGTTAGGGTTAGGGTTAGGGTTTGGGTTTGGGTTAGGGTTAGGTTTAGAGTTAGGGTTTGGGTTAAGGTTATGGTTAGTGTTAGGGTTTGGGTTAGGTTTAGGGTTAGGGTTAGGGATTGGGTTAGGTTTTGTGTTAGGTTTAGGGTTAGGGTTAGGGTTAGAGTTAGGGTGTGCATGTGAGTTAGGGTTAGGTTTAGGGTTAGGGTTAGGTTTAGAGTTAGGGTTTGGGTTAGCGTTAGGGTTAGTGTTAGGGTTTGGGTTAGGGTTAGGGTTAGGGTTAGGGTTAGGGTTTGGGTTAGGGTTTGTGTTAGGGTTAGGGTTAGGGTTAGGGTTAGGGTGTGAGTGTGAGTTAGGGTTAGGTTTAGGGTTAGGGTTAGGTATAGAGATAGTGTTATAGTTTGGATTCGGTTATGGTTAGGGTTTGGGTTAGGGTTAGGGTTAGGTTTAGGGTTTGGGTTAGGGTTAGGATTAGGCTTAGGTTTAGTGTTTGGGTTTGGGTTAGGGTTAGGTTTAGGGTTAGGGTTACATTTAGGGTTAGGTTTATGGTTTGGGTTAGGGTTAGGTTTAGGATTAGGATTAGGGTTAGGGTTTGGGTTAGAGTTAGGGTTAGGGTTTGGGTTTGGGTTAGGGTTAGGGTTAGGGTGAGGATTGCGTTTGGGTTTTGGTGAGGGTTAGGGTTAGGGATAGGGTTAGTGTTTGGATTAGGGTTTCCGTTTGGGTTAGTGTTAGGGTTTGTGTTAGGGTTAGGTTTAGGGTTAGGGTTTGGGCTAGGGTTAGGTTTAGGGTTAGGGTTTGGGTTACGGTTAGGTTTAGGCTTAATGTTTGGGTTAGGGGTAGGGTTAGAGTTAGGGTTAGTGTTTGGTTTAGGGTAAGAGTTAGGTTTAGGGTTAGGTTTTGGGTTAGGGTTAGGGTTAGTGTTAGGTTTAGAGTTAGGGTTAGGGTTAGGGTTAGGGTTAGGGGTAGGGTTTGCGTTTGTGTTAGGGTTACATTTAGGTTTATGGTTAGGGTTATGGATAGGGTTAGGGTTTAGTTTAGGGTTAGGTTTTGTGTTAGGGTTAGGGTTTGGGTTATGTTTTGGGCTAGGTTTAGGGTTAGGGTTAGTGTCAGGGTTAAGGTTTGGGTTTGGTTTAGTTTTAAGGTTAGGTTTTGGGATAGAGTTATTGTTTGGGGTAGGGTTAGTGTTAGGTTTTCGATTAGGGTTAGGGTGAGAATTAGGGTTAGTGTTTGAGTTTGGTTTATGATTAGGGTTGGGTTAGGGTTAGTTTAAGGGTTAGGATTTGGTTTGGTTAGCGTTAGGGTTAGGGTTTGTGTTAGGGTTAGGATTAGGGTTAGTGTTTGGGTTAGGGTTAGGTTTATTGTTAGGGTTTGGTTTAGGGTTAGCTTTAGGTTTAATGTTTGGGTTAGGGTTAGGGTTAGGGTTAGGGTTTGGGTTAGTGTTAGGTTTAGGGTTAGGGTTAGGGATAGGGTTACGGTTACGGTTAGAGTTTGGGTTAGGGTTAGGTTTAGGGTTATGGATTGGGTTTGGGTTTGGGTTAGGGTTAGGGTTTGTGTTAGGGTTAGGTTTAGGGTTAGGGTTAGGGCTAGGGTTAGGTTTAGGGATAGGGTTTGGGTTAGGGTTAGGGTTAGGTTTAGGGTTAGGGTTAGGGTTAGGGTTTGTGTTAGGGTTAGGTTTAGGGTTAATGTTTGGGTTAGCTTTAGGGTTAGGGTTTGGGTTAGGGTTAGGGTTATGGTTATGGTTAGGGTTTGGGTTAGGGTTAGGGTTAGGTTTAGGGTTAGGGTTTGGGTTAGGGTTAGGTTTAGAGTTAATGTTTGGGTTAGGGTTAGGGTTAGGTATAGGGTTAGGGATTGGTTTAGTGTTAGGTTTAGTGTTAGGGTTAGGGTTACCGGTAGAGTTGGGTTAGGGTTATGGTTAGGGTTAGGGTTTGGGTTTGGGTCAGGGTTAGGTTTAGGGTTAATGTTTGGGTTAGAGTTAGGGTTAGGTATAGGGTTTGGGTTATGGTTAGGGTTAGGGTTTGGGTTTGGGTAAGGATTGGGGTTAGGGTTAGGTTTAGGGTTAGGGTTAGTTTAGGGATAGAGTTATGGTTTGGGTTCTGGTTATGGTTAGGTTTTGGGTTAGGCTTAGGGTTAGGGTTTGGGTTTGGGTTAAGTTTAGGGTTAGGGTTAGGGTTTGGGTTTGGGTTAGGGTTAGGGTTAGGGTTAGGGTTAGGGTTTGGGTTTGGGTAAGGATTGGGGTTAGGGTTAGGTTTAGGGTTTGGGTTACGATTAGGGTTAGGGTTAGGGTTTGGGTTTGGGTTAGGGTTAGGTTTAGGGTTGGAGTTTGGGTTAGGGTTAGGTTTAGGGTTAGTTTTTGGGTTAGGTTTAGGGCTGGGTTAGGGTTTGGGTTTGTGTTAGGGTTAGGTTTAGGGTTAGGGTTTCGGCTAGGATTAGGGTTAGGGTTAGGGTTAATGTTTGGGTTAGGGTTAGGGTTAGGTTTAGGGTTAGGGTTTGGTTTATGGTTGGGTTCAGGCTTAGGGTTTGGGTTAGGGTTAGGTTTAGGTTTAATGTTTGGGTTAGGGTTAGGGTTAGGTATAGGGTTAGTGTTAGGTTAGGTTTAGGGTTAGGTTTAGGGTAAGGGTTAGGGTTAGGGTTAGGTTAGTAGAGGTAGGCTTTGTAGTAGAGGTCCTGTATGTGGAAGACCTAGGCAGGGTCAGCAGGCCACACCACCTTCTCCCCTCCCCCTCCCACTTCTCCTGGCTGCTTCTTTTTTCAAACACTAGAACTTTGACCTAAAGTCATCTAAATCTCTCCAAACTGGTCACCCAAAAACTAGAGCCTACCACCATGAAACCTCTGTGTTTCAGCAAATGTTCTGAGAGGGCTTTGTCACCTAGCAATACCCTAAACAATGCTTTGCCACGTCACTGCCTCTTGGAGTTCCAGAATCTTAGTCCAAGATTCTGTGACCTCAGCACTCCTGCCCACGTCAGACACCAATGACAGGAGACTGTCCAATAGCACCCAGCACTCACTTGCAAAGATCTGCCTGTCTATCATAGCTTCAGTGCAGGTGCTCCTCCCCTGGTCAAGTCATGCCATGGTTGCTTCCCAGTCCTGCAGCTCTTGCCAGGATTGCACGTGGTTACCTAAATAACCAACGTCATTCTTTCTAGAAATTACCATATTATTGATATTGGATTTTTAAGTACTATAAGCTACATTTGAATCAGAAAACTACTTTGGACATCGTTTTCTATGAGGGAAAATATTTTCATTTTCATTGTTGCTGAATCCAATCTTTGCTCTTAAAAAAATACAACTCAACTCTTCGGGGTGAGGCAGAAGGATTATCAGTTCAAGGCTACCCTCGGATTAGGGTATGGGTTATGGTTATGGTTAGGGTTAGGGTTAGGGTTAGAATTAGGGTTAGGGTTAGGTTTAGTGTTAGGGTTAGTGTTAGTGTTTGGGTTAGGGTTAGGTTTAGGGTTAGGGATACGATTAGGATTAGGGTTATGGTTTGGGTTAGGGTTAGGGTTAGAATTAGGGTTAGGGTTAGGGTTAGGGTTAGGATTATGGTGTGAGTTAGGTTTAGGGTTAGGTTTAGGGTTTCCGTTTGGGTTAGGGTGAGTGTTAGGGTTAGGGTTCGGGTTAGGGTTAGTGTTAGGATTAGGGTTTGGGTTTGGGTTAGGGTTAGTGTTAGTGTTAGGGTTAGGGTTTAGGTTAGGTTTAGGGTGAGGGTTTGCAATAAGTTTAGGATTTGGGTTAAGGTTAGGTTTAGGATTAGGGTTTTGGTTAGGGTTAGCGTTTGGGTTAGTGTTAAGTTTAGTTTAAGGTTAGGGTTAGGGTTTGGGTTAGGGTTAGGGTTAGGGTTAGGTTAGGGTTAGGGTGTGCGTTTGGGTTAGAGTTAGGTTTAGGGTTAGGGTTAGGTTTAGGGATAGAGTTATGGTTTGTGTTCTCGTTATGGTTAGGGTTTGGGTTAGGGTTAAGTTTAGGGTTAGTGTTTGGGTTTGGATTAGGGTTAGGTTTAGGGTTAGGGTGAGTGTTAGGGTTTGGTTTGCGTTAGGATTAGTGTTAGGGTTAGGGTTAGGGTTAGGGTTTGGTTTTGGGTTAGGGTTACGGTTTGGGTTAGGGTTAGGGTTAGGGTTAGGTTTGGGTTTGGGTTAGGGTTAGGGTTAGAGTTAGGGTTTTGGTTAGGGTTTGGGTTAGTGTTAGGGTTTGGGTAAGGGTTAGGGTTAGGGTTAGGGTTTGTGTTAGGGTTAGGGTTAGGGTTAGGGTTAGGTTTAGGGTGTGCGTTTGGGTTAGGGTTAGGCTTAAGGTCAGGGTTAGGTTTAGGGATAGTGTTATAGTTTGGATTCTGGTTATGGTTAGGGTTTGGGTTAGGGTTAGGATTAGGCTTAGGGTTTGGGTTTGGGTTAGGATTAGGGTTAGGTTTAGTGTTTGGGTTAGGGTTAGGGTTAGGGTTAGGGTTTGGGTTAGGGTTAGCGTTAGGGTTTGGGTTATTGTTAGGCTTAGGTTTAGGGTTACGGTTTGGGTTTGGGTTAGGGTTAGGGTTAGTGTTAAGTTCAGTGTTAGGCTTTGGGTTTGGTTTATGGTTAGGTATAGGGTTAGGGTGTCTGTTTGGATTAGAGTTAGGGTTACGGTTAGTGTTAGGGTTGGGGTTTGGGTTAGGTTTATGTTCAGGTGTAGTGGTCGGGTTGAGGGTTAGGGTTGGGGTTGGGGTTATGTTAGGTTGAGGTTTAGGGTTAAGGTTTGCGTTAGGGTTGTGTTTAGGGATAGGGTTAGGTGTATGTGTTCGGTTAGTGTTAGGGTTAGGGTTAGGGTTAGGATTAGTCTTAGGGTTAGTGTTTGGGTTTGGGATAGGGTTAGGGTTTGGGTCAGGGTTAGGTTTAGGGTTAGGGTTTGGGTTAGGGTTAGGTTTAGGGTTAATGTTTGGGTTAGGGATAGGGTTAGGGTTAGGGTTAGTGTTTTTGTTAGGGTTAGGGTTAGGGTTAGGGTTAGGTTTTGTGGTCCTGTTAAGTTTAGGGTTAGTCTTTCTGTTAGGGTTAGGTTTAGCGTTAGTGTTTGGGTTACGGTTAGGTTTAGGGTTAGGGATTGGTTTATTGTTAGGCTTAGGTTCATGGTTAGGGTTAGGGTTTGGTTTAGGGTTTGGGTTAGTGTTAGGTTTACTGTTAGTGTTAAGGTTAGGGTTAGGGTTAGAATTAGGGTTAGGGTTAGGGTTAGGGTTTGAGTTAGGGTTAGGGTTAGGTTTAGGGTTTCCGTTTGGGTTAGGGTGAGTGTTAAGGTTAGGTTTAGGTTTAGGGTTATGGTTAGGATTAGGGTTTGGGTTAGGGTTAGGGTTAGGGTTAGGGTTAGGGTTAGGTTAGGGTTAGGGTTTGTGTTAGGGTTAGGGTTAGGGTTAGGGTTATGGTCAGGGTTTGGTTTAGGGTGAGTGTTACGATTAGCTACATGGTTTGGGTGAGGGTTACGGTTAGGTTTTGGGTTTGGGTTGGGGTATTCGTTAGGTTTAGGGTTAGGGTTTGAGTTAGGGTTAGGGTTAGGGTTTGGGTTACTGTTAGGGTTAGGGTTAGGTTAGGGTTTGGTTTGGTTTAGGGTTAGGGTTAGAGTTAGGGTTTGGATTAAGGTTAGAGTTAGGGTTTAGGTTAGGGTTAGGGTTATCATCAGTGTTTGGGTTAGGGTTAGGGTTAGGGTTAGGGTGTGCATTTGGGTTAGGTTTAGGTTTAGGGTTAGGGTTAGGTTCAGGGATAGTGTTATGGTTTGGATTCTGGTTATGGTTAGGGTTTGGTTTAGGGTTAGGTTTAGGGTTAGGGTATGGGTTTGGGTTAGGATTAGGTTTAGGGTTAGGGTTTGTGTTTGGTTTAGGGTTAGGGTCAGGGTTAGGGTTTGGGTTAGATTTAGTGTTAGGGTTTGGGTTATTGTTAAGGATAGGGTTAGGGTTAGGGTTTGGGTTTGCGTTAGTGTTAGGGTTAGTGTTAAGTTCAGTGTTAGGGTTTGGGTTTGGTTTAGGGTTAGGTATAGGGTTAGTGTTTGGGTTTGGATTAGAGTTAGGGTTAGGGTTAGTGTTAGGGTTAGGGTTTGGTTTAGGTTTATGTTCAGGTTTAGTGTTCGGTTTTAGGGTTAGGGTTAGGGTCAGGTTTAGGGTTAAGGTTTGGGTTAGGGTTGTGTTTAGGGATAGGTTTATGTTTATGGGTTCCGTTAGGGTTAGGGTTAGGTTTAGGGTTAGGATTAGGCTTAGGGTTAGTGTTTGGGTTTGGGGTAGGGTTAGGGTTAGGGTTAGGGTTAGGTTTAGGGTTAGGGTTTGGGCTAGGGTTTCGGTTAGATTTAGTGTTAGGGTTTGGGTTATTGTTAAGGATAGGGTTAGGGTTAGGGTTTGGGTTTGCGTTAGGGTTAGGGTTAGTGTTAAGTTCAGTGTTAGGGTTTGGGTTTGGTTTAGGGTTAGGTATAGGGTTAGTGTTTGGGTTTGGGTTAGAGTTATGGTTAGGGTTAGTGTTTGGGTTAGGGTTTGGTTTAGGTTTATGTTAAGGTTTAGTGTTCGGTTTTAGGGTTAGGGTTACGGTCAGGTTTAGGGTTAAGGTTTGGGTTAGGGTTGTGTTTAGGGATAGGTTTATGTTTATGGGTTCCGTTAGGGTTAGGGTTAGGTTTAGGGTTAGGATTAGGTTTAGGGCTAGTGTTTGGGTTGGGGAAGGGGTTAGGGTTTGTGTTAGGGTTAGGTTTAGGGTTAGGGTTTGGGCTAGGGTTAGGTTTAGGGTTAGGGTTTGGGTTAGGGTTAGGTTTAGGGTTAATGTTTGGGTTTGCTTTAGGGTTACGGTTTGGGTTAGGGTTAGGATTATGGTTATGGTTAGGGTTTGGGTTAGTGTTAGGTTTAGGGTTAGGGTTTAGGTTAGGGTTAGGTTTAGTGTTAATATTTGGGTTAGGGTTAGGGTTAGGGTTTGGCTTTCGGTTAGGGTTAGGGTTAGGGTTTGTGTTAGTGTTACATTGAGTGTTAGGGTTTGGGCTAGGGTTATGGTTAGGTTAGGGTTAGGGTTAGGGTTAGGGTTAGGGTTAGGATTAGGTTTAGGTTTAATGTTTGGGTTAGGGTTAGGGTTAGGTATAGGGTTAGTTTTAGGTTAGGTTTAGGATTAGAGTTAGGGTTAGGGTTAGGGATAGGGTTAGGGTTAGTAGAGGTAGGCAATTAGGGTTAGTAGTAGAGGTCCTGTATGTGGAGGGCCTGGGCATGGCCAGCAGGCCACACCGCCTTCTCCCCTCCTCCTCCCACTTCTCCTGGCTGCTTCTTTTTGTCAAACACTAGATTTTTGACCTAAAGTCAACTAAATCTCTCCAAACTGGTCACCCAAACACAAGAGAATACCACCAAGAAACCTCTGTGTTTCAGCAACTCATCTGAGAGGGCTTTGTCACCTAGCAACACCCTAAACAATGTTTGCCTGGTCACTGCCTCTTGGAGTTCCAGAATCTTAGTCCAAGATTCTGTGACCTCAACACTCCTGCCCACATCAGACACCAATGACAGGAGACTGACCAATAGCACTCAGCAGTCACTTGCAGAGCTCTGCCTGTCTATCATAGCTTCAGAGCAGGTGCGCCTCCCCTGGTCAAGTCATGCCAAGGTTGTTTCCCAGTCCTGCAGCTCTTGCCAGGATTGCACGTGGTTACATAAATAACCAACCTCATTCTTTCTAGAAATTACCATATTATTGATATTGGATTCTTAAGTACTATCAGCTACATTTGAATCAGAAAACTACTTTGGACATCGTTTTCTATGAGGGAAAATATTTTCCTTTTTCATTGTTGCTGAATCCAATCTTTGCTCTTAAAAAAGTACAACTCAACTCTTGGGGGTGAGGCAGGAGGATTATCAGTTCAAGGCTACCCTGGGATTAGGGTATGGGTTACTGTTATGGTTAGGGTTAGGGTTAGGGTTAGAATTAGGGTTAGGGTTTGGGTTAGGGTTAGGGTTAGGATTAGGGTTTGGGTTAGGGTTAGGTTTAGGGTTAGGGATACGATTAGGATTAGGGTTATGGTTTGGGTTAGGGTTAGGGTTAGGATTAGGGTTAGGGTTAGGGTTAGGGTTAGGCTTAGGGTGTGAGTTAGGTTTAGGGTTAGGTTTAGGGTTTCCGTTTGGGTTAGGGTGAGTGTTAGGGTTAGGGTGTTAAGATTAGGGTTTGGGTTTGGGTTAGGGTTAGTGTTAGGGTTAGGGTTAGGGTTAGGGTTAGGGTTAGGGTTTAGGTTAGGTTTAGGGTTAGGGTTAGGGTTAGGGTTAGGGTTAGGGTTAGGGTTAGGTTTTATTGTTTGGGTTTGGGTTAGCGTTAGGTTTAGAGTTAGGGTTTGGGTTAGGGTTAGGTTATGTGTTAGGTTTAGGGTTAGAGTTAGGGTTAGGGTTAGGGTGTGCGTGTGAGTTAGGGTTAGGTTTAGGGTTGGGGTTAGGGTTAGGATTAGGGTTATGGTTCGGGTTAGGGTTAGGTTTAGGATTAGGGTTAGGGTTAGGGTTTGGGTTAGAGTTAGGGTTAGGGTTTGTGTTTGGGTTAGGGTTAGGGTTTGGGTTTGGGTTAGGTTTAGGGTTAGGGTGAGGATTGCGTTTGGGTTTTGGTGAGGGTTAGGGTTAGGGTTAGGGTTAATGTTTGGTTTAGGGTTTGGGTTTGGGTTAGGGTTAGGGTTTGTGTTAGGGTTAGGTTTAGGGTTAGGGTTTGGGCTAGGGTTAGGTTTAGGGTTAGGGTTTGGGTTACGGTTAGGTTTAGGCTTAATGTTTGGGTTAGGGTTAGGGTTAGGGTTAGGGTTAGGGTTAGGGTTAGGGTTTGGGTTAGTGTTAGAGTTAGGTTTAGGTTAGGGTTTGGGTTAGGGTTAGGGTTAGTGTTAGGTTTAGAGTTAGGGTTAGGGTTAGGGTTAGGGTTAGGGGTAGGGGTAGGGTTTGCGTTTGTGTTAGGGTTTCATTTAGGTTTATGGTTAGGGTTAGGGATAGGGTTAGGGTTTGGTTGAGGGTTAGGTTTTGTGTTAGGGTTAGTGTTTGGGTTTGGGTTCGGGTTAAGGTTAGGGTTAGGGTTAGTGTCAGGGTTAAGGTTTGGGTTTGGTTTAGTTTTAAGGTTAGGTTTTGGGATAGAGTTATGGTTTGGGGTAGGGTTAGTGTTAGGTTTTCGATTAGGGTTAGGGTGAGAATTAGGGTTAGTGTTTGAGTTTGGTTTAGGATTAGGGTTGGGTTAGGGTTAGTGTAAGAGTTAGGATTTGGTTTGGTTAGCGTTAGGGTTAGGGTTTGTGTTAGGGTTAGGATTAGGGTTAGGGTTTGGGTTAGGGTTAGGTTTATTGTTAGGGTTTGGTTTAGGGTTAGCTTTAGGTTTAATGTTTGGGTTAGGGTTAGGGTTTGGGTTATTGTTTGGTTTAGGGTTAGGGTTAGGGTTAGGGTTAGGGTTACGGTTACGGTTAGAGTTTGGGTTAGAGTTAGGTTTAGGGTTATGGATTGGGTTTAGGTTTGGGTTAGGGTTAGGGTTTGTGTTAGGGTTAGGTTTAGGGTTAGGATTTGGGCTAGGGTTAGGTTTAGGGTTAGGGTTTGGGTTAGGGTTAGGGTTAGGTTTAGGGTTAATGTTTGGGTTATGGTTAGGGTTAGGGTTTGGTTTAGGGTTAGGGTTAGGGTTAGGGTTTGTGTTAGGGTTAGGTTTAGGGTTAATGTTTGGGTTAGCTTTACGGTTAGGGTTTGGGTTAGGGTTAGGTTTATGGTTATGGTTAGGGTTTGGGTTACGGTTAGGGTTAGGTTTAGGGTTAGGGTTTGGGTTAGGGTTAGATTTAGGGTCAGGGTTAGGTTTAGGGATAGTGTTATAGTTTGGATTCTGGTTATGGTTAGGGTTTGGGTTAGGGTTAGGATTAGGCTTAGGGTTTGGGTTTGGGTTAGGATTAGGGTAAGGTTTAGTGTTTGGGTTAGGGTTAGGGTTAGGGTTAGGGTCTGGGTTAGGGTTAGGGTTAGGGTTTGGATTATTGTTAGGCTTAGGTTTAGGGTTACATTTTGGGTTTGGGTTAGGGTTAGGTTTAGTGTTAAGTTCAGTGTTAGTCTTTGGGTTTGGTTTATGGTTAGGTATAGGGTTAGGGTGTCTGTTTGAATTAGAGTTAGGGTTAGGGTTAGTGTTAGGGTTAGGGTTTGGGTTACGTTTATGTTCAGGTTTAGTGTTCGGGTTTAGGGTTAGGGTTAGGGTTAGGGTTATGTTAGGTTCAGGTTTAGGGTTAAGGTTTGCGTTAGGGTTGTGTTTAGGGATAGGGTTAGGTTTATGGGTTCGGTAAGTGTTAGTGTTAGGGTTAGGGTTAGGATTAGTCTTAGGGTTAGTGTTTGGGTTTGGGATAGGGTTAGGGTTTGGGTCAGGGTTAGGTTTAGGGTTAGGGTTTGGGTTAGGGTTAGGTTTAGGGTTGATGTTTGGGTTAGGGATAGGGTTAGGGTTTGGGTTAGGGTTAGGATTATGGTTATGGTTAGGGTTTGGGTTAGTGTTAGGTTTAGGGTTAGGGTTTAGGTTAGGGTTAGGTTTAGTGTTAATATTTGGGTTAGGGTTAGGGTTAGGGTTTGGGTTTGGGTTAGGGTTAGGGTTAGGGTTTGTGTTAGTATTACATTTAGTGTTAGGGTTTGGGCTAGGGTTATGGTTAGGTTTAGGGTTAATGTTTGGGTTATGGTTAGGTTTAGTCTTAGGGTTAGGGTTAGGTTTAGGTTTAGGTTTAATGTTTGGGTTAGGGTTAGGGTTAGGTATAGGGTTAGTTTTAGGTTAGGTTTAGGATTAGGGTTAGGGTTAGGGTTAGGGATATGGTTAGGGTTAGTAGAGATAGGCAATTAGGGTTAGTAGTAGAGGTCCTGTATGTGGAGGGCCTGGGCATGGCCAGCAGGCCACACCACCTTCTCCCCTCCTCCTCCCACTTCTCCTGGCTGCTTCTTTTTGTCAAACACTAGATTTTTGACCTAAAGTCAACTAAATCTCTCCAAACTGGTCACCCAAACACAAGAGAATACCACCAAGAAACCTCTGTGTTTCAGCAACTCATCTGAGAGGGCTTTGTCACCTAGCAACACCCTAAACAATGTTTGCCTGGTCACTGCCTCTTGGAGTTCCAGAATCTTAGTCCAAGATTCTGTGACCTCAACACTCCTGCCCACATCAGACACCAATGACAGGAGACTGACCAATAGCACTCAGCAGTCACTTGCAGAGCTCTGCCTGTCTATCATAGCTTCAGAGCAGGTGCGCCTCCCCTGGTCAAGTCATGCCAAGGTTGTTTCCCAGTCCTGCAGCTCTTGCCAGGATTGCACGTGGTTACATAAATAACCAACCTCATTCTTTCTAGAAATTACCATATTATTGATATTGGATTCTTAAGTACTATCAGCTACATTTGAATCAGAAAACTACTTTGGACATCGTTTTCTATGAGGGAAAATATTTTCCTTTTTCATTGTTGCTGAATCCAATCTTTGCTCTTAAAAAAGTACAACTCAACTCTTGGGGGTGAGGCAGGAGGATTATCAGTTCAAGGCTACCCTGGGATTAGGGTATGGGTTACTGTTATGGTTAGGGTTAGCGTTAGGGTTAGAATTAGCTTTAGGGTTATGTTTAGGGTTAGGGTTAGTGTTAGTGTTTGGGTTAGGGTTAGGTTTAGGGTTCGGGATACAATTAGGATTAGGGTTATGGTTTGGGTTAGGGTTAGGGTTAGGATTAGGTTTATAGTTAGGGTGAGGATTGCTTTTGGGTTTTGGTGAGGGTTAGGGTTAGGGTTTGGGTTAATGTTTGGATTAGGGTTTGGGTTTGGGTTAGGGTTAGGTTTTGTGTTAGGGTTAGGTTTAGGGTTAGGGTTTGGGCTAGGGTTAGGTTTAGGGTTAGGGTTTGGGTTACGGTTAGGTTTAGGCTTAATGTTTGGGTTAGGGTTAGTGTTAGGGTTAGGGTTAGGGTTTGGGTTAGTGTTAGAGTTAGGTTTAGGTTAGGGTTTGGGTTAGGGTTAGGGTTAGTGTTAGGTTTAGAGTTAGGGTTAGGGTTAGGGTTAGGGTTAGGGGTAGTGGTAGGGTTTGCGTTTGTGTTAGGGTTTCATTTAGGTTTATGGTTAGGGTTAGGGATAGGTTTAGGGTTTGGTTGAGGGTTAGGTTTTGTGTTAGGGTTAGTGTTTGGGTTTGGGTTCGGGTTAAGGTTAGGGTTAGGGTTAGTGTCAGGGTTAAGGTTTGGGTTTGGTTTAGTTTTAAGGTTAGGTTTTGGGATAGAGTTATGGTTTGGGGTAGGGTTAGTGTTAGGTTTTCGATTAGGGTTAGGGTGAGAATTAGGGTTAGTGTTTGAGTTTGGTTTAGGATTAGGGTTGGGTTAGGGTTAGTGTAAGAGTTAGGATTTGGTTTGGTTAGCGTTAGGGTTAGGGTTTGTGTTAGGGTTAGGATTAGGGTTAGGGTTTGGGTTAGGGTTAGGTTTATTGTTAGGGTTTGGTTTAGGGTTAGCTTTAGGTTTAATGTTTGGGTTAGGGTTAGGGTTTGGGTTATTGTTTGGTTTAGGGTTTGGGTTAGGGTTAGGGTTACGGTTACGGTTAGAGTTTGGGTTAGGGTTAGGTTTAGGGTTATGGATTGGGTTTAGGTTTGGGTTAGGGTTAGGGTTTGTGTTAGGGTTAGGTTTAGGGTTAGGATTTGGGCTAGGGTTTGGTTTAGGGTTAGGGTTAGGGTTAGGGTTAATGTTTGGGTTATGGTTAGGGTTAGGGTTTGGTTTAGGGTTAGGGTTAGGGTTAGGGTTTGTGTGAGGGTTAGGTTTAGGGTTAATGTTTGGGTTAGCTTTAGGGTTAGGGTTAGGGTTAGGGTTAGGTTTATGGTTATGGTTAGGTTTTGGGTTACGGTTAGGGTTAGGTTTAGGGTTAGGGTTTGGGTTAGGGTTAGGTTTAGGGTCAGGGTTAGGTTTAGGGATAGTGTTATAGTTTGGATTCTGGTTATGGTTAGGGTTTGGGTTAGGGTTAGGATTAGGCTTAGGGTTTGGGTTTGGGTTAGGATTAGGGTTAGGTTTAGTGTTTGGGTTAGGGTTAGGGTTAGGGTTAGGGTTTGGGTTAGGGTTAGGGTTTGGGTTATTGTTAGGCTTAGGTTTAGGGTTACGGTTTGGGTTTGGGTTAGGGTTAGGGTTAGTGTTAAGTTCAGTCTTAGTCTTTGGGTTTGGTTTATGGTTAGGTATAGGGTTAGGGTGTTTGTTTGGATTAGAGTTAGGGTTAGGGTTAGTGTTAGAATTAGGGTTTGGGTTAGGTTTATGTTCAGGTTTAGTGTTCGGGTTTAGGGTTAGGGTTAGGGTTAGGGTTATGTTAGGTTCAGGTTTAGGGTTAAGGTTTGCGTTAGGGTTGTGTTTAGGGATAGGGTTAGGTTTATGGGTTCGGTAAGTGTTAGTGTTAGGGTTAGGGTTAGGATTAGTCTTAGGGTTAGTGTTTGGGTTTGGGAAAGGGTTAGGGTTTGGGTCAGGGTTAGGTTTAGGGTTAGGGTTTGGGTTAG
The DNA here is from genome assembly GCA_035773235.1 of Eospalax fontanierii. NCBI lineage: Eukaryota > Metazoa > Chordata > Mammalia > Rodentia > Spalacidae > Eospalax > Eospalax fontanierii. The sequence goes on along the minus strand of JAJHUQ010000057.1, from coordinate 1,932,928 downwards.
GGTTAGGTTTAGGGTTAATGTTTGGGTTAGGGATAGGGTTAGGGTTAGGGTTAGTGTTTTTGTTAGGGTTAGGGTTAGGGTTAGGGTTACGGTTACGGTTAGGGTATGGGTTAGGGTTAGGGTTAGGATTAGGATTTGGGTTTGGATTAGGGTTAGGGTTAGGGTTAGGGTTAGGTTTTGTGTTACTGTTAAGTTTAGGGTTAGGCTTTGGTTTAGGGTTAAGTTTAGCGTTAGTGTTTGGGTTACGGTTAGGTTTAGGGTAAGGGTTTGGTTTATTGTTAGGCTTAGGTTCATGGTTAGGTTTAGGCTTAGGGTTTGGGTTAGGGTTAGGTTTAGGGTTAATGTTTGGGTTAGGGATAGGGTTAGGGTTAGGGTTAGTGTTTTTGTTAGGGTTAGGGTTAGGGTTAGGGTTACGGTTACGGTTAGGGTATGGGTTAGGGTTAGGGTTAGGATTAGGATTTGGGTTTGGATTAGGGTTAGGGTTAGGGTTAGGGTTAGGTTTTGTGTTACTGTTAAGTTTAGGGTTAGGCTTTGGTTTAGGGTTAAGTTTAGCGTTAGTGTTTGGGTTACGGTTAGGTTTAGGGTTAGGGTTTGGTTTATTGTTAGGCTTAGGTTCATGGTTAGGTTTAGGGTTAGGGTTAGGGTTTGGGTTAGTGTTAGGTTTAGGGTTAGTGTTAGGGTTATGGTTAGGGTTAGAATTAGGGTTAGGGTTAGGGTTTGAGTTAGGGTTAGGGTTAGGTTTAGGGTTTCCGTTTGGGTTAGGGTGAGTGTTAGGGTTAGGGTTAGGGTTAGGGTTAGGGTTAGGGTTAGGGTTAGGGTTAGGGTTAGGGTGTGCGTGTGAGTTAGGGTTAGGTTTAGGGTTGGGGTTAGGGTTAGGGTTAGGGTTATGGTTTGGGTTAGGGTTAGGTTTAGGATTAGGGTTAGGGTTAGGGTTTGGGTTAGAGTTAGGGTTAGGGTTTGTGTTTGGGTTGGGATTAGGGTTTGGCTTTGGGTTAGGGTTAGGGTTAGGGTGAGGATTGCGTTTGGGTTTTGGTGAGGGTTAGGGTTAGGGTTCGGGTTAATGTTTGGATTAGGGTTTGGGTTTGGGTTAGGGTTAGGGTTTGTGTTAGGGTTAGGTTTAGGGTTAGGGATTGGGCTAGGGTTAGGTTTAGGGTTAGGGTTTGGGTTACGGTTAGGTTTAGGCTTAATGTTTGGGTTAGGGTTAGGGTTAGGGTTAGGGTTAGGGTTAGAATTTGGGTTAGTGTTAGAGTTAGGTTTAGGTTAGGGTTTGGGTGAGGGTTAGGGTTAGTGTAAGGTTTAGAGTTAGGGTCAGGGTTAGGGTAAGGGTTAGGGGTAGGGGTAGGGTTTGCGTTTGTGTTAGGGTTTCATTTAGGTTTATTGTTAGGGTTAGGGATAGGGTTAGGGTTTGGTTGAGGGTTAGGTTTTGTGTTAGGGTAAGTGTTTGGGTTTGGGTTCGGGTTAAGGTTAGGGTTAGGGTTAGTGTCAGGGTTAAGGTTTGGGTTTGGTTTAGTTTTAAGGTTAGGTTTTGGGATAGAGTTATGGTTTGGGGTAGGGTTAGTGTTAGGTTTTCGATTAGGGTTAGGGTGAGAATTAGGGTTAGTGTTTGAGTTTGGTTTAGGATTAGGGTTGGGTTAGGGTTAGTGTAAGAGTTAGGATTTGGTTTGGTTAGCGTTAGGGTTAGGGTTTGTGTTAGGGTTAGGATTAGGGTTAGGGTTTGGGTTAGGGTTAGGTTTATTGTTAGGGTTTGGTTTAGGGTTAGCTTTAGGTTTAATGTTTGGGTTAGGGTTAGGGTTTGGGTTATTGTTTGGTTTAGGGTTAGGGTTAGGGTTAGGGTTAGGGTTACGGTTACGGTTAGAGTTTGGGTTAGGGTTAGGTTTAGGGTTATGGATTGGGTTTAGGTTTGGGTTAGGGTTAGGGTTTGTGTTAGGGTTAGGTTTAGGGTTAGGATTTGGGCTAGGGTTAGGTTTAGGGTTAGGGTTTGGGTTAGGGTTAGGGTTAGGTTTAGGGTTAATGTTTGGGTTATGGTTAGGGTTAGGGTTTGGTTTAGGGTTAGGGTTAGGGTTTGTGTTAGGGTTAGGTTTAGGGTTAATGTTTGGGTTAGCTTTAGGGTTAGGGTTTGGGTTAGGGTTAGGTTTATGGTTATGGTTAGGGTTTGGGTTACGGTTAGGGTTAGGTTTAGGGTTAGGGTTTGGGTTAGGGTTAGGTTTAGGGTCAGGGTTAGGTTTAGGGATAGTGTTATAGTTTGGATTCTGGTTATGGTTAGGGTTTGGGTTAGGGTTAGGATTAGGCTTAGGGTTTGGGTTTGGGTTAGGATTAGGGTTAGGTTTAGTGTTTGGGTTAGGGTTAGGGTTAGGGTTAGGGTTTGGGTTAGGGTTAGGGTTAGGGTTTGGGTTATTGTTAGGCTTAGGTTTAGGGTTACGGTTTGGGTTTGGGTTAGGGTTAGGGTTAGTGTTAAGTTCAGTGTTAGTCTTTGGGTTTGGTTTATGGTTAGGTATAGGGTTAGGGTGTCTGTTTGGATTAGAGTTAGGGTTAGGGTTAGTGTTAGGGTTAGGGTTTGGGTTAGGTTTATGTTCAGGTTTAGTGTTCGGGTTTAGGGTTAGGGTTAGGGTTATGTTAGGTTCAGGTTTAGGGTTAAGGTTTGCGTTAGGGTTGTATTTAGGGATAGGGTTAGGTTTATGGGTTCGGTAAGTGTTAGTGTTAGGGTTAGGGTTAGGATTAGTCTTAGGGTTAGTGTTTGGGTTTGGGATAGGGTTAGGGTTTGGGTCAGGGTTAGGTTTAGGGTTAGGGTTTGGGTTAGGGTTAGGTTTAGGGTTAATGTTTGGGTTAGGGATAGGGTTAGGGTTTGGGTTAGGGTTAGGATTATGGTTATGGTTAGGGTTTGGGTTAGTGTTAGGTTTAGGGTTAGGGTTTAGGTTAGGGTTATGTTTA
>JAJHUQ010000057.1:1915000-1925000 GCA_035773235.1 Eospalax fontanierii | reverse complement strand
GGTTTAGTGTTAGGTTTAGGGTTAGGGTTTAGGTTACGGTTAGGTTTAGTGTTAATATTTGGGTTAGGGTTAGGGTTAGGGTTAGGGTTTGGGTTTGGGTTAGGGTTAGGGTTAGGGTTTGTGTTAGTGTTACATTTAGTGTTAGGGTTTGGGCTAGGGTTATGGTTAGGTTTAGGGTTAATGTTTGGGTTATGGTTAGGTTTAGTCTTAGGGTTAGGGTTAGGATTAGGTTTAGGTTTAGTGTTTGGGTTAGGGTTAGGGTTAGGTATAGGGTTAGTGTTAGGTTAGGTTTAGGATTAGGGTTAGGGTTAGGGTTAGGGTTAGCGTTAGGGTTAGTAGAGGTAGGCAATTAGGGTTAGTAGTAGAGGTCCTGTATGTGGAGGGCCTGGGCATGGCCAGCAGGCCACACCACTTTCTCCCCTCCTCCTCCCACTTCTCCTGGCTGCTTCTTTTTGTGAAACACTAGATTTTTGACCTAAAGTCAACTAAATCTCTCCAAACTGGTCACCCAAACACAAGAGAATACCACCAAGAAACCTCTGTGTTTCAGCAACTCATCTGAGAGGGCTTTGTCACCTAGCAACACCCTAAACAATGTTTGCCTGGTCACTGCCTCTTGGAGTTTCAGAATCTTAGTCCAAGATTCTGTGACCTCAACACTCCTGCCCACATCAGACACCAATGACAGGAGACTGACCAATAGCACTCAGCAGTCACTTGCAGAGCTCTGCCTGTCTATCATAGCTTCAGAGCAGGTGCGCCTCCCCTGGTCAAGTCATGCCAAGGTTGTTTCCCAGTCCTGCAGCTCTTGCCAGGATTGCACGTGGTTACATAAATAACCAACCTCATTCTTTCTAGAAATTACCATATTATTGATATTGGATTCTTAAGTACTATCAGCTACATTTGAATCAGAAAACTACTTTGGACATCGTTTTCTATGAGGGAAAATATTTTCCTTTTTCATTGTTGCTGAATCCAATCTTTGCTCTTAAAAAAGTACAACTCAACTCTTGGGGGTGAGGCAGGAGGATTATCAGTTCAAGGCTACCCTGGGATTAGGGTATGGGTTACGGTTATGGTTAGGGTTAGGGTTAGGTTTAGAATTAGGGTTAGGGTTAGGTTTAGGGTTAGGGTTAGGGTTAGTGTTTGGGTTAGGGTTAGGTTTAGGGTTAGGGATACGATTAGGATTAGGGTTATGGTTTGGGTTAGGGTTAGGGTTAGGATTAGGGTTAGGGTTAGGGTTAGGGTTAAACTTAGGGTGTGAGTTAGGTTTTGGGTTAGGTTTAGGGTTTCCGTTTGGGTTAGGGTGAGTGTTAGGGTTAGGGTGTTAGGATTAGGGTTTGGGTTTGGGTTAGGGTTAGTGTTAGGGTTAGGGTTAGGGTTAGGGTTTAGGTTAGGTTTAGGGGTAGGGTTAGGGTTAGGGTTAGGGTTAGGGTTAGGGTTTATTGTTTGGGTTTGGGTTAGGGTTAGGTTTAGAGTTAGGGTTTGGGTTAGGGTTATGGTTAGTGTTAGGGTTTGGGTTAGTTTTAGGGTTAGGGTTAGGGTTAGGGTTAGGGTTAGGGTTTGTGTTAGGTTTAGGGTTAGGGTTAGGGTTTGGGTTAGGGTTAGGGTGTGCGTGTGAGTTAGGGTTAGGTTTAGGGTTGGGGTTAGGGTTAGGGTTAGGGTTATGGTTTGGGTTAGGGTTAGGTTTAGGATTAGGGTTAGGGTTAGGGTTTGGGTTAGAGTTAGGGTTAGGGTTTGGGTTTGGGTTAGGGTTAGGGTTTGAGTTTGGGTTAGGGTTAGGGTTAGGGTGAGGATTGCGTTTGGGTTTTGGTGAGGGTTAGGGTTAGGGTTAGGGTTAATGTTTGGATTAGGGTTTGGGTTTGGGTTAGGGTTAGGGTTTGTGTTAGGGTTAGGTTTAGGGTAAGGGTTTGGGGTAGGGTTAGGTTTAGGGTTAGGGTTTGGGTTACGGTTAGGTTTAGGCTTAATGTTTGGGTTAGGGTTAGGGTTAGGGTTTGGGTTAGGGTTAGAGTTAGGTTTAGGGTTAGGGTTTGGGTTAGGGTTAGGGTTAGTGTTAGGTTTAGAGTTAGGGTTAGGGTTAGGGGTAGGGGTATGGGTAGGGTTTGCGTTTGTGTTAGGGTTTCATTTAAGTTTATGGTTAGGGTTAGGGATAGGGTTAGGGTTTGGTTTAGGTTTAGGTTTTGTGTTAGGGTTAGTGTTTGGGTTTGGGTTCGGGTTAAGGTTAGGGTTAGGATTAGTGTCAGGGTTAAGGTTTGGGTTTGGTTTAGTTTTAAGGTTAGGTTTTGGGATAGAGTTATGGTTTGGGGTAGGGTTAGTGTTAGGTTTTCGATTAGGGTTAGCGTGAGAATTAGGGTTAGTGTTTGAGTTTGGTTTAGGATTAGGGTTGGGTTAGGGTTAGTGTAAGGGTTAGGATTTGGTTTGTTAGCGTTAGGGTTAGGGTTTGTGTTAGGGTTAGGATTAGGTTTAGGGTTTGGGTTAGGCTTAGGTTTATTGTTAGGGTTTGGTTTATGGTTAGCTTTAGGTTTAATGTTTGGGTTACGGTTAGGGTTAGGGTTAGGGTTTGGGTTATTGTTAGGTTTAGGGTTAGGGTTAGGGTTAGGGTTAGGGTTACGGTTACGGTTAGAGTTTGGGTTAGGGTTAGGTTTAGGGTTAGGGATTGGGTTTAGGTTTGGGTTAGGGTTAGGTTTTGTGTTAGGGTTAGGTTTAGGGTTAGGGTTTGGGCTAGGGTTAGGTTTAGGGTTAGGGTTTGGGTTAGGGTTAGGGTTAGGTTTACGGTTAATGTTTGGGTTATGGTTAGGGTTAGGGTTAGGTTTAGGGTTAGGGTTAGGGTTAGGGTTTGTGTTAGGGTTAGGTTTAGGGTTAATGTTTGGGTTAGCTTTAGGGTTAGGGTTTGGGTTAGGGTTAGGGTTATGGTTATGGTTAGGGTTTGGGTTAGGGTTAGGGTTAGGTTTAGGGTTAGGGTTTGGGTTAGGGTTAGGTTTAGGGTTAATGTTTGGGTTAGGGTTAGGGTTAGGTATAGGGTTAGGATTTGGTTTAGTGTTAGGTTTAGTGTTAGGGTTACGGTTACCGGTAGAGTTTGGGTTAGGGTTATGGTTAGGGTTAGGTTTTGGGTTTGGGTCAGGGTTAGGTTTAGGGTTAATGTTTGGGTTAGAGTTAGGGTTAGGTATAGGGTTTGGGTTAGGGTTAGGGTTAGCGTGTGTGTTTGGTTTAGGGTTAGGTTTAGGGTTAGGTTTAGGTTTAGGGATAGAGTTATGGTTTGGATTCTGGTTATGGTTAGGGTTTGGGTTAGGGTTAGGGTTAGGTTTAGGGTTTGTGTTTGGGTTAAGGTTAGGGTTATGGTTAGCGTTTGGGTTTGGGTTAGGGTTAGGTTTAGGGTTAGGGTTAGGGTTTGGGTTTGGGTAAGGATTGGGGTTAGGGTTTGGGTTACGTTTAGGGTTAGGGTTAGGGTTAGTGTTTGGGTTTGGGTTTGGGTTAGGGTTACGTTTAGGGTTAGGGTTAGGGTTAGGTTTAGATTTAGGATTAGGTTTAGTGTTTGAGTTAGGGTTAGGTTTAGGGTTAGGGATACGATTAGGATTAGGGTTATGGTTTGGGTTAGAGTTAGGGTTAGAATTAGCGTTAGGGTTAGGGTTAGGGTTAGGGTTATGGTGTGAGTTAGGTTTAGGGTTAGGTTTAGGGTTTCCGTTTGGTATAGGGTGAGTGTTAGGGTTAGGGTTAGGGTTAGGGTTAGGTTAGGGTTAGGGTGTGCGTTTGGGTTAGGGTTAGGTTTAGGGTTAGGGATAGAGTTATGGTTTGTGTTCTGGTTATGGTTAGGGTTTGGGTTAGGGTTAGGGTTAGGTTTAGGGTTAGCGTTTGGGTTTGGATTGGGGTTAGGTTTAGGGTTAGGGTTAGTGTTAGGGTTTGGTTTGCGTTAGGATTAGGGTTAGGGTTAGGGTTAGGGTTAGGGTTAGGGTTAGGGTTAGGGTTAGGGTTAGGTTTAGGGTTTGGGTTATAGTTAGGTTTAGGTGTAGAGTTTGGGTTAGGGTTAGGTTTAGGGTTAATGATTGGCTTAGGTTTGGGTTAGGGATAGGGTTAGGGTTAGGGTTAGTGTTATGGTTAGGGTTAGGGTTTGGGTTAGGGTTAGGGTTAGGGTCAGGGTTAGGTTTAGGGATAGTGTTATAGTTTGGATTCTGGTTATGGTTAGGGTTTGGGTTAGGGTTAGGATTAGGCTTAGGGTTTGGGTTTGGGTTAGGATTAGGGTTAGGTTTAGTGTTTGGGTTAGGGTTAGGGTTAGGGTTAGGGTTTGGTTTAGGGTTAGGGTTAGGGTTTGGGTTATTGTTAGGCTTAGGTTTAGGGTTACGGTTTGGGTTTGGGTTAGGGTTAGGGTTAGTGTTAAGTTCAGTGTTAGTCTTTGGGTTTGGTTTATGGTTAGGTATAGGGTTAGGGTGTCTGTTTGGATTAGAGTTAGTGTTAGGGTTAGTGTTAGGGTTAGGGTTTGGGTTAGGTTTATGTTCAGGTTTAGTGTTCGGGTTTAGGGTTAGGGTTAGGGTTAGGGTTATGTAAGGTTCAGGTTTAGGGTTAAGGTTTGCGTTAGGGTTGTGTTTAGGGATAGGGTTAGGTTTATGGGTTCGGTAAGTGTTAGTGTTAGGGTTAGGGTTAGGATTAGTCTTAGGGTTAGTGTTTGGGTTTGGGATAGGGTTAGGGTTTGGGTCAGGGTTAGGTTTAGGGTTAGGGTTTGGGTTAGGGTTAGGTTTAGGGTTAATGTTTTGGTTAGGGATAGGGTTAGGGTTTGGGTTAGGGTTAGGATTGTGGTTATGGTTAGGGTTTGGGTTACTGTTAGGTTTAGGGTTAGGGTTTAGGTTAGGGTTAGGTTTAGTGTTAATATTTGGGTTAGGGTTAGGGTTAGGGTTTGGGTTTGGGTTAGGGTTAGGGTTAGGGTTTGTGTTAGTGTTACATTTAGTGTTAGGGTTTGGGCTAGGGTTATGGTTAGGTTTAGGGTTAATGTTTGGGTTATGGTTAGGTTTAGTCTTACGGTTAGGGTTAGGTTTAGGTTTAGGTTTAATGTTTGGGTTAGGGTTAGGGTTAGGTATAGGGTTAGTTTTAGGTTAGGTTTAGGATTAGGGTTAGTGTTAGGGTTTGGGATATGGTTAGGGTTAGTAGAGGTAGGCAATTAGGGTTAGTAGTAGAGGTCCTGTATGTGGAGGGCCTGGGCATGGCCAGCAGGCCACACCACCTTCTCCCCTCCTCCTCCCACTTCTCCTGGCTGCTTCTTTTTGTGAAACACTAGATTTTTGACCTAAAGTCAACTAAATCTCTCCAAACTGGTCACCCAAACACAAGAGAATACCACCAAGAAACCTCTGTGTTTCAGCAACTCATCTGAGAGGGCTTTGTCACCTAGCAACACCCTAAACAATGTTTGCCTGGTCACTGCCTCTTGGAGTTCCAGAATCTTAGTCCAAGATTCTGTGACCTCAACACTCCTGCCCACATCAGACACCAATGACAGGAGACTGACCAATAGCACTCAGCAGTCACTTGCAGCGCTCTGCCTGTCTATCATAGCTTCAGAGCAGGTGCGCCTCCCCTGGTCAAGTCATGCCAAGGTTGTTTCCCAGTCCTGCAGCTCTTGCCAGGATTGCACGTGGTTACATAAATAACCAACCTCATTCTTTCTAGAAATTACCATATTATTGATATTGGATTCTTAAGTACTATCAGCTACATTTGAATCAGAAAACTACTTTGGACATCGTTTTCTATGAGGGAAAATATTTTCCTTTTTCATTGTTGCTGAATCCAATCTTTGCTCTTAAAAAAGTACAACTCAACTCTTGGGGGTGAGGCAGGAGGATTATCAGTTCAAGGCTACCCTGGGATTAGGGTATGGGTTACTGTTATGGTTAGGGTTAGGGTTAGGGTTAGAATTAGGGTTAGGGTTATGTTTAGGGTTAGGGTTAGGGTTAGTGTTTGGGTTAGGGTTAGGTTTAGGGTTAGGGATACGATTAGGATTAGGGTTATGGTTTGGGTTAGGGTTAGGGTTAGGATTAGGGTTAGGGTTAGGGTTAGGGTTAGGCTTAGGGTGTGAGTTAGGTTTAGGGTTAGGTTTAGGGTTTCCGTTTGGGTTAGGGTGAGTGTTAGGGTTAGGGTGTTAGGATTAGGGTTTGGGTTTGGGTTAGGGTTAGTGTTAGGGTTAGGGTTAGGGTTAGGGTTAGGGTTAGGGTTTAGGTTAGGTTTAGGGTTAGGGTTAGGGTTAGGGTTAGGGTTAGGGTTAGGGTTAGGGTTAGGGTTTATTGTTTGGGTTTGGGTTAGCGTTAGGTTTAGAGTTAGGGTTTGGGTTAGGGTTAGGGTTTGTGTTAGGTTTAGGGTTAGGGTTAGTGTTAGGGTTAGGGTGTGCGTGTGAGTTAGGGTTAGGTTTAGGGTTGGGGTTAGGGTTAGGTTTAGGGTTATGGTTTGGGTTAGGGTTAGGTTTAGGATTAGGGTTAGGGTTAGGGTTTGGGTTAGAGTTAGGGTTAGGGTTTGTGTTTGGGTTAGGGTTAGGGTTTGGGTTTGCGTTAGGGTTAGGGTTAGGGTGAGGATTGCGTTTGGGTTTTGGTGAGGGTTAGGGTTAGGGTTAGGGTTAATGTTTGGATTAGGGTTTGGGTTTGGGTTAGGGTTAGGGTTTGTGTTAGGGTTAGGTTTAGGGTTAGGGTTTGGGCTAGGGTTAGGTTTAGGGTTAGGGTTTGGGTTACGGTTAGGTTTAGGCTTAATGTTTGGGTTAGGGTTAGGGTTAGGGTTAGGGTTTGGGTTAGTGTTAGAGTTAGGTTTAGGTTAGGGTTTGGGTTAGGGTTAGGGTTAGTGTTAGGTTTAGAGGTAGGGTTAGGGTTAGGGTTAGGGTTGGGGGTAGGGGTAGGGTTTGCGTTTGTGTTAGGGTTTCATTTAGGTTTATGGTTAGGGTTAGGGATAGGGTTAGGGTTTGGTTGAGGGTTAGGTTTTGTGTTAGGGTTAGTGTTTGGGTTTGGGTTCGGGTTAAGGTTAGGGTTAGGGTTAGTGTCAGGGTTAAGGTTTGGGTTTGGTTTAGTTTTAAGGTTAGGTTTTGGGATAGAGTTATGGTTTGGGGTAGGGTTAGTGTTAGGTTTTCGATTAGGGTTAGGGTGAGAATTAGGGTTAGTGTTTGAGTTTGGTTTAGGATTAGGGTTGGCTTAGGGTTAGTGTAAGAGTTAGGATTTGGTTTGGTTAGCGTTAGGGTTAGGGTTTGTGTTACGGTTAGGATTAGGGTTAGGGTTTGGGTTAGGGTTAGGTTTATTGTTAGGGTTTGGTTTAGGGTTAGCTTTAGGTTTAATGTTTGGGTTAGGGTTAGGGTTTGGGTTATTGTTTGGTTTAGGGTTAGGGTTAGGGTTAGGGTTAGGGTTACGGTTACGGTTAGAGTTTGGGTTAGGGTTAGGTTTAGGGTTATGGATTGGGTTTAGGTTTGGGTTAGGGTTAGGGTTTGTGTTAGGGTTAGGTTTAGGGTTAGGATTTGGGCTAGGGTTAGGTTTAGGGTTAGGGTTTGGGTTAGGGTTAGGGTTAGGTTTAGGGTTAATGTTTGGGTTATGGTTAGGGTTAGGGTTTGGTTTAGGGTTAGGGTTAGGGTTAGGGTTTGTGTTAGGGTTAGGTTTAGGGTTAATGTTTGGGTTAGCTTTAGGGTTAGGGTTTGGGTTAGGGTTAGGTTTATGGTTATGGTTGGGTTTGGGTTACGGGTAGGGTTAGGTTTAGGGTTAGGGATTGGGTTAGGGTTAGGTTTAGGGTCAGGGTTAGGTTTAGGGATAGTGTTATAGTTTGGATTCTGGTTATGGTTAGGGTTTGGGTTAGGGTTAGGATTAGGCTTAGGGTTTGGGTTTGGGTTAGGATTAGGGTTAGGTTTAGTGTTTGGGTTAGGGTTAGGGTTAGGGTTTGGGTTAGGGTTAGGGTTAGGGTTTGGGTTATTGTGAGGCTTAGGTTTAGGGTTACGGTTTGGGTTTGGGTTAGGGTTACGGTTAGTGTTAAGTTCAGTGTTAGTCTTTGGGTTTGGTTTATGGTTAGGTATAGGGTTAGGGTGTCTGTTTGGATTAGAGTTAGGGTTAGGGTTAGTGTTAGGGTTAGGGTTTGGGTTAGGTTTATGTTCAGGTTTAGTGTTCGGGTTTAGGGTTAGGGTTAGGGTTAGGGTTATGTTAGGTTCAGGTTTAGGGTTAAGGTTTGCGTTAGGGTTGTGTTTAGGGATAGGGTTAGGTTTATGGGTTCGGTAAGTGTTAGTGTTATGGTTAGGGTTAGGATTAGTCTTAGGGTTAGTGTTTGGGTTTGGGATAGGGTTAGGGTTTGGGTCAGGGTTAGGTTTAGGGTTAGGGTTTGGGTTAGGGTTAGGTTTAGGGTTAATGTTTGGGTTAGGGATAGGGTTAGTGTTAGGGTTAGTGTTTGTGATAGGGTAAGGGTTAGGGTTAGGGTTACGGTTACGGTTTGGGTTATGGGTTAGGGTTAGGGTTAGGATTAGGATTTGAGTTTGGATTAGGGTTAGGGTTAGGGTTAGGGTTAGGTTTTGTGTTACTGTTAAGTTTACGGTTAGGCTTTGGGTTAGGGTTAAGTTTACCGTTAGTGTTTGGGTTACGGTTAGGTTTAGGGTTAGGGTTTGGTTTATTGTTAGGCTTAGGTTCATGGATAGGTTTAGGGTTAGGGTTAGGGTTTGGGTTAGTGTTAGGTTTAGGGTTAGTGTTACGGTTAGGGTTAGGGTTAGAATTAGGGTTAGGGTTAGGGTTTGAGTTAGGGTAAGCGTTAGGTATAGGGTTTCCGTTTGGGTTAGGGTGAGTGTTAGGGTTACGGTTAGGGTTAGGGTTAGGATTAGGGTTTGGGTTAGGGTTAGGGTTAGGGTTAGGGTTAGGGTTATGCTCAGGCTTTGCCTTAGGGTTAGCGTTACGATTAGGTTCATGATTTGGGTGAGGGTTACGGTTAGGTTTTGGGTTTGGGTTGCGGTATTCGTTAGGTTTAGCCTTAGGGTTTGAGTTTGGCTTAGGCTTAGTGTTTGTGTTACTGTTAGGTTTAGGGTTAGGTTAGGGTTTGGTTTGGTTTAAGGTTAGGGTTAGAGTTAGGGTTTGGGTTAAGGTTAGGGTTAGGGTTTAGGTTAGAGTTAGGATTATCGTCAGTGTTTGGGTTAGGGTTAGGGTTAGGGTTAGGGTTAGGGTGTGCATTTGGGTTAGGTTTAGGTTTAGGGTTAGGGTTAGATTCAGGGATAGTGTTATGGTTTGGATTCTGGTTATGGTTAGGGTTTGGTTTAGGGTTAGGTTTAGGGTTAGGGTTTGGGTTTGGGTTAGGATTAGGGTTAAGGTTAGGGTTAGGGTTTGTGTTTGGTTTAGGGTTAGGGTCAGGGTTAGGGTTTGGGTTAGATTTAGTGTTAGGGTTTGGGTTATTGTTAAGGATAGGGTTAGGGTTAGGGTTTGGGTTTGCGTTAGGGTTAGGGTTAGTGTTAAGTTCCTTGTTAGGGTTTGGGGTTGGTTTAGGGTTAGGTATAGGGTTAGTGTATGGGTTTGGATTAGAGTTAGGGTTAGGGTTAGTGTTAGGGTTAGGGTTTGGTTTAGGTTTATGTTCAGGTTTAGTGTTCGGTTTTAGGGTTAGGGTTAGGGTCAGGTTTAGGGTTAAGGTTTGGGTTAGGGTTGTGTTTAGGGATAGGTTTATGCTTATGGGTTCCGTTAGTGTTAGGGTTAGGTTTAGGGTTAGGATTAGGCTTAGGGTTAGTGTTTGGGTTTGGGATAGGGTTAGGGTTTGTGTTAGGGTTAGGTTTAGGGTTAGGGTTTGGGATAGGGTTAGGTTTAGGTTTAGGGTTTGGGTTAGGGTTAGTTTTAGGGTTAATTTTTGGGTTAGCTTTAGGGTTACGGTTTGGGTTAGGGTTAGGATTATGGTTATGGTTAGGGTTTGCTTTAGTGTTAGGTTTAGGGTTAGGGTTTAGGTTAGGGTTAGGTTTAGTGTTAATATTTGGGTTAGGGTTAGGGTTAGGGTTAGGGTTAGGGTTTGGGTTTGGGTTAGGGTTAGGGTTAGG
>JAJHUQ010000057.1:1887500-1905000 GCA_035773235.1 Eospalax fontanierii | reverse complement strand
GGGGTAGGGTTAGTGTTAGGTTTTCGATTAGGGTTAGCGTGAGAATTAGGGTTAGTGTTTGAGTTTGGTTTAGGATTAGGGTTGGGTTAGGGTTAGTGTAAGGGTTAGGATTTGGTTTGTTAGCGTTAGGGTTAGGGTTTGTGTTAGGGTTAGGATTAGGTTTAGGGTTTGGGTTAGGGTTAGGTTTATTGTTAGGGTTTGGTTTATGGTTAGCTTTAGGTTTAATGTTTGGGTTAGGGTTAGGGTTAGGGTTAGGGTTTGGGTTATTGTTAGGTTTAGGGTTAGGGTTAGGGTTAGGGTTAGGGTTACGGTTACGGTTAGAGTTTGGGTTAGGGTTAGGTTTAGGGTTAGGGATTGGGTTTAGGTTTGGGTTAGGGTTAGGGTTTGTGTTAGGGTTAGGTTTAGGGTTAGGGTTTGGGCTAGGGTTAGGTTTAGGGTTAGGGTTTGGGTTCGGGTTAGGGTTAGGTTTACGGTTAATGTTTGGGTTATGGTTAGGGTTAGGGTTAGGTTTAGGGTTAGGGTTAGGGTTAGGGTTTGTGTTAGGGTTAGGTTTAGGGTTAATGTTTGGGTTAGCTTTAGGGTTAGGGTTTGGGTTAGGGTTAGGGTTATGGTTATGGTTAGGGTTTGGGTTAGGGTTAGGGTTAGGTTTAGGGTTAGGGTTTGGGTTAGGGTTAGGTTTAGGGTTAATGTTTGGGTTAGGGTTAGGGTTAGGTATAGGGTTAGGATTTGGTTTAGTGTTAGGTTTAGTGTTAGGGTTAGGGTTACCGGTAGAGTTTGGGTTAGGATTATGGTTAGGGTTAGGTTTTGGGTTTGGGTCAGGGTTAGGTTTAGGGTTAATGTTTGGGTTAGAGTTAGGGTTAGGTATAGGGTTTGGGTTAGGGTTAGGGTTAGCGTGTGTGTTTGGTTTAGGGTTAGGTTTAGGGTTAGGTTTAGGTTTAGGGATAGAGTTATGGTTTGGATTCTGGTTATGGTTAGGGTTTGGGTTAGGGTTAGGGTTAGGTTTAGGGTTTGGGTTTGGGTTAAGGTTAGGGTTATGGTTAGCGTTTGGGTTTGGGTTAGGGTTAGGTTTAGGGTTAGGGTTAGGGTTTGGGTTTGGGTAAGGATTGGGGTTAGGGTTTGGGTTACGTTTAGGGTTAGGGTTAGGGTTAGTGTTTGGGTTTGGGTTTGGGTTAGGGTTACGTTTAGGGTTAGGGTTAGGGTTAGGTTTAGATTTAGGATTAGGTTTAGTGTTTGAGTTAGGGTTAGGTTTAGGGTTAGGGATACGATTAGGATTAGGGTTATGGTTTGGGTTAGAGTTAGGGTTAGAATTAGCGTTAGGGTTAGGGTTAGGGTTAGGGTTATGGTGTGAGTTAGGTTTAGGGTTAGGTTTAGGGTTTCCGTTTGGTATAGGGTGAGTGTTAGGGTTAGGGTTAGGGTTAGGGTTAGGTTAGGGTTAGGGTGTGCGTTTGGGTTAGGGTTAGGTTTAGGGTTAGGGATAGAGTTATGGTTTGTGTTCTGGTTATGGTTAGGGTTTGGGTTAGGGTTAGGTTTAGGGTTAGCGTTTGGGTTTGGATTAGGGTTAGGTTTAGTGTTAGGGTTAGTGTTAGGGTTTGGTTTGCGTTAGGATTAGGGTTAGGGTTAGGGTTAGGGTTAGGGTTAGGGTTAGGGTTAGGGTTAGGGTTAGGTTTAGGGTTTGGGTTATAGTTAGGTTTAGGTGTGGAGTTTGGGTTAGGGTTAGGTTTAGGGTTAGTGATTGGCTTAGGTTTGGGTTAGGGATAGGGTTAGGGTTAGGGTTAGGGTTAGGGTTAGGGTTAGGGTTTGGGTTAGGGTTAGGGTTAGGGTCAGGGTTAGGTTTAGGGATAGTGTTATAGTTTGGATTCTGGTTATGGTTAGGGTTTGGGTTAGGGTTAGGATTAGGCTTAGGGTTTGGGTTTGGGTTAGGATTAGGGTTAGGTTTAGTGTTTGGGTTAGGGTTAGGGTTAGGGTTAGGGTTTGGTTTATTGTTAGGGTTAGGGTTTGGGTTATTGTTAGGCTTAGGTTTAGGGTTACGGTTTGGGTTTGGGTTAGGGTTAGGGTTAGTGTTAAGTTCAGTGTTAGTCTTTGGGTTTGGTTTATGGTTAGGTATAGGGTTAGGGTGTCTGTTTGGATTAGAGTTAGTGTTAGGGTTAGTGTTAGGGTTAGGGTTTGGGTTAGGTTTATGTTCAGGTTTAGTGTTCGGGTTTAGGGTTAGGGTTAGGGTTAGGGTTATGTAAGGTTCAGGTTTAGGGTTAAGGTTTGCGTTAGGGTTGTGTTTAGGGATAGGGTTAGGTTTATGGGTTCGGTAAGTGTTAGTGTTAGGGTTAGGGTTAGGATTAGTCTTAGGGTTAGTGTTTGGGTTTGGGATAGGGTTAGGGTTTGGGTCAGGGTTAGGTTTAGGGTTAGGGTTTGGGTTAGGGTTAGGTTTAGGGTTAATGTTTGGGTTAGGGATAGGGTTAGGGTTTGGGTTAGGGTTAGGATTATGGTTATGGTTAGGGTTTGGGTTAGTGTTAGGTTTAGGGTTAGGGTTTAGGTTAGGGTTAGGTTTAGTGTTAATATTTGGGTTAGGGTTAGGGTTAGGGTTTGGGTTTGGGTTAGGGTTAGGGTTAGGGTTTGTGTTAGTGTTACATTTAGTGTTAGGGTTTGGGCTAGGGTTATGGTTAGGTTTAGGGTTAATGTTTGGGTTATGGTTAGGTTTAGTCTTAGGGTTAGGGTTAGGTTTAGGTTTAGATTTAATGTTTGGGTTAGGGTTAGGGTTAGGTATAGGGTTAGTTTTAGGTTAGGTTTAGGATTAGGGTTAGTGTTAGGGTTAGGGATATGGTTAGGGTTAGTAGAGGTAGGCAATTAGGGTTAGTAGTAGAGGTCCTGTATGTGGAGGGCCTGGGCATGGCCAGCAGGCCACACCACCTTCTCCCCTCCTCCTCCCACTTCTCCTGGCTGCTTCTTTTTGTCAAACACTAGATTTTTGACCTAAAGTCAACTAAATCTCTCCAAACTGGTCACCCAAACACAAGAGAATACCACCAAGAAACCTCTGTGTTTCAGCAACTCATCTGAGAGGGCTTTGTCACCTAGCAACACCCTAAACAATGTTTGCCTGGTCACTGCCTCTTGGAGTTCCAGAATCTTAGTCCAAGATTCTGTGACCTCAACACTCCTGCCCACATCAGACACCAATGACAGGAGACTGACCAATAGCACTCAGCAGTCACTTGCAGCGCTCTGCCTGTCTATCATAGCTTCAGAGCAGGTGCGCCTCCCCTGGTCAAGTCATGCCAAGGTTGTTTCCCAGTCCTGCAGCTCTTGCCAGGATTGCACGTGGTTACATAAATAACCAACCTCATTCTTTCTAGAAATTACCATATTATTGATATTGGATTCTTAAGTACTATCAGCTACATTTGAATCAGAAAACTACTTTGGACATCGTTTTCTATGAGGGTAAATATTTTCCTTTTTCATTGTTGCTGAATCCAATCTTTGCTCTTAAAAAAGTACAACTCAACTCTTGGGGGTGAGGCAGGAGGATTATAAGTTCAAGGCTACCCTGGGATTAGGGTATGGGTTACTGTTATGGTTAGGGTTAGGGTTAGGGTTAGAATTAGGGTTAGGGTTATGTTTAGGGTTAGGGTTAGGGTTAGTGTTTGGGTTAGGGTTAGGTTTAGGGTTAGGGATACGATTAGGATTAGGGTTATGGTTTGGGTTAGGGATAGGGTTAGGATTAGGGCTAGGGTAAGGGTTAGGGTTAGGCTTAGGGTGGGAGGTAGGTTTAGGGTTAGGTTTAGGGTTTCCGTTTGGGTTAGGGTGAGTGTTAGGGTTAGGGTGTTAGGATTAGGGTTTGGGTTTGGGTTAGGGTTAGTGTTAGGGTTAGGGTTAGGGTTAGGGTTAGGGTTTAGGTTAGGTTTAGGGTTAGGGTTAGGGTTAGGGTTAGGGTTAGGGTTAGGGTTAGGGTTAGGGTTTATTGTTTGGGTTTGGGTTAGCGTTAGGTTTAGAGTTAGGGTTTGGGTTAGGGTTAGGGTTTGTGTTAGGTTTAGGGTTAGGGTTAGTGTTAGGGTTAGGGTGTGCGTGTGAGTTAGGGTTAGGTTTAGGGTTGGGGTTAGGGTTAGGGTTAGGGTTATGGTTTGGGTTAGGGTTAGGTTTAGGATTAGGGTTAGGGTTAGGGTTTGGGTTAGAGTTAGGGTTAGGGTTTGTGTTTGGGTTAGGGTTAGGGTTTGGGTTTGCGTTAGGGTTAGGGTTAGGGTGAGGATTGCGTTTGGGTTTTGGTGAGGGTTAGGGTTAGGGTTAGGGTTAATGTTTGGATTAGGGTTTGGGTTTGGGTTAGGGTTAGGGTTTGTGTTAGGGTTAGGTTTAGGGTTAGGGTTTGGGCTAGGGTTAGGTTTAGGGTTAGGGTTTGGGTTACGGTTAGGTTTAGGCTTAATGTTTGGGTTAGGGTTAGGGTTAGGGTTAGGGTTTGGGTTAGTGTTAGAGTTAGGTTTAGGTTAGGGTTTGGGTTAGGGTTAGGGTTAGTGTTAGGTTTAGAGTTAGGGTTAGGGTTAGGGTTAGGGTTAGGGGTAGGGGTAGGGTTTGCGTTTGTGTTAGGGTTTCATTTAGGTTTATGGTTAGGGTTAGGGATAGGGTTAGGGTTTGGTTGAGGGTTAGGTTTTGTGTTAGGGTTAGTGTTTGGGTTTGGGTTCGGGTTAAGGTTAGGGTTAGGGTTAGTGTCAGGGTTAAGGTTTGGGTTTGGTTTAGTTTTAAGGTTAGGTTTTGGGATAGAGTTATGGTTTGGGGTAGGGTTAGTGTTAGGTTTTCGATTAGGGTTAGGGTGAGAATTAGGGTTAGTGTTTGAGTTTGGTTTAGGATTAGGGTTGGCTTAGGGTTAGTGTAAGAGTTAGGATTTGGTTTGGTTAAGGTTAGGGTTAGGGTTTGTGTTACGGTTAGGATTAGGGTTAGGGTTTGGGTTAGGGTTAGGTTTATTGTTAGGGTTTGGTTTAGGGTTAGCTTTAGGTTTAATGTTTGGGTTAGGGTTAGGGTTTGGGTTATTGTTTGGTTTAGGGTTAGGGTTAGGGTTAGGGTTAGGGTTACGGTTACGGTTAGAGTTTGGGTTAGGGTTAGGTTTAGGGTTATGGATTGGGTTTAGGTTTGGGTTAGGGTTAGGGTTTGTGTTAGGGTTAGGTTTAGGGTTAGGATTTGGGCTAGGGTTAGGTTTAGGGTTAGGGTTTGGGTTAGGGTTAGGGTTAGGTTTAGGGTTAATGTTTGGGTTATGGTTAGGGTTAGGGTTTGGTTTAGGGTTAGGGTTAGGGTTAGGGTTTGTGTTAGGGTTAGGTTTAGGGTTAATGTTTGGGTTAGCTTTAGGGTTAGGGTTTGGGTTAGGGTTAGGTTTATGGTTATGGTTAGGGTTTGGGTTACGGGTAGGGTTAGGTTTAGGGTTAGGGATTGGGTTAGGGTTAGGTTTAGGGTCAGGGTTAGGTTTAGGGATAGTGTTATAGTTTGGATTCTGGTTATGGTTAGGGTTTGGGTTAGGGTTAGGATTAGGCTTAGGGTTTGGGTTTGGGTTAGGATTAGGGTTAGGTTTAGTGTTTGGGTTAGGGTTAGGGTTAGGGTTTGGGTTAGGGTTAGGGTTAGGGTTTGGGTTATTGTGAGGCTTAGGTTTAGGGTTACGGTTTGGGTTTGGGTTAGGGTTACGGTTAGTGTTAAGTTCAGTGTTAGTCTTTGGGTTTGGTTTATGGTTAGGTATAGGGTTAGGGTGTCTGTTTGGATTAGAGTTAGGGTTAGGGTTAGTGTTAGGGTTAGGGTTTGGGTTAGGTTTATGTTCAGGTTTAGTGTTCGGGTTTAGGGTTAGGGTTAGGGTTAGGGTTATGTTAGGTTCAGGTTTAGGGTTAAGGTTTGCGTTAGGGTTGTGTTTAGGGATAGGGTTAGGTTTATGGGTTCGGTAAGTGTTAGTGTTATGGTTAGGGTTAGGATTAGTCTTAGGGTTAGTGTTTGGGTTTGGGATAGGTTTAGGGTTTGGGTCAGGGTTAGGTTTAGGGTTAGGGTTTGGGTTAGGGTTAGGTTTAGGGTTAATGTTTGGGTTAGGGATAGGGTTAGGGTTAGGGTTAGTGTTTTTGATAGGGTTAGGGTTAGGGTTAGGGTTACGGTTACGGTTTGGGTTATGGGTTAGGGTTAGGGTTATGATTAGGATTTGAGTTTGGATTAGGGTTAGGGTTAGGGTTAGGGTTAGGTTTTGTGTTACTGTTAAGTTTAGGGTTAGGCTTTGGGTTAGGGTTAAGTTTAGCGTTAGTGTTTGGGTTACGGTTAGGTTTAGGGTTAGGGTTTGGTTTATTGTTAGGCTTAGGTTCATGGTTAGGTTTAGGGTTAGGGTTAGGGTTTGGGTTAGTGTTAGGTTTAGGGTTAGTGTTACGGTTAGGGTTAGGGTTAGAATTAGGGTTAGGGTTAGGGTTTGAGTTAGGGTAAGGGTTAGGTTTAGGGTTTCCGTTTGGGTTAGGGTGAGTGTTAGGGTTACGGTTAGGGTTAGGGTTAGGATTAGGGTTTGGGTTAGGGTTAGGGTTACGGTTAGGGTTAGGGTTATGTTCAGGTTTTGGTTTAGGGTTAGTGTTACGATTAGGTTCATGATTTGGGTGAGGGTTACGGTTAGGTTTTGGGTTTGGGTTGGGGTATTCGTTAGGTTTAGGGTTAGGGTTTGAGTTTGGGTTAGGGTTAGGGTTTGTGTTACTGTTAGGTTTAGGGTTAGGTTAGGGTTTGGTTTGGTTTAAGGTTAGGGTTAGAGTTAGGGTTTGGGTTAAGGTTAGGGTTAGGGTTTAGGTTAGAGTTAGGGTTATCGTCAGTGTTTGGGTTAGGGTTAGGGTTAGGGTTAGGGTTAGGGTGTGCATTTGGGTTAGGTTTAGGTTTAGGGTTAGGGTTAGATTCAGGGATAGTGTTATGGTTTGGATTCTGGTTATGGTTCGGGTTTGGTTTAGGGTTAGGTTTAGGGTTAGGGTTTGGGTTTGGGTTAGGATTAGGGTTAAGGTTAGGGTTAGGGTTTGTGTTTGGTTTAGGGTTAGGGTCAGGGTTAGGGTTTGGGTTAGATTTAGTGTTAGGGTTTGGGTTATTGTTAAGGATAGGGTTAGGGTTAGGGTTTGGGTTTGCGTTAGGGTTAGGGTTAGTGTTAAGTTCCTTGTTAGGGTTTGGGGTTGGTTTAGGGTTAGGTATAGGGTTAGTGTATGGGTTTGGATTAGAGTTAGGGTTAGGGTTAGTGTTAGGGTTAGGGTTTGGTTTAGGTTTATGTTCAGGTTTAGTGTTCGGTTTTAGGGTTAGGGTTAGGGTCAGGTTTAGGGTTAAGGTTTGGGTTAGGGTTGTGTTTAGGGATAGGTTTATGCTTATGGGTTCCGTTAGTGTTAGGGTTAGGTTTAGGGTTAGGATTAGGCTTAGGGTTAGTGTTTGGGTTTGGGATAGGGTTAGGGTTTGTGTTAGGGTTAGGTTTAGGGTTAGGGTTTGGGCTAGGGTTAGGTTTAGGTTTAGGGGTTGGGATAGGGTTAGTTTTAGGGTTAATTTTTGGGTTACCTTCAGGGTTACGGTATGGGTTAGGGTTAGGATTATGGGTATGGTTAGGGTTTGCTTTAGTGTTAGGTTTAGGGGTAGGGTTTAGGCTAGGGTTAGGTTTAGTGTTAATATTTGGGTTAGGGTTAGGGTTAGCGTTAGGGTTAGGGTTTGGGTTTGGGTTAGGGTTAGGGTTAGGGTTTGTGTTAGTGTTACATTTAGTGTTAGGGTTTGGGCTAGGGTTATGGTTAGGTTTAGGGTTAATGTTTGGGTTATGGTTAGGTTTAGTCTTAGGGTTAGGGTTAGGATTAGGGTTAGGTTTAATGTTTGGGTTAGGGTTAGGGTTAGGTATAGGGTTAGTGTTAGGTTAGGTTTAGGATTAGGGTTAGGGTTAGGGTTAGGGTTAGCGTTAGGGTTAGTAGAGGTAGGCAATTAGGGTTAGTAGTAGAGGTCCTGTATGTGGAGGGCCTGGGCATGGCCAGCAGGCCACACCACCTTCTCCCCTCCTCCTCCCACTTCTCCTGGCTGCTTCTTTTTGTGAAACACTAGATTTTTGACCTAAAGTCAACTAAATCTCTCCAAACTGGTCACCCAAACACAAGAGAATACCACCAAGAAACCTCTGTGTTTCAGCAACTCATCTGAGAGGGCTTTGTCACCTAGCAACACCCTAAACAATGTTTGCCTGGTCACTGCCTCTTGGAGTTCCAGAATCTTAGTCCAAGATTCTGTGACCTCAACACTCCTGCCCACATCAGACACCAATGACAGGAGACTGACCAATAGCACTCAGCAGTCACTTGCAGAGCTCTGCCTGTCTATCATAGCTTCAGAGCAGGTGCGCCTCCCCTGGTCAAGTCATGCCAAGGTTGTTTCCCAGTCCTGCAGCTCTTGCCAGGATTGCACGTGGTTACATAAATAACCAACCTCATTCTTTCTAGAAATTACCATATTATTGATATTGGATTCTTAAGTACTATCAGCTACATTTGAATCAGAAAACTACTTTGGACATCGTTTTCTATGAGGGAAAATATTTTCCTTTTTCATTGTTGCTGAATCCAATCTTTGCTCTTAAAAAAGTACAACTCAACTCTTGGGGGTGAGGCAGGAGGATTATCAGTTCAAGGCTACCCTGGGATTAGGGTATGGGTTACGGTTATGGTTAGGGTTAGGGTTAGGTTTAGAATTAGGGTTAGGGTTAGGTTTAGGGTTAGGGTTAGGGTTAGTGTTTGGGTTAGGGTTAGGTTTAGGGTTAGGGATACGATTAGGATTAGGGTTATGGTTTGGGTTAGGGTTAGGGTTAGGATTAGGGTTAGGGTTAGGGTTAGGGTTAAACTTAGGGTGTGAGTTAGGTTTAGGGTTAGGTTTAGGGTTTCCGTTTGGGTTAGGGTGAGTGTTAGGGTTAGGGTGTTAGGATTAGGGTTTGGGTTTGGGTTAGGGTTAGTGTTAGGGTTAGGGTTAGGGTTAGGGTTAGGGTTTAGGTTAGGTTTAGGGGTAGGGTTAGGGTTAGGGTTAGGGTTAGGGTTAGGGTTAGGGTTTATTGTTTGGGTTTGTGTTAGGGTTAGGTTTAGAGTTAGGGTTTGGGTTAGGGTTATGGTTAGTGTTAGGGTTTGGGTTAGGTTTAGGGTTAGGGTTAGGTTTAGGGTTAGGGTTTGTGTTAGGTTTAGGGTTAGGGTTAGGGTTTGGGTTAGGGTTAGGGTGTGCGTGTGAGTTAGGGTTAGGTTTAGGGTTGGGGTTAGGGTTAGGGTTAGGGTTATGGTTTGGGTTAGGTTTAGGTTTAGGATTAGGGTTAGGGTTAGGGTTTGGGTTAGAGTTAGGGTTAGGGTTTGGGTTTGGGTTAGGGTTAGGGTTTGAGTTTGGGTTAGGGTTAGGGTTAGGGTGAGGATTGCGTTTGGGTTTTGGTGAGGGGTAGGGTTAGGGTTAGGGTTAATGTTTGGATTAGGGTTTGGGTTTGGGTTAGGGTTAGGGTTTGTGTTAGGGTTAGGTTTAGGGTAAGGGTTTGGGCTAGGGTTAGGTTTAGGGTTAGGGTTTGGGTTACGGTTAGGTTTAGGCTTAATGTTTGGGTTAGGGTTAGGGTTAGGGTTTGGGTTAGGGTTAGAGTTAGGTTTAGGGTTAGGGTTTGGGTTAGGGTTAGGGTTAGTGTTAGGTTTAGAGTTAGGGTTAGGGTTAGGGGTAGGGGTAGGGGTAGGGTTTGCGTTTGTGTTAGGGTTTCATTTAGGTTTATGGTTAGTGTTAGGGATAGGGTTAGGGTTTGGTTTAGGTTTAGGTTTTGTGTTAGGGTTAGTGTTTGGGTTTGGGTTCGGGTTAAGGTTAGGGTTAGGATTAGTGTCAGGGTTAAGGTTTGGGTTTGGTTTAGTTTTAAGGTTAGGTTTTGGGATAGAGTTATGGTTTGGGGTAGGGTTAGTGTTAGGTTTTCGATAAGGGTTAGCGTGAGAATTAGGGTTAGTGTTTGAGTTTGGTTTAGGATTAGGGTTGGGTTAGGGTTAGGGTTAGGGTTAGGGTTAGGGTTAGGGTTAGGGTTTGTGTTAGGGTTAGGTTTAGGCTTAATGTTTGGGTTAGCTTTAGGGTTAGGGTTTGGGTTAGGGTTAGGTTTATGGTTATGGTTAGGGTTTGCGTTACGGGTAGGGTTAGGTTTAGGGTTAGGGATTGGGTTAGGGTTAGGTTTAGGGTCAGGGTTAGGTTTAGGGATAGTGTTATAGTTTGGATTCTGGTTATGGTTAGGGTTTGGGTTAGGGTTAGGATTAGGCTTAGGGTTTGGGTTTGGGTTAGGATTAGGGTTAGGTTTAGTGTTTGGGTTAGGGTTAGGGTTAGGGTTTGGGTTAGGGTTAGGGTTAGGGTTTGGGTTATTGTGAGGCTTAGGTTTAGGGTTACGGTTTGGGTTTGGGTTAGGGTTACGGTTAGTGTTAAGTTCAGTGTTAGTCTTTGGGTTTGGTTTATGGTTAGGTATAGGGTTAGGGTGTCTGTTTGGATTAGAGTTAGGGTTAGGGTTAGTGTTAGGGTTAGGGTTTGGGTTAGGTTTATGTTCAGGTTTAGTGTTCGGGTTTAGGGTTAGGGTTAGGGTTAGGGTTATGTTAGGTTCAGGTTTAGGGTTAAGGTTTGCGTTAGGGTTGTGTTTAGGGATAGGGTTAGGTTTATGGGTTCGGTAAGTGTTAGTGTTATGGTTAGGGTTAGGATTAGTCTTAGGTTAGTGTTTGGGTTTGGGATAGGGTTAGGGTTTGGGTCAGGGTTAGGTTTAGGGTTAGGGTTTGGGTTAGGGTTAGGTTTAGGGTTAATGTTTGGGTTAGGGATAGGGTTAGGGTTAGGGTTAGTATTTTTGATAGGGTTAGGGTTAGGGTTAGGGTTACGGTTACGGATTGGGTTATGGGTTAGGGTTAGGGTTAGGAGTAGGATTTGAGTTTGGATTAGGGTTAGGGTTAGGGTTAGGGTGAGGTTTTGTGTTACTGTTAAGTTTAGGGTTAGGCTTTGGGTTAGGGTTAAGTTTAGCGTTAGTGTTTGGGTTACGGTTAGGTTTAGGGTTAGGGTTTGGTTTATTGTTAGGCTTAGGTTCATGGTTAGGTTTAGGGTTAGGGTTAGGGTTTGGGTTAGTGTTAGGTTTAGGGTTAGTGTTACGGTTAGGGTTAGGGTTAGAATTAGGGTTAGGGTTAGGGTTTGAGTTAGGGTAAGGGTTAGGTTTAGGGTTTCCGTTTGGGTTAGGGTGAGTGTTAGGGTTACGGTTAGGGTTAGGGTTAGGATTAGGGTTTGGGTTAGGGTTAGGGTTACGGTTAGGGTTAGGGTTATGTTCAGGTTTTGGTTTAGGGTTAGTGTTGGGATTAGGTCCATGATTTGGGTGAGGGTCACGGTTAGGTTTTGGGTTTGGGCTGGGGTATTCGTTAGGTTTAGGGTTAGGGTTTGAGTTTGGGTTAGGGTTAGGGTTTGTGTTACTGTTAGGTTTAGGGTTAGGTTAGGGTTTGGTTTGGTTTAAGGTTAGGGTTAGAGTTAGGGTTTGGGTTAAGGTTAGGGTTAGGGTTTAGGTTAGAGTTAGGGTTATCGTCAGTGTTTGGGTTAGGGTTAGGGTTAGGGTTAGGGTTAGGGTGTGCATTTGGGTTAGGTTTAGGTTTAGGGTTAGGGTTAGATTCAGGGATAGTGTTATGGTTTGGATTCTGGTTATGGTTAGGGTTTGGTTTAGGGTTAGGTTTAGGGTTAGGGTTTGGGTTTGGGTTAGGATTAGGGTTAAGGTTAGGGTTAGGGTTTGTGTTTGGTTTAGGGTTAGGGTCAGGGTTAGGGTTTGGGTTAGATTTAGTGTTAGGGTTTGGGTTATTGTTAAGGATAGGGTTAGGGTTAGGGTTTGGGTTTGCGTTAGGGTTAGGGTTAGTGTTAAGTTCCTTGTTAGGGTTTGGGGTTGGTTTAGGGTTAGGTATAGGGTTAGTGTATGGGTTTGGATTAGAGTTAGGGTTAGGGTTAGTGTTAGGGTTAGGGTTTGGTTTAGGTTTATGTTCAGGTTTAGTGTTCGGTTTTAGGGTTAGGGTTAGGGTCAGGTTTAGGGTTAAGGTTTGGGTTAGGGTTGTGTTTAGGGATAGGTTTATGCTTATGGGTTCCGTTAGTGTTAGGGTTAGGTTTAGGGTTAGGATTAGGCTTAGGGTTAGTGTTTGGGTTTGGGATAGGGTTAGGGTTTGTGTTAGGGTTAGGTTTAGGGTTAGGGTTTGGGCTAGGGTTAGGTTTAGGTTTAGGGTTTGGGTTAGGGTTAGTTTTAGGGTTAATTTTTGGGTTAGCTTTAGGGTTACGGTTTGGGTTAGGGTTAGGATTATGGTTATGGTTAGGGTTTGCTTTAGTGTTAGGTTTAGGGTTAGGGTTTAGGTTAGGGTTAGGTTTAGTGTTAATATTTGGGTTAGGGTTAGGGTTAGGGTTAGGGTTAGGGTTTGGGTTTGGGTTAGGGTTAGGGTTAGGGTTTGTGTTAGTGTTACATTTAGTGTTAGGGTTTGGGCTAGGGTTATGGTTAGGTTTAGGGTTAATGTTTGGGTTATGGTTAGGTTTAGTCTTAGGGTTAGGGTTAGGATTAGGTTTAGGTTTAATGTTTGGGTTAGGGTTAGGGTTAGGTATAGGGTTAGTGTTAGGTTAGGTTTAGGATTAGGGTTAGGGTTAGGGTTAGGGTTAGCGTTAGGGTTAGTAGAGGTAGGCAATTAGGGTTAGTAGTAGAGGTCCTGTATGTGGAGGGCCTGGGCATGGCCAGCAGGCCACACCACCTTCTCCCCTCCTCCTCCCACTTCTCCTGGCTGCTTCTTTTTGTGAAACACTAGATTTTTGACCTAAAGTCAACTAAATCTCTCCAAACTGGTCACCCAAACACAAGAGAATACCACCAAGAAACCTCTGTGTTTCAGCAACTCATCTGAGAGGGCTTTGTCACCTAGCAACACCCTAAACAATGTTTGCCTGGTCACTGCCTCTTGGAGTTCCAGAATCTTAGTCCAAGATTCTGTGACCTCAACACTCCTGCCCACATCAGACACCAATGACAGGAGACTGACCAATAGCACTCAGCAGTCACTTGCAGAGCTCTGCCTGTCTATCATAGCTTCAGAGCAGGTGCGCCTCCCCTGGTCAAGTCATGCCAAGGTTGTTTCCCAGTCCTGCAGCTCTTGCCAGGATTGCACGTGGTTACATAAATAACCAACCTCATTCTTTCTAGAAATTACCATATTATTGATATTGGATTCTTAAGTACTATCAGCTACATTTGAATCAGAAAACTACTTTGGACATCGTTTTCTATGAGGGAAAATATTTTCCTTTTTCATTGTTGCTGAATCCAATCTTTGCTCTTAAAAAAGTACAACTCAACTCTTGGGGGTGAGGCAGGAGGATTATCAGTTCAAGGCTACCCTGGGATTAGGGTATGGGTTACGGTTATGGTTAGGGTTAGGGTTAGGTTTAGAATTAGGGTTAGGGTTAGGTTTAGCGTTAGGGTTAGGGTTAGTGTTTGGGTTAGGGTTAGCTTTAGGGTTAGGGATACGATTAGGATTACGGTTATGGTTTGGGTTAGGGTTAGGGTTAGGATTAGGGTTAGGGTTAGGGTTAGGGTTAATCTTAGGGTGTGAGTTAGGTTTAGGGTTAGGTTTAGGGTTTCCGTTTGGGTTAGGGTGAGTGTTAGGGTTAGGGTGTTAGGATTAGGGTTTGGGTTTGGGTTAGGGTTAGTGTTAGGGTTAGGGTTAGGGTTAGGGTTAGGGTTTAGGTTAGGTTTAGGGGTAGGGTTAGGGTTAGGGTTAGGGTTAGGGTTAGGGTTAGGGTTTATTGTTTGGGTTTGTGTTAGGGTTAGGTTTAGAGTTAGGGTTTGGGTTAGGGTTATGGTTAGTGTTAGGGTTTGGGTTAGGTTTAGGGTTAGGGTTAGGTTTAGGGTTAGGGTTTGTGTTAGGTTTAGGGTTAGGGTTAGGGTTTGGGTTAGGGTTAGGGTGTGCGTGTGAGTTAGGGTTAGGTTTAGGGTTGGGGTTAGGGTTAGGGTTAGGGTTATGGTTTGGGTTAGGTTTAGGTTTAGGATTAGGGTTAGGGTTAGGGTTTGGGTTAGAGTTAGGGTTAGGGTTTGGGTTTGGGTTAGGGTTAGGGTTTGAGTTTGGGTTAGGGTTAGGGTTAGGGTGAGGATTGCGTTTGGGTTTTGGTGAGGGTTAGGGTTAGGGTTAGGGTTAATGTTTGGATTAGGGTTTGGGTTTGGGTTAGGGTTAGGGTTTGTGTTAGGGTTAGGTTTAGGGTAAGGGTTTGGGCTAGGGTTAGGTTTAGGGTTAGGGTTTGGGTTACGGTTAGGTTTAGGCTTAATGTTTGGGTTAGGGTTAGGGTTAGGGTTTGGGTTAGGGTTAGAGTTAGGTTTAGGGTTAGGGTTTGGGTTAGGGTTAGGGTTAGTGTTAGGTTTAGAGTTAGGGTTAGGGTTAGGGGTAGGGGTAGGGGTAGGGTTTGCGTTTGTGTTAGGGTTTCATTTAGGTTTATGGTTAGTGTTAGGGATAGGGTTAGGGTTTGGTTTAGGTTTAGGTTTTGTGTTAGGGTTAGTGTTTGGGTTTGGGTTCGGGTTAAGGTTAGGGTTAGGATTAGTGTCAGGGTTAAGGTTTGGGTTTGGTTTAGTTTTAAGGTTAGGTTTTGGGATAGAGTTATGGTTTGGGGTAGGGTTAGTGTTAGGTTTTCGATAAGGGTTAGCGTGAGAATTAGGGTTAGTGTTTGAGTTTGGTTTAGGATTAGGGTTGGGTTAGGGTTAGGGTTAGGGTTAGGGTTAGGGTTAGGGTTAGGGTTTGTGTTAGGGTTAGGTTTAGGGTTAATGTTTGGGTTAGCTTTAGGGTTAGGGTTTGGGTTAGGGTTAGGTTTATGGTTATGGTTAGGGTTTGGGTTACGGGTAGGGTTAGGTTTAGGGTTAGGGATTGGGTTAGGGTTAGGTTTAGGCTCAGGGTTAGGTTCAGGGATCGTGTTTTAGTTTGGCTTCTGGTTATGGTTAGGGTTTGGGCTAGGGTTAGGATTAGGCTTAGGGTTTGGGTTTGGGTTAGGATTCGGGTTAGGTTTAGTGTCTGGGTTAGGGTTAGGGTTAGGGTTTGGGTTAGGGTTAGGGTTAGGGTTTGGGTTATTGTGAGGCTTAGGTTTAGGGTTACGGTTTGGGTTTGGGTTAGGGTTACGGTTAGTGTTAAGTTCAGTGTTAGTCTTTGGGTTTGGTTTATGGTTAGGTATAGGGTTAGGGTGTCTGTTTGGATTAGAGTTAGGGTTAGGGTTAGTGTTAGGGTTAGGGTTTGGGTTAGGTTTATGTTCAGGTTTAGTGTTCGGGTTTAGGGTTAGGGTTAGGGTTAGGGTTATGTTAGGTTCAGGTTTAGGGTTAAGGTTTGCGTTAGGGTTGTGTTTAGGGATAGGGTTAGGTTTATGGGTTCGGTAAGTGTTAGTGTTATGGTTAGGGTTAGGATTAGTCTTAGGTTAGTGTTTGGGTTTGGGATAGGGTTAGGGTTTGGGTCAGGGTTAGGTTTAGGGTTAGGGTTTGGGTTAGGGTTAGGTTTAGGGTTAATGTTTGGGTTAGGGATAGGGTTAGGGTTAGGGTTAGTGTTTTTGATAGGGTTAGGGTTAGGGTTAGGGTTACGGTTACGGTTTGGGTTATGGGTTAGGGTTAGGGTTAGGATTAGGATTTGAGTTTGGATTAGGGTTAGGGTTAGGGTTAGGGTTAGGTTTTGTGTTACTGTTAAGTTTAGGGTTAGGCTTTGGGTTAGGGTTAAGTTTAGCGTTAGTGTTTGGGTTACGGTTAGGTTTAGGGTTAGGGTTTGGTTTATTGTTAGGCTTAGGTTCATGGTTAGGTTTAGGGTTAGGGTTAGGGTTTGGGTTAGTGTTAGGTTTAGGGTTAGTGTTACGGTTAGGGTTAGGGTTAGAATTAGGGTTAGGGTTAGGGTTTGAGTTAGGGTAAGGGTTAGGTTTAGGGTTTCCGTTTGGGTTAGGGTGAGTGTTAGGGTTACGGTTAGGGTTAGGGTTAGGAGTGGGGTTTGGGTTAGGGTTAGGGTTACGCTTAGGGTTAGGGTTATGTTCAGGTTTTGGTCTAGGGTTAGTGTTACGATTAGGTTCATGATTTGGGTGAGGGTTACGGTTAGGTTTTGGGTTTGGGTTGGGGTATTCGTTAGGTTTAGGGTTAGGGTTTGAGTTTGGGTTAGGGTTAGGGTTTGTGTTACTGTTAGGTTTAGGGTTAGGTTAGGGTTTGGTTTGGTTTAAGGTTAGGGTTAGAGTTAGGGTTTGGGTTAAGGTTAGGGTTAGGGTTTAGGTTAGAGTTAGGGTTATCGTCAGTGTTTGGGTTAGGGTTAGGGTTAGGGTTAGGGTTAGGGTGTGCATTTGGGTTAGGTTTAGGTTTAGGGTTAGGGTTAGATTCAGGGATAGTGTTATGGTTTGGATTCTGGTTATGGTTAGGGTTTGGTTTAGGGTTAGGTTTAGGGTTTGGTTTGGGTTAGGGTTAGGATTAGGGTTAAGGTTAGGGTTAGGGTTTGTGTTTGGTTTAGGGTTAGGGTCAGGGTTAGGGTTTGGGTTAGATTTAGTGTTAGGGTTTGGGTGATTGTTAAGGATAGGGTTAGGGTTAGGGTTTGGGTTTGCGTTAGGGTTAGGGTTAGTGTTAAGTTCCTTGTTAGGGTTTGGGGTTGGTTTAGGGTTAGGTATAGGGTTAGTGTATGGGTTTGGATTAGAGTTAGGGTTAGGGTTAGTGTTAGGGTTAGGGTTTGGTTTAGGTTTATGTTCAGGTTTAGTGTTCGGTTTTAGGGTTAGGGTTAGGGTCAGGTTTAGGGTTAAGGTTTGGGTTAGGGTTGTGTTTAGGGATAGGTTTATGCTTATGGGTTCCGTTAGTGTTAGGGTTAGGTTTAGGGTTAGGATTAGGCTTAGGGTTAGTGTTTGGGTTTGGGATAGGGTTAGGGTTTGTGTTAGGGTTAGGTTTAGGGTTAGGGTTTGGGCTAGGGTTAGGTTTAGGTTTAGGGTTTGGGTTAGGGTTAGTTTTAGGGTTAATTTTTGGGTTAGCTTTAGGGTTACGGTTTGGGTTAGGGTTAGGATTATGGTTATGGTTAGGGTTTGCTTTAGTGTTAGGTTTAGGGTTAGGGTTTAGGTTAGGGTTAGGTTTAGTGTTAATATTTGGGTTAGGGTTAGGGTTAGGGTTAGGGTTTGGGTTTGGGTTAGGGTTAGGGTTAGGGTTTGTGTTAGTGTTACATTTAGTGTTAGGGTTTGGGCTAGGGTTATGGTTAGGTTTAGGGTTAATGTTTGGGTTATGGTTAGGTTTAGTCTTAGGGTTAGGGTTAGGATTAGGTTTAGGTTTAATGTTTGGGTTAGGGTTAGGGTTAGGTATAGGGTTAGTGTTAGGTTAGGTTTAGGATTAGGGTTAGGGTTAGGGTTAGGGTTAGCGTTAGGGTTAGTAGAGGTAGGCAATTAGGGTTAGTAGTAGAGGTCCTGTATGTGGAGGGCCTGGGCATGGCCAGCAGGCCACACCACCTTCTCCCCTCCTCCTCCCACTTCTCCTGGCTGCTTCTTTTTGTGAAACACTAGATTTTTGA
Organism: Eospalax fontanierii; assembly: GCA_035773235.1. Taxonomy (NCBI): domain Eukaryota; kingdom Metazoa; phylum Chordata; class Mammalia; order Rodentia; family Spalacidae; genus Eospalax; species Eospalax fontanierii. The sequence continues at coordinate 1,887,511 of JAJHUQ010000057.1, read as the reverse complement.
CCTAAAGTCAA
>JAJHUQ010000057.1:1862500-1885000 GCA_035773235.1 Eospalax fontanierii | reverse complement strand
GGTTTAGGGTTAATGTTTGGGTTAGGGTTAGGGTTAGGTATAGGGTTAGGATTTGGTTTAGTGTTAGGTTTAGTGTTAGGGTTAGGGTTACCGGTAGAGTTTGGGTTAGGGTTATGGTTAGGGTTAGGTTTTGGGTTTGGGTCAGGGTTAGGTTTAGGTTTAATGTTTGGGTTAGAGTTAGGGTTAGGTATAGGGTTTGGGTTAGGGTTAGGGTTAGGGTGTGTGTTTGGTTTAGGGTTAGGTTTAGGGTTAGGGTTAGGTTTAGGGATAGAGTTATGGTTTGGGTTCTGGTTATGGTTAGGGTTTGGGTTAGGGTTAGGGTTAGGTTTAGGGTTTGGGTTTGGGTTAAGGTTAGGGTTATGGTTAGCGTTTGGGTTTGGGTTAGGGTTAGGTTTAGGGTTAGGGTTAGGGTTTGGGTTTGGGTAAGGATTGGGGTTAGGGTTTGGGTTACGTTTAGGGTTAGGGTTAGGGTTAGTGTTTGGGTTTGGGTTTGGGTTAGGGTTAGGTTTACGGTTAGGGTTAGGGTTAGGTTTAGATTTAGGATTAGGTTTAGTGTTTGGGTTAGGGTTAGGTTTAGGGTTAGGGATACGATTAGGATTAGGGTTATGGTTTGGGTTAGAGTTAGGGTTAGAATTAGCGTTAGGGTTAGGGTTAGGGTTAGGGTTATGGTGTGAGTTAGGTTTAGGGTTAGGTTTAGGGTTTCCGTTTGGTATAGGGTGAGTGTTAGGGTTAGGGTTAGGGTTAGGGTTAGGTTAGGGTTAGGGTCTGCGTTTGGGTTAGGGTTAGGTTTAGGGTTAGGTTTAGGTTTAGGGATAGAGTTATGGTTTGTGTTCTGGTTATGGTTAGGGTTTGGGTTAGGGTTAGGTTTAGGGTTAGCGTTTGGGTTTGGATTAGGGTTAGGTTTAGTGTTAGGGTTAGTGTTAGGGTTTGGTTTGCGTTAGGATTAGTGTTAGGGTTAGGGTTAGGGTTAGGGTTAGGGTTAGGGTTAGGGTTAGGTTTAGGGTTTGGGTTATAGTTAGGTTTAGGTGTAGAGTTTGGGTTAGGGTTAGGTTTAGGGTCAATGATTGGCTTAGGTTTGGGTTAGGGATAGGGTTAGGGTTAGGGTTAGGGTTAGGGTTAGGGTTAGGGTTTGGGTTAGGGTTAGGGTTAGGGTGAGGATTGCTTTTGGGTTTTGGTGAGGGTTAGGGTTAGCGTTAGGGTTAGTGTTTGGATTAGGGTTTGGGTTTGGGTTAGGGTTAGGGTTTGTGTTAGGGTTAGGTTTAGGGTTAGGGTTTGGGCTAGGCTTAGGTTTAGGTTTAGGGTTTGGGTTAGGGTTAGGTTTAGGGTTAATGTTTGGGTTAGAGTTAGGTTTAGGGTTAGGGTTTGGGTTAGGGTTAGAGTTAGGTTTAGGGTTAGGGTTTGGGTTAGGGTTACGGTTAGTGTTAGGTTTAGAGTTAGGGTTAGGGTTAGGGTTAGGGGTAGAGGTAGGGTTTGCATTTGTGTTACGGTTACGTTTAGGTTTATGGTTAGGGTTAGGGATAGGCTTAGGGTTTGGTTTAGGGTTAGGTTTTGTGTTCGGGTTAGGGTTTGGGTTGGGGTTAGGTTTAGGGTTAGGGTTAGTGTCAGGGTTAAGTTTTGGGTTTGGTTTAGTTTTAAGGTAAGGTTTTGGGATAGAGTTATGGTTTGGGGAAGGGTTAGTGTTAGGTTTTCGATTAGGGTTAGGGTGAGAATTAGGGTTAGTGTTTGAGTTGGTTTAGGATTAGGGTTGGGGTTAGGGTTAGTGTAAGGGTTAGGATTTGGTTTGGTTAGCGTTAGGGTTTGGGTTGGGGTTAGGGTTTGGATTTTGGTTAAAGTTAAGGTTAGGGCTAGGTTTTGTGTTAGGGTTAGGATTAGGGTTAGGGTTTGGGTTAGGGTTAGGTTTATTGTTAGGGTTTGGTTTAGGGTTAGCTTTAGGTTTAATGTTTGGGTTAGGGTTAGGGTTAGGGTTAGGGTTAGGGTTTGGGTTAGTGTTAGGTTTAGGGTTAGGGTTAGGGTTAAGGTTAGGGTTAGGGTTAGGGTTACGGTTAGAGTTTGGGTTAGGGTTAGGTTTAGGGTTATGGATTGTGTTTGGGTTTGGGTTAGGGTTAGGGTTTGTGTTAGGGTTAGATTTAGGGTTAGGCTTTGCGCTTGGGTTAAGTTTAGGGTTAGGGTTTGGGTTAGGGTTTGGGTTAGGTTTAGGGTTAATATTTGGGTTAGGGTTAGGGTTTGGGTTAGGTTTAGGGTTTGGGTTGGGGTTAGGGTTTGGGTTAGGGTTAGGTTTAGGGTTAGGGTTTGGGTTAGGGTTAGGGTTAGGTATAGGGTCAGGGTTAGGTTTAGTGTTAGGTTTAGTGTTAGGTTTAGGGTTACCGGTAGAGTTTGGGTTAGGGTTATGGTTAGGGTTAGAGTTTGGGTTTGGGTTGGGGTTAGGTTTAGGGTTAATGTTTGGGTTAGTGTTAGGGTTTGGGTTAGGGTTAGGGTTAGAGTTAGGGTTTGGGTTAGGGTTAGGGTTAGGGTTAGGGTTAGGTTTAGGGTTTGTGTTAGGGTTAGTGTTAGGGTTAGAGTTACGGTTTGGGTTTGGGTTATGGTTTGGGTTACGATTAGTGTTATGGTTTGGGTGAGGGTTACGGTTAGGTTTTGGGTTTGGTTGGGGTGTGGATCAGGGTTAGGGATAGGGATTGAGTTAGGGTTAGGGTTAGGGTTTGGGTTTTTGTTAGGGTTAGGGATAGGTTAGGGTTTGGGTTTGGGCTAGGTTTACGGTTAGAGTTAGGGTTTGGGTTAGGGTTAGGGTTAGAGTTAGGGTTTGGGTTAGGGTGTGCGTTTGGTTTAGGGTTAGGTTTAGGGTTAGGGTTAGGTTTAGGAATAGAGTTATGGTTTGGGTTCTGGTTATGGTTAGGGTTTGGGTTACGGTTAGGTTTAGGGTTTGGTTTTGGGTTAAGGTTAGGGTTAGGGTTAGGATTTGGGTTTGGGTTTTGTTAGGGTTTGGGTTAGGGTTAGGGTTAGGGTTAGGTTTTGTGTTTGGGTTATTGTTAGGGTTAGGGTTAGGTTAGGGTTTGGGTTTTGGGTTAGGTTTAGGGTTAGAGTTAGGGTTTGGGTTTGGGTTATGTTTAGCGTTAGAGTTAGGGTTTGGCTTAGGGTTAGGGTTAAGTTTAGAGTTAGGGATAGGGTTTGGGTTTGGGTTAGGGTTAGGGTTAGGGTTTGGGTTTGGTTTAGAGTTAGGGTTAGAGTTAGGGTTTGGGTTAGGGTTAGGGTTAGTGTTAGTGTTAGGGTTTGGGTTAGGTTTAGGGTTAGGGTTATGGTTAGGGTTAGGGTTTCTGTTAGGGTTAGGTTTAGGGTTACGGTTAGGGTTTGTTTTAGGGTTAGGGTTCCGATTAGGTTAGGGTTAGGGTTAGGGTTTGTGTTAGGGTTAGGGTTAGAGTTAGGGTTAGGGTTTGGGTTATGGTTAGGGTTACGATTAGTGTTATGGTTTGGGTGAGGGTTACGGTTAGGTTTTGGGTTTGGTTGGGGTATGGATCAGGGTTAGGGTTAGGGTTTGAGTTAGGGTTAGGGTTAGGGTTTGGGTTTTTGTTAGGGTTAGGGAAAGGTTAGGGTTTGGGTTTGGGCTAGGTTTACGGTTAGAGTTAGGGTTTGGGATTGGGTTAGAGTTGGGGTTTGGGTTAGGGTTAGGGTTAGGGTTTGAGTTAGGGTTAGGTTTAGTGTCAGGGTTTGGGTTAGGGTTAGGGTTAGGGTTAGGGTTAAGGTTAGGGTTAGGGTGTTGGTTTGGGTTAGGGTTACGTTTAGGGTTAGGGTTAGGTTTAGAGATAGTGTTATGGTTTGGATTCTGGTTATGGTTAGGGTTTGGGTTAGGGTTAGGGTTTGGGTTTGGGTTAGGATTAGGGTTAGGGTTTGGGTTTGGGTTAGGGTTAGGGTTAGGGTTAATGTTTGGTTTAGGTTAGGGTTAGGTATAGGGTTAGTGTTAGGTTAGGGTTAGGGTTTGGGTTAGGGTTAGGGTTAGGTTTTGTGTTAGGGTTTGGGTTAGGGTTAGGGTTTGGTTTAGGGTTAGGTTTAGGCGTAAGGTTTGGGTTAGGGTTAGGTTTAGGGTTAATATTTGGGTTAGGGTTAGGATTAGGTATAGGGTTAGTGTTAGGTTAGGGTTAGGGTTAGGGTTAGGGTTAGGGTTAGTAGAGGTAGGCGTTGTAGTAGAGGTCCTATATGTGAAGGGCCTGGGCAGGTCCAGCAGGACACACCACCTTCTCCCCTCCTCCTCCCATCTTCTCCTGGCTGCTTCTTTTTGTCAAACACTAGAACTTTGACCTAAAGTCAACTAAATCTCTCCAAACTGGTCACCCAAACACTAGAGCCTACCATCAAGAAAACTCTGTGTTTCAGCAACTCATCTGAGAGGGCTTTGTCACCTAGCAACACCCTCAACAATGCTTTGCCAGGTCACTGTCTCTTGGAGTTCCAGAATCTTATTCCAAGATTCTGTGACCTCAGCACTCCTGCCCACATCAGACACCAATGACAGGAGACTGACCAATAGCACTCAGCACAAACTTGCAAAGCTCTGCCTGTCTATCATAGCTTCAGAGCAGGTGCTCCTCCTCTGGTCAAGTCATGAAAAGGTTGCTTCCCAGTCCTGCAGCTCTTGCCAGGATTGCACGTGTTTACATAAATAACCAACCTCATTCTTTCTAGAAATTACCATATTATTGATATTGGATTCTTAAGTACTATAAGCTACATTTGAATCAGAAAACTACTTTGGACATCGTTTTCTATGAGGGAAAATATTTTCCTTTTTCATTGTTGATGAATCCAATCTTTGCTCTTAAAAAAGTACAACTCAACTCTGGGGGGTGAGGCAGGAGGATTATCAGTTCAAGGCTACCCTGGGATTAGGGTATGCGTTATGGTTATGGTTAAGGTTAGGGTTAGGGTTAGAATTAGGGTTAGGGTTAGGGTTAGGGTTAGTGTTTGGGTTAGGGTTAGGTTTAGTTTTAGGGTTACGATTAGGATTAGGGTTATGGTTTGGGTTAGGGTTGGGGTTAGGATTAGGGTTAGGGTTAGGGTTTGTATTAGAGTTAGGGATAGGGTTAGGGTTAGGTTTAGGTTTAGGGTTTCCGTTTGGGTTAGGGTGAGTGTTAGGGTTAGGGTTAGGGTTAGGGTTAGTGTTAGGATTAGGGTTTGGGTTTGGGTTAGGGTTAGTGTTAGGGTTAGGGTTAGGGTTTAGGTTAGATTTAGGGTGAGTGTTTGCGATAAGGTTAGGATTTGGGTTAGGATTAGTGTTAGGGTTAGGTCTAGGGTTAGGATTTGCGTTTGGATTAGGGTTAGGGTTAGGGTGTGCGTTTGGTTTAGGGTTAGGTTTAATATTAGGGTTAGGTTTAGGGATAGAGTTATGGTTTGTGTTCTGGTTATGGTTAGGGTTTCGTTTAGGGTTAGCGTTAGGGTTAGGGTTTGGGTATGGGTTAGGGTTAGGGTTAGGGTTATGGTTAGTGTTAGGGATAGGGTTTGGGTTTGGGTTAGGTTTAGGGTTAGGGTTTGGGTTTGGTTTAGAGTTAGGTTTACAGTTAGGGTTTGGGTTAGGGTTAGGGTTAGTGTTAGGGGTTAGGTTAGGGTTAGGGTTAGAGTCAGGGTTAGTGTTAGGGTTAGGGTTTGTGTTAGGGTTAGGGTTAGGGTTAGGGTTATGGTCAGGGTTTGGGTTAGGGTTAGGTTTACGATTAAGTTCACGGTTTGGGTGAAGGTTACGGTTAGGTTTTGGGTTTGGGTTGGGGTGTGGGTTACGGTTAGGGTTAGGGTTAGGGTTAGAATTAGGGTTAGGGTTAAGTTTAGGGTTAGGGATAGGGTTAGTGTTTGGTTTAGGGTTAGGTTTAGTTTTAGGGTTACGATTAGGATTAGGGTTATGGTTTGGGTTAGGGTTGGGGTTAGGATTAGGGTTAGGGTTAGGGTTTGTATTAGAGTTAGGGTTAGGGTTAGGGTTTGAGTTAGGGTTAGGGTTAGGTTTAGGGTTTCCGTTTGGGTTAGGGTGAGTGTTAGGGTTAGGGTTAGGGTTAGTGTTAGGATTAGGGTTTGGGTTTGGGTTAGGGTTAGTGTTAGGGTTAGGGTTAGGATTTAGGTTAGGTTTAGGGTGAGTGTTTGCTATGAGGTTAGGATTTGTGTTAGGGATAGGGTTAGGATTAGTGTTAGGGTTAGGGTTAGAGTTAGGATTAGCGATTGGATTAGGGTTAGGGTCAGGGTGTGCGTTTGTTTAGGGTTAGGTTTAGGATTAGGGTTAGGTTTAGGGATAGAGTTAGGGTTTGTGTTCTGGTTATGGTTAGGGTTTCGGTTAGGGTTAGGGTTAGGGTTAGGCTTTGGGTTTGGGTTAGGGTTAGGGTTAGAGTTAGTGTTAGGGTTTGGGTTAGGGTTAGGATTAAGGTTAGGGTTAGGGTTAGGGTTTGTGTTAGGGTTACGGTTAGGGTTAGGGTTATGGTCAGGGTTTGGGGTAGGGTTAGGTTACGATTAGGTTCACGGTTTGGGTGAAGATTACGGTTAGGTTTTGGGTTTGGGTTGGGGTGTGGGTTAGGGTTAGGGTTAGGGTTTAAGTTAGCGTTAGAGTTAGGGTTTGGGTTATTGTTAGGGTCAGGGTTAGGTTAGGGTTTGGGTTTGGGTTAGGGTTAGGGTTAGAGTTAGGTTTTGGGTTCGGGTTAGGGTTAGGGTTAGGGTTAGGGTTAATGTTTGGGTTAGGGTTAGGGTTAGGGTTAGGGTTAGGGTTTGGGTTAGGGTTAGAGTTAGGTTTAGGGTTAGGGTTTGGGTTAGGGTTAGGGTTAGTGTTAGGTTTAGAGTTAGGGTTAGGGGTAGGGGTAGGTGTAGTTTTTGCATTTGTGTTAGGGTTACGTTTAGGTTTATGGTTAGGGTTAGGGATAGGGTTCGGGTTTGGTTTAGGGTTAGGTTTTGTGTTAGGGTTAGGGTTTGGTTTTGGGTTAGGGTTAGGGTTAGCGTTAGGGTTAGGGTTAGTGTCAGTGTTAAGGTTTGGGTTTGGTTTAGTTTTAAGGTTAGGTTTTGGGATAGAGTTATGGTTTGGGGAAGGTTTAGTGTTCGGTTATCGATGAGGGTTAGGGTGAGAATTAGGGTTAGTGTTTGAGTTTGGTTTAGGGTTTGGGTTGGGGTTAGGGTTTGGAATAGGGTTAGGGTTAGGGTTAGGTTTACAGTTACTGTTTGGGTTAGGGTTAGGGTTAGGGTTAGGGTTAGGGTTTGGATTTTGGTTAAGGTTAAGGTTAGGGTTAGGGTTTGGGTTAGGGTTAGGTTTATTGTTAGGGTTTGGTTTAGGGTTAGCTTTAGTTTTAATGTTTGGGTTAGGGTTAGGGTTAGGGTTTGTGTTAGGGTTAGGTTTAGGGTTAGGGTTTGGGCTAGGGTTAAGTTTAGGGTTAGGGTTTGGGTTAGGGTTAGGGATGGTTTAGGGTTAATGTTTGGGTTATGGTTAGGGTTAGGGTTTGGTTTAGTGTTAGGGTTAGGGTTAGGGTTTGGGTTAGGGTTAGGTTTAGGGTTAATGTTTGGGTTAGGGTTAGGGTTAGGTATAGGGTTAGGGTTTGGTTTAGTGTTAGGTTTAGTGTTAGGGTTAGGGTTACCGGTAGAGTTTGGGTTACGCTTATGGTTAGGGTTAGAGTTTGGGTTTGGGTTAGGGTTAGGTTTAGGGTTAATGTTTGGGTTAGAGTTAGGGTTAGGTATAGAGTTTGAGTTAGGGTTAGGGTTAGGGTGTGCGTTTGGTTTAGGGTTAGGTTTAGAGTTAGGGTTAGGTTTAGGGATAGAGTTATGGTTTGGGTTCTGGTTATGGTTAGGGTTTGGGTTAGGGTTAGGGTTAGGGTTTGGGTTTGGGTTAAGGTTAGGGTTAGGGTTAGGTTTTGGGTTTGGGTTTGGGTTAGGGTTTGGGTTAGGGTTAGGGTTAGGGTTAGGTTTTGTGTTTGGGTTATTGTTAGGGTTAGGGTTAGGTTAGGGTTTGGGTTTTGGGTTAGGTTTAGGGTTAGAGTTAGGGTTTCGATTTGGGTTAGGTTTAGGGTTAGAGTTAGGGTTTGGGTTAGGGTTAGGGTTAAGGTTAGTGTTAGGGATAGGGTTTGGGTTTGGGTTAGGTTTAGGGTTAGGGTTTGGGTTTGGTTTAGAGTTAGGGTTAGAGTTAGGGTTTGGGTTAGGGTTAGGGTTAGTGTTAGGGTTTGGGTTAGGGTTAGGGTTAGGTTTATTGTTAGGGTTAGGGTTTGTGTTAGGGTTAGGTTTAGGGTTACGGTTAGGGTTTGTTTTAGGGTTAGGGTTCCGATTAGGTTAGGGTTAGGGTTAGGATTTGTGTTAGGGTTAGGGTTAGGGTTAGAGTTACGGTTAGGGTTTGGGTTATGGTTAGGGTTACGATTAGTGTTATGGTTTGGGTGAGGGTTACGGTTAGGTTTTGGATTTGGTTGGGGTGTGGATCAGGGTTAGGGTTAGGGTTTGAGTTAGGGTTAGGGTTAGGGTTTGGGTTTTTGTTAGGGTTAGGGATAGGTTAGGGTTTTGGTTTGGGCTAGGTTTACGGTTAGAGTTAGGGTTTGTGATTGGGTTAGGTTTAGGGTTAGAGTTGGGGTTTGTGTTAGGGTTAGGGTTAGGGTTTGAGTTAGGGTTAGGGTTAGTGTCAGGGTTTGGGTTAGGGTTAGGGTTAGGGTTAAGGTTAGGGTTAGGGTGTTGGTTTGGGTTAGGGTTAGGTTTAGGGTTAGGGTTAGGTTTAGGGGTAGTGTTATGGTTTGGATTCTGGTTATGGTTAGGGTTTGGGTTAGGGTTAGGGTTTGGGTTTGGGTTAGGATTAGGGATAGGGTTTGGGTTTGGGTTAGGGTTAGGGTTAGGGTTAATGTTTGGTTTAGGTTAGGGTTAGGTATAGGGTTAGTGTTAGGTTAGGGTTAGGGTTTGGGTTAGGGTTAGGGTTAGGTTTAGGGAGAGGGTTTGGGTTAGGGTTAGGGTTTGGTTTAGGGTTAGGTTTAGGCGTAAGGTTTGGGTTAGGGTTAGGTTTAGGGTTAATGTTTGGGTTAGGGTTAGGATTAGGTATAGGGTTAGTGTTAGGTTAGGGTTAGGGTTAGGGTTAGGGTTAGTAGAGGTAGGCGTTGTAGTAGAGGTCCTATATGTGCAGGGCCTGGGCAGGTCCAGCAGGACACACCACCTTCTCCCCTCCTCCTCCCATCTTCTCCTGGCTGCTTCTTTTTGTCAAACACTAGAACTTTGACCTAAAGTCAACTAAATCTCTCCAAACTGGTCACCCAAACACTAGAGCCTACCATCAAGAAAACTCTGTGTTTCAGCAACTCATCTGAGAGGGCTTTGTCACCTAGCAACACCCTAAACAATGCTTTGCCAGGTCACTGTCTCTTGGAGTTCCAGAATCTTAGTCCAAGATTCTGTGACCTCAGCACTCCTGCCCACATCAGACACCAATGACAGGAGACTGACCAATAGCACTCAGCACAAACTTGCAAAGCTCTGCCTGTCTATCATAGCTTCAGAGCAGGTGCTCCTCCTCTGGTCAAGTCATGAAAAGGTTGCTTCCCAGTCCTGCAGCTCTTGCCAGGATTGCACGTGTTTACATAAATAACCAACCTCATTCTTTCTAGAAATTACCATATTATTGATATTGGATTCTTAAGTACTATAAGCTACATTTGAATCAGAAAACTACTTTGGACATCGTTTTCTATGAGGGAAAATATTTTCCTTTTTCATTGTTGATGAATCCAATCTTTGCTCTTAAAAAAGTACAACTCAACTCTGGGGGGTGAGGCAGGAGGATTATCAGTTCAAGGCTACCCTGGGATTAGGGTATGCGTTATGGTTATGGTTAAGGTTAGGGTTAGGGTTAGAATTAGGGTTAGGGTTAGGGTTAGGGTTAGTGTTTGGGTTAGGGTTAGGTTTAGTTTTAGGGTTACGATTAGGATTAGGGTTATGGTTTGGGTTAGGGTTGGGGTTAGGATTAGGGTTAGGGTTAGGGTTTGTATTAGAGTTAGGGATAGGGTTAGGGTTAGGTTTAGGTTTAGGGTTTCCGTTTGGGTTAGGGTGAGTGTTAGGGTTAGGGTTAGGGTTAGGGTTAGTGTTAGGATTAGGGTTTGGGTTTGGGTTAGGGTTAGGGTTAGTGTTAGGGTGAGGGGTAGGGTTTAGGTTAGATTTAGGGTGAGTGTTTGCGATAAGGTTAGGATTTGGTTTAGGATTAGTGTTAGGGTTAGGTCTAGGGTTAGGATTTGCGTTTGGATTAGGGTTAGGGTTAGGGTTAGGGTTAGGGTTAGGGTTAGGGTTAGGTTTAGGGTTTGGGTTATAGTTAGGTTTAGGTGGAGAGTCTGGGTTAGGGTTAGGTTTAGGGTTAATGATTGGCTTAGGTTTGGGTTTGGGATAGGGCTAGGGTTAGGGTTAGGGTTAGGGTTAGGGTTAGGGTTTGGGTTAGGGTTAGGGTTAGCGTCAGGGTTAGGTTTAGGGATAGTGTTATAGTTTGGATTCTGGTTATGGTTAGGGTTTGGGTTAGGGTTAGGATTAGGCTTAGGGTTTGGTTTGGGTTAGGATTAGGGTTAGGTTTAGTGTTTGGGTTAGGGTTAGGGTTAGGGTTAGGGTTTGGTTTAGGGTTAGGGTTAGGGTTTGGGTTATTGTTAGGCTTAGGTTTAGGGTTACGGTTTGGGTTTGGGTTAGGGTTAGGGTTAGTGTTAAGTTCAGTGTTAGTCTTTGGGTTTGGTTTATGGTTAGGTATAGGGTTAGGGTGTCTGTTTGGATTAGAGTTAGTGTTAGGGTTAGTGTTAGTGTTAGGGTTTGGGTTAGGTTTATGTTCAGGTTTAGTGTTCGGGTTTAGGGTTAGGGTTAGGGTTAGGGTTATGTAAGGTTCAGGTTTAGGGTTAAGGTTTGCGTTAGGGTTGTGTTTAGGGATAGGGTTAGGTTTATGGGTTCGGTAAGTGTTAGTGTTAGGGTTAGGGTTAGGATTAGTCTTAGGGTTAGTGTTTGGGTTTGGGATAGGGTTAGGGTTTGGGTCAGGGTTAGGTTTAGGGTTAGGGTTTGGGTTAGGGTTAGGTTTAGGGTTAATGTTTGGGTTAGGGATAGGGTTAGGGTTTGGGTTAGGGTTAGGATTATGGTTATGGTTAGGGTTTGGGTTAGTGTTAGGTTTAGGGTTAGGGTTTAGGTTAGGGTTAGGTTTAGTGTTAATATTTGGGTTAGGGTTAGGGTTAGGGTTTGGGTTTGGGTTAGGGTTAGGGTTAGGGTTTGTGTTAGTGTTACATTTAGTGTTAGGGTTTGGGCTAGGGTTATGGTTAGGTTTAGGGTTAATGTTTGGGTTATGGTTAGGTTTAGTCTTAGGGTTAGGGTTAGGTTTAGGTTTAGGTTTAATGTTTGGGTTAGGGTTAGGGTGAGGTATAGGGTTAGTTTTAGGTTAAGTTTAGGATTAGGGTTAGTGTTAGGGTTAGGGATATGGTTAGGGTTAGTAGAGGTAGGCAATTAAGGTTAGTAGTAGAGGTCCTGTATGTGGAGGGCCTGGGCATGGCCAGCAGGCCACACCACCTTCTCCCCTCCTCCTCCCACTTCTCCTGGCTGCTTCTTTTTGTCAAACACTAGATTTTTGACCTAAAGTCAACTAAATCTCTCCAAACTGGTCACCCAAACACAAGAGAATACCACCAAGAAACCTCTGTGTTTCAGCAACTCATCTGAGAGGGCTTTGTCACCTAGCAACACCCTAAACAATGTTTGCCTGGTCACTGCCTCTTGGAGTTCCAGAATCTTAGTCCAAGATTCTGTGACCTCAACACTCCTGCCCACATCAGACACCAATGACAGGAGACTGACCAATAGCACTCAGCAGTCACTTGCAGCGCTCTGCCTGTCTATCATAGCTTCAGAGCAGGTGCGCCTCCCCTGGTCAAGTCATGCCAAGGTTGTTTCCCAGTCCTGCAGCTCTTGCCAGGATTGCACGTGGTTACATAAATAACCAACCTCATTCTTTCTAGAAATTACCATATTATTGATATTGGATTCTTAAGTACTATCAGCTACATTTGAATCAGAAAACTACTTTGGACATCGTTTTCTATGAGGGTAAATATTTTCCTTTTTCATTGTTGCTGAATCCAATCTTTGCTCTTAAAAAAGTACAACTCAACTCTTGGGGGTGAGGCAGGAGGATTATAAGTTCAAGGCTACCCTGGGATTAGGGTATGGGTTACTGTTATGGTTAGGGTTAGGGTTAGGGTTAGAATTAGGGTTAGGGTTATGTTTAGGGTTAGGGTTAGGGTTAGTGTTTGGGTTAGGGTTAGGTTTAGGGTTAGGGATACGATTAGGATTAGGGTTATGGTTTGGGTTAGGGTTAGGGTTAGGATTAGGGTTAGGGTTAGGGTTAGGGTTAGGCTTAGGGTGTGAGTTAGGTTTAGGGTTAGGTTTAGGGTTTCCGTTTGGGTTAGGGTGAGTGTTAGGGTTAGGGTGTTAGGATTAGGGTTTGGGTTTGGGTTAGGGTTAGTGTTAGGGTTAGGGTTAGGGTTAGGGTTAGGGTTAGGGTTTAGGTTAGGTTTAGGGTTAGGGTTAGGGTTAGGGTTAGGGTTAGGGTTAGGGTTTATTGTTTGGGTTTGGGTTAGCGTTAGGTTTAGAGTTAGGGTTTGGGTTAGGGTTAGGGTTTGTGTTAGGTTTAGGGTTAGGGTTAGTGTTAGGGTTAGGGTGTGCATGTGAGTTAGGGTTAGGTTTAGGGTTGGGCTTAGGGTTAGGGTTAGGGTTATGGTTTGGGTTAGGGTTAGGTTTAGGATTAGGGTTAGGGTTAGGGTTTGGGTGAGAGTTAGGGTTAGGGTTTGTGTTTGGGTTAGGGTTAGGGTTTGGGTTTGGGTTAGGGTTAGGGTTAGGGTGAGGATTGCGTTTGGGTTTTGGTGAGGGTTAGGGTTAGGGTTAGGGTTAATGTTTGGATTAGGGTTTGGGTTTGGGTTAGGGTTAGGGTTTGTGTTAGGGTTAGGTTTAGGGTTAGGGTTTGGGCTAGGGTTAGGTTTAGGGTTAGGGTTTGGGTTACGGTTAGGTTTAGGCTTAATGTTTGGGTTAGGGTTAGGGTTTGGGTTAGTGTTAGAGTTAGGTTTAGGTTAGGGTTTGGGTTAGGGTTAGGGTTAGTGTTGGGTTTAGAATGAGGGTTAGGGTTAGGGTTAGGGTTAGGGGTAGGGGTAGGGTTTGCGTTTGTGTTAGGGTTTCATTTAGGTTTATGGTTAGGGTTAGGGATAGGGTTAGGGTTTGGTTGAGGGTTAGGTTTTGTGTTAGGGTTAGTGTTTGGGTTTGGGTTCGGGTTAAGGTTAGGGTTAGGGTTAGTGTCAGGGTTAAGGTTTGGGTTTGGTTTAGTTTTAAGGTTAGGTTTTGGGATAGAGTTATGGTTTGGGGTAGGGTTAGTGTTAGGTTTTCGATTAGGGTTAGGGTGAGAATTAGGGTTAGTGTTTGAGTTTGGTTTAGGATTAGGGTTGGCTTAGGGTTAGTGTAAGAGTTAGGATTTGGTTTGGTTAGCGTTAGGGTTAGGGTTTGTGTTAGGGTTAGGATTAGGGTTAGGGTTTGGGTTAGGGTTAGGTTTATTGTTAGGGTTTGGTTTAGGGTTAGCTTTAGGTTTAATGTTTGGGTTAGGGTTAGGGTTTGGGTTATTGTTTGGTTTAGGGTTAGGGTTAGGGTTAGGGTTAGGGTTAGGGTTAGTGTTAGGATTAGGGTTTGGGTTTGGGTTAGGGTTAGTGTTAGGGTTAGGGTTAGGATTTAGGTTAGGTTTAGGGTGAGTGTTTGCGATGAGGTTAGGATTTGGGTTAGGGATAGGGTTAGGATTAGTGTTAGGGTTAGGGTTAGAGTTAGGATTAGCGATTGGATTAGGGTTAGGGTCAGGGTGTGCGTTTGTTTAGGGTTAGGTTTAGGATTAGGGTTAGGTTTAGGGATAGAGTTAGGGTTTGTGTTCTGGTTATGGTTAGGGTTTCGGTTAGGGTTAGGGTTAGGGTTAGGCTTTGGGTTTGCGTTAGGGTTAGGGTTAGGGTTAGGGTTAGTGTTAGGGTTGCTTTGCGTTAGGATTAGGGTTAGGGTTAGGGTTAGGGTTAGGGATAGGGTTTGTGTTAGGGTTAGGGTTAGGGTTAGGGTTTGGGTTAGGGTTAGGTTTAGGGTTAGGGTTTGGGTTTGGGTTAGTGTTAGGGTTAGAGTTAGGGTTTGGGTTAGGGTTAGAGTTAGTGTTAGGGTTTGGGTTAGGGTTAGGATTAAGGTTAGGGTTAGGGTTAGGGTTTGTGTTAGGGTTACGGTTAGGGTTAGGGTTATGGTCAGGTTTTGGGTTAGGGTTAGGTTACGATTAGGTTCACGGTTTGGGTGAAGATTACGGTTAGGTTTTGGGTTTGGGTTGGGGTGTGGGTTAGGGTTAGGGTTAGGGTTAGGGTTTAAGTTAGCGTTAGAGTTAGGGTTTGGTTTATTGTTACGGTCAGGGTTAGGTTAGGGTTTGGGTTTGGGTTAGGGTTACGGTTAGAGTTAGGTTTTGGGTTCGGGTTAGGGTTAGGGTTAGGGTTAGGGTTAATGTTTGGGTTAGGGTTAGGGTTAGGGTTAGGGTTAGGGTTTGGGTTAGGGTTAGAGTTAGGTTTAGGGTTAGGGTTTGGGTTAGGGTTAGGGTTAGTGTTAGGTTTAGAGTTAGGGTTAGGGGTAGGGGTAGGTGTAGTTGTTGCATTTGTGTTAGGGTTACGTTTAGGTTTATGGTTAGGGTTAGGGATAGGGTTCGGGTTTGGTTTAGGGTTAGGTTTTGTGTTAGGGTTAGGGTTTGGTTTTGGGTTAGGGTTAGGGTTAGCGTTAGGGTTAGGGTTAGTGTCAGGGTTAAGGTTTGGGTTTGGTTTAGTTTTAAGGTTAGGTTTTGGGATAGAGTTATGGTTTGGGGAAGGTTTAGTGTTCGGTTATCGATGAGGGTTAGGGTGAGAATTAGGGTTAGTGTTTGAGTTTGGTTTAGGGTTTGGGTTGGGGTTAGGGTTTGGATTAGGGTTAGGGTTAGGGTTAGGTTTACAGGTACTGTTTGGGTTAGGGTTAGGGTTAGGGTTAGGGTTAGGGTTTGGATTTTGGTTAAGGTTAAGGTTAGGGTTAGGGTTTGGGTTAGGGTTAGGTTTATTGTTAGGGTTTGGTTTAGGGTTAGCTTTAGTTTTAATGTTTCGGTTAGGGTTAGGGTTAGGGTTAGGGTTTGTGTTAGGGTTAGGTTTAGGGTTAGGGTTTGGGCTAGGGTTAAGTTTAGGGTTAGGGTTTGGGTTAGGGTTAGGGTTAGGTTTAGGGTTAATGTTTGGGTTATGGTTAGGGTTAGGGTTTGGTTTAGTGTTAGGGTTAGGGTTAGGGTTTGGGTTAGGGTTAGGTTTAGGGTTAATGTTTGGGTTAGGGTTAGGGTTAGGTATAGGGTTAGGGTTTGGTTTAGTGTTAGGTTTAGTGTTAGGGTTAGGGTTACCGGTAGAGTTTGGGTTACGCTTATGGTTAGGGTTAGAGTTTGGGTTTGGGTTAGGGTTAGGTTTAGGGTTAATGTTTGGGTTAGAGTTAGGGTTAGGTATAGAGTTTGAGTTAGGGTTAGGGTTAGGGTGTGCGTTTGGTTTAGGGTTAGGTTTAGAGTTAGGGTTAGGTTTAGGGATAGAGTTATGGTTTGGGTTCTGGTTATGGTTAGGGTTTGGGTTAGGGTTAGGGTTAGGGTTTGGGTTTGGGTTAAGGTTAGGGTTAGGGTTAGGGTTTGGGTTTGGGTTTGGGTTAGGGTTTGGGTTAGGGTTAGGGTTAGGGTTAGGTTTTGTGTTTGGGTTATTGTTAGGGTTAGGGTTAGGTTAGGGTTTGGGTTTTGGGTTAGGTTTAGGGTTAGAGTTAGGGTTTCGATTTGGGTTAGGTTTAGGGTTAGAGTTAGGGTTTGGGTTAGGGTTAGGGTTAAGGTTAGTGTTAGGGATAGGGTTTGGGTTTGGGTTAGGTTTAGGGTTAGGGTTTGGGTTTGGTTTAGAGTTAGGGTTAGAGTTAGGGTTTGGGTTAGGGTTAGGGTTAGTGTTAGGGTTTGGGTTAGGGTTAGGGTTAGGTTTATTGTTAGGGTTAGGGTTTGTGTTAGGGTTAGGTTTAGGGTTACGGTTAGGGTTTGTTTTAGGGTTAGGGTTCCGATTAGGTTAGGGTTAGGGTTAGGATTTGTGTTAGGGTTAGGGTTAGGGTTAGAGTTACGGTTAGGGTTTGGGTTATGGTTAGGGTTACGATTAGTGTTATGGTTTGGGTGAGGGTTACGGTTAGGTTTTGGATTTGGTTGGGGTGTGGATCAGGGTTAGGGTTAGGGTTTGAGTTAGGGTTAGGGTTAGGGTTTGGGTTTTTGTTAGGGTTAGGGATAGGTCAGGGTTTTGGTTTGGGCTAGGTTTACGGTTAGAGTTAGGGTTTGTGATTGGGTTAGGTTTAGGGTTAGAGTTGGGGTTTGTGTTAGGGTTAGGGTTAGGGTTTGAGTTAGGGTTAGGGTTAGTGTCAGGGTTTGGGTTAGGGTTAGGGTTAGGGTTAAGGTTAGGGTTAGGGTGTTGGTTTGGGTTAGGGTTAGGTTTAGGGTTAGGGTTAGGTTTAGGGGTAGTGTTATGGTTTGGATTCTGGTTATGGTTAGGGTTTGGGTTAGGGTTAGGGTTTGGGTTTGGGTTAGGATTAGGGTTAGAATTGGGTTTGGGTTAGGGTTAGGGTTAGGGTTAATGTTTGGTTTAGGTTAGGGTTAGGTATAGGGTTAGTGTTAGGTTAGGGTTAGGGTTTGGGTTAGGGTTAGGGTTAGGTTTAGGGAGAGGGTTTGGGTTAGGGTTAGGGTTTGGTTTAGGGTTAGGTTTAGGCGTAAGGTTTGGGTTAGGGTTAGGTTTAGGGTTAATGTTTGGGTTAGGGTTAGGATTAGGTATAGGGTTAGTGTTAGGTTAGGGTTAGGTTTAGGGTTAGGGTTAGTAGAGGTAGGCGTTGTAGTAGAGGTCCTATATGTGCAGGGCCTGGGCAGGTCCAGCAGGACACACCACCTTCTCCCCTCCTCCTCCCATCTTCTCCTGGCTGCTTCTTTTTGTCAAACACTAGAACTTTGACCTAAAGTCAACTAAATCTCTCCAAACTGGTCACCCAAACACTAGAGCCTACCATCAAGAAAACTCTGTGTTTCAGCAACTCATCTGAGAGGGCTTTGTCACCTAGCAACACCCTAAACAATGCTTTGCCAGGTCACTGTCTCTTGGAGTTCCAGAATCTTAGTCCAAGATTCTGTGACCTCAGCACTCCTGCCCACATCAGACACCAATGACATGAGACTGACCAATAGCACTCAGCACAAACTTGCAAAGCTCTGCCTGTCTATCATAGCTTCAGAGCAGGTGCTCCTCCTCTGGTCAAGTCATGAAAAGGTTGCTTCCCAGTCCTGCAGCTCTTGCCAGGATTGCACGTGTTTACATAAATAACCAACCTCATTCTTTCTAGAAATTACCATATTATTGATATTGGATTCTTAAGTACTATAAGCTACATTTGAATCAGAAAACTACTTTGGACATCGTTTTCTATGAGGGAAAATATTTTCCTTTTTCATTGTTGATGAATCCAATCTTTGCTCTTAAAAAAGTACAACTCAACTCTGGGGGGTGAGGCAGGAGGATTATCAGTTCAAGGCTACCCTGGGATTAGGGTATGCGTTATGGTTATGGTTAAGGTTAGGGTTAGGGTTAGAATTAGGGTTAGGGTTAGGGTTAGGGTTAGTGTTTGGGTTAGGGTTAGGTTTAGTTTTAGGGTTACGATTAGGATTAGGGTTATGGTTTGGGTTAGGGTTGGGGTTAGGATTAGGGTTAGGGTTAGGGTTTGTATTAGAGTTAGGGATAGGGTTAGGGTTAGGTTTAGGTTTAGGGTTTCCGTTTGGGTTAGGGTGAGTGTTAGGGTTAGGGTTAGGGTTAGGGTTAGTGTTAGGATTAGGGTTTGGGTTTGGGTTAGGGTTAGTGTTAGGGTTAGGGTTAGGGTTTAGGTTAGATTTAGGGTGAGTGTTTGCGATAAGGTTAGGATTTGGTTTAGGATTAGTGTTAGGGTTAGGTCTAGGGTTAGGATTTGCGTTTGGATTAGGGTTAGGGTTAGGGTTAGGGTTAGGGTTAGGGTTAGGGTTAGGTTTAGGGTTTGGGTTATAGTTAGGTTTAGGTGTGGAGTTTGGGTTAGGGTTAGGTTTAGGGTTAATGATTGGCTTAGGTTTGGGTTAGGGATAGGGTTAGGGTTAGGGTTAGGGTTAGGGTTAGGGTTTGGGTTAGTGTTAGGGTTAGGGTTTAGGGATAGTGTTATAGTTTGGATTCTGGTTATGGTTAGGGTTTGGGTTAGGGTTAGGATTAGGCTTAGGGTTTGGTTTGGGTTAGGATTAGGGTTAGGTTTAGTGTTTGGGTTAGGGTTAGGGTTAGGGTTAGGGTTTGGTTTAGGGTTAGGGTTAGGGTTTGGGTTATTGTTAGGCTTAGGTTTAGGGTTACGGTTTGGGTTTGGGTTAGGGTTAGGGTTAGTGTTAAGTTCAGTGTTAGTCTTTGGGTTTGGTTTATGGTTAGGTATAGGGTTAGGGTGTCTGTTTGGATTAGAGTTAGTGTTAGGGTTAGTGTTAGGGTTAGGGTTTGGGTTAGGTTTATGTTCAGGTTTAGTGTTCGGGTTTAGGGTTAGGGTTAGGGTTAGGGTTATGTAAGGTTCAGGTTTAGGGTTAAGGTTTGCGTTAGGGTTGTGTTTAGGGATAGGGTTAGGTTTATGGGTTCGGTAAGTGTTAGTGTTAGGGTTAGGGTTAGGATTAGTCTTAGGGTTAGTGTTTGGGTTTGGGATAGGGTTAGGGTTTGGGTCAGGGTTAGGTTTAGGGTTAGGGTTTGGGTTAGGGTTAGGTTTAGGGTTAATGTTTGGGTTAGGGATAGGGTTAGGGTTTGGGTTAGGGTTAGGATTATGGTTATGGTTAGGGTTTGGGTTAGTGTTAGGTTTAGGGTTAGGGTTTAGGTTAGGGTTAGGTTTAGTGTTAATATTTGGGTTAGGGTTAGGGTTAGGGTTTGGGTTTGGGTTAGGGTTAGGGTTAGGGTTTGTGTTAGTGTTACATTTAGTGTTAGGGTTTGGGCTAGGGTTATGGTTAGGTTTAGGGTTAATGTTTGGGTTATGGTTAGGTTTAGTCTTAGGGTTAGGGTTAGGTTTAGGTTTAGGTTTAATGTTTGGGTTAGGGTTAGGGTTAGGTATAGGGTTAGTTTTAGGTTAGGTTTAGGATTAGGGTTAGTGTTAGGGTTAGGGATATGGTTAGGGTTAGTAGAGGTAGGCAATTAGGGTTAGTAGTAGAGGTCCTGTATGTGGAGGGCCTGGGCATGGCCAGCAGGCCACACCACCTTCTCCCCTCCTCCTCCCACTTCTCCTGGCTGCTTCTTTTTGTCAAACACTAGATTTTTGACCTAAAGTCAACTAAATCTCTCCAAACTGGTCACCCAAACACAAGAGAATACCACCAAGAAACCTCTGTGTTTCAGCAACTCATCTGAGAGGGCTTTGTCACCTAGCAACACCCTAAACAATGTTTGCCTGGTCACTGCCTCTTGGAGTTCCAGAATCTTAGTCCAAGATTCTGTGACCTCAACACTCCTGCCCACATCAGACACCAATGACAGGAGACTGACCAATAGCACTCAGCAGTCACTTGCAGCGCTCTGCCTGTCTATCATAGCTTCAGAGCAGGTGCGCCTCCCCTGGTCAAGTCATGCCAAGGTTGTTTCCCAGTCCTGCAGCTCTTGCCAGGATTGCACGTGGTTACATAAATAACCAACCTCATTCTTTCTAGAAATTACCATATTATTGATATTGGATTCTTAAGTACTATCAGCTACATTTGAATCAGAAAACTACTTTGGACATCGTTTTCTATGAGGGTAAATATTTTCCTTTTTCATTGTTGCTGAATCCAATCTTTGCTCTTAAAAAAGTACAACTCAACTCTTGGGGGTGAGGCAGGAGGATTATAAGTTCAAGGCTACCCTGGGATTAGGGTATGGGTTACTGTTATGGTTAGGGTTAGGGTTAGGGTTAGAATTAGGGTTAGGGTTATGTTTAGGGTTAGGGTTAGGGTTAGTGTTTGGGTTAGGGTTAGGTTTAGGGTTAGGGATACGATTAGGATTAGGGTTATGGTTTGGGTTAGGGTTAGGGTTAGGATTAGGGTTAGGGTTAGGGTTAGGGTTAGGCTTAGGGTGTGAGTTAGGTTTAGGGTTAGGTTTAGGGTTTCCGTTTGGGTTAGGGTGAGTGTTAGGGTTAGGGTGTTAGGATTAGGGTTTGGGTTTGGGTTAGGGTTAGTGTTAGGGTTAGGGTTAGGGTTAGGGTTAGGGTTAGGGTTAGGGTTTAGGTTAGGTTTAGGGTTAGGGTTAGGGTTAGGGTTAGGGTTAGGGTTTATTGTTTGGGTTTGGGTTAGCGTTAGGTTTAGAGTTAGGGTTTGGGTTAGGGTTAGGGTTTGTGTTAGGTTTAGGGTTAGGGTTAGTGTTAGGGTTAGGGTGTGCGTGTGAGTTAGGGTTAGGTTTAGGGTTGGGGTTAGGGTTACGGTTAGGGTTATGGTTTGGGTTAGGGTTAGTTTTAGGATTAGGGTTAGGGTTAGGGTTTGGGTTAGAATTAGGGTTAGGGTTTGTGTTTGGGTTAGGGTTAGGGTTTGAGTTTGGGTTAGGGTTAGGGTTAGGGTGAGGATTGCGTTTGGGTTTTGGTGAGGGTTAGGGTTAGGGTTAGGGTTAATGTTTGGATTAGGGTTAGGGTTAGGGTTAGGGTTAGGGTTTCGTTTAGGGTTAGGGTTAGGGTTAGGGTTTGGGTTAGGGTTAGGGTTAGGGTTAGGGTTTGGGTTACGGTTAGGTTTAGGCTTAATGTTTGGGTTAGGGTTAGGGTTAGGGTTAGGGTTTGGGTTAGTGTTAGAGTTAGGTTTAGGTTAGGGTTTGGGTTAGGGTTAGGGTTAGTGTTAGGTTTAGAGTTGGTTAGGGTTAGGGTTAGGGGTAGGGGTAGGGTTTGCGTTTTTGTTAGGGTTTCATTTAGGTTTATGGTTAGGGTTAGGGATAGGGTTAGGGTTTGGTTGAGGGTTAGGTTTTGTGTTAGGGTTAGTGTTTGGGTTTGGGTTCGGGTTAAGGTTAGGGTTAGGGTTAGTGTCAGGGTTAAGGTTTGGGTTTGGTTTAGTTTTAAGGTTAGGTTTTGAGATAGAGTTATGGTTTGGGGTAGGGTTAGTGTTAGGTTTTCGATTAGGGTTAGGGTGAGAATTAGGGTTAGTGTTTGAGTTTGGTTTAGGATTAGGGTTGGCTTAGGGTTAGTGTAAGAGTTAGGATTTGGTTTGGTTAGCGTTAGGGTTAGGGTTTGTGTTACGGTTAGGATTAGGGTTAGGGTTTGGGTTAGGGTTAGGTTTATTGTTAGGATTTGGTTTAGCGTTAGCTTTAGGTTTAATGTTTGGGTTAGGGTTAGGGTTTGGGTTATTGTTTGGTTTAGGGTTAGGGTTAGGGTTAGGGTTAGGGTTACGGTTACGATTAATGTTTGGGTTAGGGTTAGGTTTAGGGTTATGGATTGGGTTTAGGTTTGGGTTAGGGTTAGGGTTTGTGTTAGGGTTAGGTTTAGGGTTAGGATTTGGGCTAGGGTTAGGTTTAGGGTTAGGGTTTGGGTTAGGGTTAGGGTTAGGTTTAGGGTTAATGTTTGGGTTATGGTTAGGGTTAGGGTTTGGTTTAGGGTTAGGGTTAGGGTTAGGGTTTGTGTTAGGGTTAGGTTTAGGGTTAATGTTTGGGTTAGCTTTAGGGTTAGGGTTTGGGTTAGGGTTAGGTTTATGGTTATGGTTAGGGTTTGGGTTACGGTTAGGGTTATGTTTAGGGTTAGGGTTTGGGTTAGGGTTAGGTTTAGGGTCAGGGTTAGGTTTAGGGATAGTGTTATAGTTTGGACTCTGGTTATGGTTAGGGTTTGAGTTAGGGTTAGGATTAGGCTTAGGGTTTGGGTTTGGGTTAGGATTAAGGTTAGGTTTAGTGTTTGGGTTAGGGTTAGGGTTAGGGTTTGGGTTAGGGTTAGGGTTAGGGTTTGGGTTATTGTGAGGCTTAGGTTTAGGGTTACGGTTTGGGTTTGGGTTAGGGTTACGGTTAGTGTTAAGTTCAGTGTTAGTCTTTGGGTTTGGTTTATGGTTAGGTATAGGGTTAGGGTGTCTGTTTGGATTAGAGTTAGGGTTAGAGTTAGTGTTAGGGTTAGGGTTTGGGTTAGGTTTATGTTCAGGTTTAGTGTTCGGGTTTAGGGTTAGGGTTAGGGTTAGGGTTATGTTAGGTTCAGGTTTAGGGTTAAGGTTTGCGTTAGGGTTGTGTTTAGGGATAGGGATAGTTTTATGGGTTCGGTAAGTGTTAGTGTTATGGTTAGGGTTAGGATTAGTCTTAGGGTTAGTGTTTGGGTTTGGGATAGGGTTAGGGTTTGGGTCAGGGTTAGGTTTAGGGTTAGGGTTTGGGTTAGGGTTAGGTTTAGGGTTAATGTTTGGGTTAGGGATAGGGTTAGGGTTAGGGTTAGTGTTTTTGATAGGGTTAGGGTTAGGGTTAGGGTTACGGTTACGGTTTGGGTTATGGGTTAGGGTTAGGGTTAGGATTAGGATTTGAGTTT
>JAJHUQ010000057.1:1855000-1857500 GCA_035773235.1 Eospalax fontanierii | reverse complement strand
GTTTTCGATTAGGGTTAGGGTGAGAATTAGGGTTAGTGTTTGAGTTGGTTTAGGATTAGGGTTGGGGTTAGGGTTAGTGTAAGGGTTAGGATTTGGTTTGGTTAGCGTTAGGGTTTGGGTTGGGGTTAGGGTTTGGATTTTGGTTAAGGTTAAGGTTAGGGCTAGGTTTTGTGTTAGGGTTAGGATTAGGGTTAGGGTTTGGGTTAGGGTTAGGTTTATTGTTAGGGTTTGGTTTAGGGTTAGCTTTAGGTTTAATGTTTGGGTTAGGGTTAGGGTTAGGGTTAGGGTTAGGGTTTGGGTTAGTGTTAGGTTTAGGGTTAGGGTTAGGGTTAAGGTTAGGGTTAGGGTTAGGGTTACGGTTAGAGTTTGGGTTAGGGTTAGGTTTAGGGTTATGGATTGTGTTTGGGTTTGGGTTAGGGTTAGGGTTTGTGTTAGGGTTAGATTTAGGGTTAGGCTTTGCGCTTGGGTTAAGTTTAGGGTTAGGGTTTGGGTTAGGGTTTGGGTTAGGTTTAGGGTTAATATTTGGGTTATGGTTAGGGTTAGGGTTTGGTTTAGGGTTAGGGTTAGGGTTAGGGTTTGGGTTAGGGTTAGGTTTAGGGTTAATGTTTGGGTTAGGGTTAGGGTTAGGTATAGGGTCAGGGTTTGGTTTAGTGTTAGGTTTAGTGTTAGGTTTAGGGTTACCGGTAGAGTTTGGGTTAGGGTTATGGTTAGGGTTAGAGTTTGGGTTTGGGTTAGGGTTAGGTTTAGGGTTAATGTTTGGGTTAGTGTTAGGGTTTGGGTTAGGGTTAGGGTTAGAGTTAGGGTTTGGGTTAGGGTTAGGGTTAGGGTTAGGTTTAGGGTTTGTGTTAGGGTTAGTGTTAGGGTTAGAGTTACGGTTAGGGTTTGGGTTATGGTTAGGGTTACGATTAGTGTAATGGTTTGGGTGAGGGTTACGGTTAGGTTTTGGGTTTGGTTGGGGTGTGGATCAGGGTTAGGGTTAGGGTTTGAGTTAGGGTTAGGGTTAGGGTTTGGGTTTTTGTTAGGGTTAGGGATAGGTTAGGGTTTGGGTTTGGGCTAGGTTTACGGTTAGAGTTAGGGTTTGGGTTAGGGTTAGGGTTAGAGTTAGGGTTTGGGTTAGGGTGTGCGTTTGGTTTAGGGTTAGGTTTAGGGTTAGGGTTAGGTTTAGGAATAGAGTTATGGTTTGGGTTCTGGTTATGGTTAGGGTTTGGGTTACGGTTAGGTTTAGGGTTTGGGTTTGTGTTAGGGTTAGGGTTAGGGTTAGGATTTGGGTTTGGGTTTTGTTTGGGTTTGGGTTAGGGTTAGGGTTAGGGTTAGGTTTTGTGTTTGGGTTATTGTTAGTGTTAGGGTTAGGTTAGGGTTTGGGTTTTGGGTTAGGTTTAGGGTTAGAGTTAGGGTTTGGGTTTGGGTTAGGTTTAGCGTTAGAGTTAGGGTTTGGCTTAGGGTTAGGGTTAAGTTTAGTGTTAGGGATAGGGTTTGGGTTTGGGTTAGGGTTAGGGTTAGGGTTTGGGTTTGGTTTAGAGTTAGGGTTAGAGTTAGGGTTTGGGTTAGGGTTAGGGTTAGTGTTAGTGTTAGGGTTTGGGTTAGGGTTAGGGTTAGGGTTATGGTTAGGGTTAGGGTTTCTGTTAGGGTTAGGTTTAGGGTTGCGGTTAGGGTTTGTTTTAGGGTTAGGGTTCCGATTAGGTTAGGGTTAGGGTTAGGGTTTGTGTTAGGGTTAGGGTTAGAGTTACGGTTAGGGTTTGGGTTATGGTTAGGGTTACGATTAGTGTTATGGTTTGGGTGAGGGTTACGGTTAGGTTTTGGGTTTGGTTGGGGTATGGATCAGGGTTAGGGTTAGGGTTTGAGTTAGGGTTAGGGTTAGGGTTTGGGTTTTTGTTAGGGTTAGGGAAAGGTTAGGGTTTGGGTTTGGGCTAGGTTTACGGTTAGAGTTAGGGTTTGGGATTGGGTTAGAGTTGGGGTTTGGGTTAGGGTTAGGGTTAGGGTTTGAGTTAGGGTTAGGTTTAGTGTCAGGGTTTGGGTTAGGGTTAGGGTTAGGGTTAGGGTTAAGGTTAGGGTTAGGGTGTTGGTTTGGGTTAGGGTTACGTTTAGGGTTAGGGTTAGGTTTAGAGATAGTGTTATGGTTTGGATTCTGGTTATGGTTAGGGTTTGGGTTAGGGTTAGGGTTTGGGTTTGGGTTAGGATTAGGGTTAGGGTTTGGGTTTGGGTTAGGGTTAGGGTTAGGGTTAATGTTTGGTTTAGGTTAGGGTTAGGTATAGGGTTAGTGTTAGGTTAGGGTTTGGGTTTGGGTTAGGGTTAGGGTTAGGTTTTGTGTTAGGGTTTGGGTTAGGGTTAGGGTTTGGTTTAGGGTTAGGTTTAGGCGTAAGGTTTGGGTTAGGGTTAGGTTTAGGGTTAATATTTGGGTTAGGGTTAGGATTAGGTATAGGGTTAGTGTTAGGTTAGGGTTAGGGTTAGGGTTAGGGTTAGGGTTAGTAGAGGTAGGCGTTGTAGTAGAGGTCCTATATGT
>JAJHUQ010000057.1:1835000-1850000 GCA_035773235.1 Eospalax fontanierii | reverse complement strand
TTTAGGGTTACGGTTAGGGTTAGGGTTTGGGTTAGGGTTAGGTTTAGTGTTAATGTTTGGGTTAGGGTTAGGGTTAGGTATAGGGTTAGGGTTTGGTTTAGTGTTAGGTTTAGTGTTAGGGTTAGGGTTACCGGTAGAGTTTCGGTTACGCTTATGGTTATTGTTAGATTTTGGGTTTGGGTTAGGGTTAGGTTTAGGGTTAATGTTTGGGTTAGAGTTAGGGTTAGGTATAGAGTTTGAGTTAGGGTTAGGGTTAGGGTGTGCGTTTGGTTTAGGGTTAGGTTTAGAGTTAGGGTTAGGTTTAGGGATAGAGTTATGGTTTGGGTTGTGGTTATGGTTAGGGTTTGGGTTAGGGTTAGGGTTAGGGTTAGGGTTAGGGTTTGTGTTAGGGTTAGGGTTAGGGTTAGGGTTATGGTCAGGGTTTGGGTTTGGGTTAGAGTTACGATTAGGTTCATGGTTTGGGTGAAGGTTACGGTTAGGTTTTGGGTTTGGGTTGGGGTGTGGGTTAGGGTTAGGGTTAGGGTTAGAATTAGGGTTAGGGTTAGGTTTAGGGTTAGGGTTAGGGTTAGTGTTTGGGTTAGGGTTAGGTTTAGTTTTAGGGTTACGATTAGGATTAGGGTTATGGTTTGGGTTAGGGTTTGTAGTTAGGATTAGGGTTAGGGTTAGGGTTTGTATTAGAGTTAGGGTTAGGGTTAGGGTTTGAGTTAGGGTTAGGTTTAGGTTTAGGGTTTCCGTTTGTGTTAGGGTGAGTGTTAGGGTTAGGGTTAGGGTTAGTGTTAGGATTAGGGTTTGGGTTTGGGTTAGGGTTAGTGTTAGGGTTAGGGTTAGGGTTTAGGTTAGGTTTAGGGTGAGTGTTTGCTATGAGGTTAGGATTTGGGTTAGGGATAGGGTTAGGATTAGTGTTAGTGTTAGGGTTAGGGTTAGGATTAGCGATTGGATTAGGGTTAGGGTTAGGGTGTGCGTTTGTTTAGGGTTAGGTTTAGGATTAGGGTTAGGTTTAGGGATAGAGTTAGGGTTTGTGTTCTGGTTATTTTTAGGTTTTAGGTTAGGGTTAGGGTTTGGGTTTGGGTTAGGGTTAGGGTTAGGTTTAGGGTTAGTGTTAGGGTTTGGTTTGCGTTAGGATTAGGGTTAGGGTTAGGGATAGGGTTTGGTTTAGGGTTAGGGTTAGGGTTTGGGTTTGGGTTAGGGTTAGGTTTACGGTTAGGTTTTCGGTTGGGTTAGGGTTAGGGTTAGAGTTAGGGTTTGGGTTAGGGTTAGGGTTAGGGTTAGGTTTAGGGTTAGGGTTAGGGTTAGGGTTAGGGTTAGGGTTAGCGTTAGGGTTAGGGTTAGTGTCAGGGTTAAGGTTTGGGTTTGGTTTAGTTTTAAGGTTAGGTTTTGGGATAGAGTTATGGTTTGGGGAAGGGTTAGTGTTCGGTTTTCGATGAGGGTTAGGGTGAGAATTAGGGTTAGAGTTTGAGTTTGGTTTAGGGTTTGGGTTGGGGTTAGGGTTTGGATTAGGGTTAGGGTTAGGGTTAGGTTTACAGTTACTATTTGGGTTAGGGTTAGGGTTAGGGTTAGGGTTTGGATTTTGGTTAAGGTTAAGGTTAGGGTTAGGGTTTGGGTTAGGGTTAGGTTTATTGTTAGGGTTTGGTTTAGGGTTAGCTTTAGTTTTAATGTTTGGGTTAGGGTTAGGGTTAGGGTTAGGGTTAGGGTTTGTGTTAGGGTTAGGTTTAGGGTTAGGGTTTGGGCTAGAGTTAAGTTTAGGGTTAGGGTTTGGGTTAGGGTTAGGGTTAGGTTTAGGGTTAATGTTTGGGTTATGGTTAGGGTTAGGGTTTGGTTTAGGGTTACGGTTAGGGTTAGGGTTTGGGTTAGGGTTAGGTTTAGTGTTAATGTTTGCGTTAGGGTTAGGTTTAGGTATAGGGTTAGGGTTTGGTTTAGTGTTAGGTTTAGTGTTAGGGTTAGGGTTACCGGTAGAGTTTCGGTTACGCTTATGGTTAGGGTTAGATTTTGGGTTTGGGTTAGGGTTAGGTTTAGGGTTAATGTTTGGGTTAGAGTTAGGGTTAGGTATAGAGTTTGAGTTAGGGTTAGGGTTAGGGTGTGCGTTTGGTTTAGGGTTAGGTTTAGAGTTAGGGTTAGGTTTAGGGATAGAGTTATGGTTTGGGTTCTGGTTATGGTTAGGGTTTGGGTTAGGGTTAGGGTTAGGGTTAGGGTTAGGGTTTGTGTTAGGGTTAGGGTTAGGGTTAGGGTTATGGTCAGGGTTTGGGTTTGGGTTAGAGTTACGATTAGGTTAATGGTTTGGGTGAAGGTTACGGTTAGGTTTTGGGTTTGGGTTGGAGTTTGGGTTAGGGTTAGGGTTAGGGTTAGAATTAGGGTTAGGGTTAGGTTTAGGGTTAGGGTTAGGGTTAGTGTTTGGGTTAGGGTTAGGTTTAGTTTTAGGGTTACGATTAGGATTAGGGTTATGGTTTGGGTTAGGGTTTGTAGTTAGGATTAGGGTTAGGGTTAGGGATTGTATTAGAGTTAGGGTTAGGGTTAGTGTTTGAGTTAGGGTTAGGTTTAGGTTTAGGGTTTCCGTTTGTGTTAGGGTGAGTGTTAGGGTTAGGGTTAGGGTTAGTGTTAGGATTAGGGTTTGCGTTTGGGTTAGGGTTAGTGTTAGGGTTAGGGTTAGGGTTTAGGTTTGGTTTAGGGTGAGTGTTTGCTATGAGGTTAGGATTTGGGTTAGGGATAGGGTTAGGATTAGTGTTAGGGTTAGGGTTAGGGTTAGGATTAGCGATTGGATTAGGGTTAGGGTTAGGGTGTGCGTTTGATTAGGATTAGGTTTAGGATTAGGGTTAGGTTTAGGGATAGAGTTAGGGTTTGTGTTCTGGTTATTTTTAGGTTTTCGGTTAGGGTTAGGGTTTGGGTTTGGGTTAGGGTTAGGGTTAGGTTTAGGGTTAGTGTTAGGGTTTGGTTTGCGTTAGGATTAGGGTTAGGGTTAGGGATAGGGTTTGGTTTAGGGTTAGGGTTAGGGTTTGGGTTTGGGTTAGGGTTCGGTTTAGGGTTAGGGTTTCGGTTTGGGTTAGGGTTAGGGTTAGAGTTAGGGTTTGGGTTAGGGTTAGGGTTAGGGTTAGGTTTAGGGTTACGGTTAGGGTTAGGGTTAGGGTTAGGGTTAGCGTTAGGGTTAGGGTTAGTGTCAGGGTTAAGGTTTGGGTTTGGTTTAGTTTTAAGGTTAGGTTTTGGGATAGAGTTATGGTTTGGGGAAGGGTTAGTGTTCGGTTTTCGATGAGGGTTAGGGTGAGAATTAGGGTTAGAGTTTGAGTTTGGTTTAGGGTTTGGGTTGGGGTTAGGGTTTGGATTAGGGTTAGGGTTAGGGTTAGGTTTACAGTTACTATTTGGGTTAGGGTTAGGGTTAGGGTTAGGGTTTGGATTTTGGTTAAGGTTAAGGTTAGGGTTAGGGTTTGGGTTAGGGTTAGGTTTATTGTTAGGGTTTGGTTTAGGGTTAGCTTTAGTTTTAATATTTGGGTTAGGGTTAGGGTTAGGTTTAGGGTTTGTGTTAGGGTTAGGTTTAGGGTTAGGGTTTGGGCTAGAGTTAAGTTTAGGGTTAGGGTTTGGGTTAGGGTTAGGGTTAGGTTTAGGGTTAATGTTTGGGTTATGGTTAGGGTTAGGGTTTGGTTTAGGGTTACGGTTAGGGTTAGGGTTTGGGTTAGGGTTAGGTTTAGTGTTAATGTTTGGGTTAGGGTTAGGGTTAGGTATAGGGTTAGGGTTTGGTTTAGTGTTAGGTTTAGTGTTAGGGTTAGGGTTACCGGTAGAGTTTCGGTTACGCTTATGGTTAGGGTTAGATTTTGGGTTTGGGTTAGGGTTAGGTTTAGGGTTAATGTTTGGGTTAGAGTTAGGGTTAGGTATAGAGTTTGAGTTAGGGTTAGGGTTAGGGTGTGCGTTTGGTTTAGGGTTAGGTTTAGAGTTAGGTTTAGGTTTAGGGATAGAGTTATGGTTTGGGTTCTGGTTATGGTTAGGGTTTGGGTTAGGGTTAGGGTTTGGGTTTGGGTTAAGGTTAGGGTTAGGGTTAGGGTTTGGGTTTGGGTTTGGGGTAAGGTTAGGATTAGGTTTAGGGTTAATGTTTGGGTTAGAGTTAGGGTTAGGTATAGGGTTTGAGTTAGGGTTAGGGTTAGGGTGTGCGTTTGGTTTAGGGTTAGGTTTAGGGTTAGGTTTAGGTTTAGGGATAGAGTTATGGTTTGGGTTCTGGTTATGGTTAGGGTTTGGGTTAGGGTTAGGGTTAGGGTTAGGGTTTGTGTTTGGGTTTGGGTTAGGGTTTGGGTTAGGGTTAGGGTTAGGGTTAGGTTTTGTGTTTGGGTTATTGTTAGGGTTAGGGTTAGGTTAGGGTTTGGGTTTTGGGTTAGGTTTAGGGTTAGAGTTAGGGTTTGAGTTTGGGGTAGGTTTAGGGTTAGAGTTAGGGTTTGGGTTAGGGTTAGGGTTAAGGTTAGTGTTAGGGATAGGGTTTGGGTTTGGGTTAGGTTTAGGGTAAGGGTTTGGGTTTCATTTAGATTTAGGGTTAGGGTTAGGGTTTGGTTTAGGGTTAGGGTTAGTGTTAGGGTTTGGGTTAGGGTTAGGGTTAGGTTTATTGTTAGGGTTAGGGTTTGTGTTAGGGTTAGGTTTAGGGTTACGGTTAGGGTTTGTTTTAGGGTTAGGGTTCTGATTAGGTTAGGGTTAGGGTTAGGGTTTGTGTTAGGGTTAGGGTTAGGGTTAGAGTTACGGTTAGGGTTTGGGTTATGGTTAGGGTTATGATTAGTGTTATGGTTTGGGTGAGGGTTATGGTTAGGTTTTGGGTTTGGTTGGGGTGTGGATCAGGGTTAGGGTTAGGGTTTGAGTTAGGGTTAGGGTTAGGGTTTGGGTTTTTGTTAGGGTTAGGGATAGGTTAGGGTTTGGGTTTGGGCTAGGTTTACGGTTAGAGTTAGGGTATGGGATTGGGTTAGGTTTAGGGTTAGAGTTGGGGTTTGTGTTAGGGTTAGGGTTAGGGTTTGAGTTAGGGTTAGGGTTAGTGTCAGGGTTTCGGTTAGGGTTAGGGTTAGGGTTAAGGTTAGGGTTAGGGTGTTGGTTTGGGTTAGGGTTAGTTTTAGTGTTAGGGTTAGGTTTAGGGGTAGTGTTATGGTTTGGATTCTGGTTATGGTTAGGGTTTGGGTTAGGGTTAGGGTTTGGGTTTGGGTTAGGATTAGGGTTAGGGTTTGGGTTTGGGTTAGGGTTAGGGTTAGGGTTAGGGTTAGGGTTTGCGTTTGGGTTAGGGTTACGTTTAGGTTTAGGGTTATGGTTTGGGTTAGGGTTTGTAGTTAGGATTAGGGTTAGGGTTAGGGTTAGGGTTAGGGTTAGGGTTAGGGTTAGGGTCAGGGTTTGGGTTTGGGTTAGAGTTACGATTAGGTTCATGGTTTGGGTGAAGGTTACGGTTAGGTTTTGGGTTTGGGTTGGGGTGTGGGTTAGGGTTAGGGTTAGGGTTAGAATTAGGGTTAGGGTTAGGTTTAGGGTTAGGGTTAGGGTTAGTGTTTGGGTTAGGGTTAGGTTTAGTTTTAGGGTTACGATTAGGATTAGGGTTATGGTTTGGGTTAGGGTTTGTAGTTAGGATTAGGGTTAGGGTTAGGGTTTGTATTAGAGTTAGGGTTAGGGTTAGGGTTTGAGTTAGGGTTAGGTTTAGGTTTAGGGTTTCCGTTTGTGTTAGGGTGAGTGTTAGGGTTAGGGTTAGGGTTAGTGATAGGATTAGGGTTTGGGTTTGGGTTAGGGTTAGTGTTAGGGTTAGGGTTAGGGTTTAGGTTAGGTTTAGGGTGAGTGTTTGCGATGAGGTTAGGATTTGGGTTAGGGATAGGGTTAGGATTAGTGTTAGGGTTAGGGTTAGGGTTAGGATTAGGGTTAGGTTTAGGGATAGAGTTAGGGTTTGGGTTCTGGTTATGGTTAGGGTTTCTGTTAGGGTTAGGGTTAGGGTTAGGGTTTGGGTTTGGGTTAGGGTTAGGGTTAGGGTTAGGGTTAGTGTTAGGGTTGGTTTGCGTTAGGATTAGGGTTAGGGTTAGGGTTAGGGTTAGGGATAGGGTTTGGGTTAGGGTTAGGGTTAGGTTTAGGGTTTGTGTTAGGGTTAGGTTTAGGGTTAGGGTTTGGGTTAGGGTTAGGTTAGGGTTAGGGTTAGGGTTAGGGTTAGGGTTAGGGTTAGGGTTAGGGTTAGGGTTAGTGTTAGGGTTTGGGTTAGGGTTAGGGTTAGGTTTATTGTTAGGGTTAGGGTTTGTGTTAGGGTTAGGTTTAGGGTTACGGTTAGGGTTTGTTTTAGGGTTAGGGTTCTGATTAGGTTAGGGTTAGGGTTAGGGTTTGTGTTAGGGTTAGGGTTAGGGTTAGAGTTACGGTTAGGGTTTGGGTTATGGTTAGGGTTACGATTAGTGTTATGGTTTGGGTGAGGGTTACGGTTAGGTTTTGGGTTTGGTTGGGGTGTGGATCAGGGTTAGGGTTAGGGTTTGAGTTAGGGTTAGGGTTAGGGTTTGAGTTTTTGTTAGGGTTAGGGATAGGTTAGGGTTTGGGTTTGGGCTAGGTTTACGGTTAGAGTTAGGGTATGGGATTGGGTTAGGTTTAGGGTTAGAGTTGGGGTTTGTGTTAGGGTTAGGGTTAGGGTTTGAGTTAGGGTTAGGGTTAGTGTCAGGGTTTGGGTTAGGGTTAGGGTTAGGGTTAAGGTTAGGGTTAGGGTGTTGGTTTGGGTTAGGGTTAGTTTTAGTGTTAGGGTTAGGTTTAGGGGTAGTGTTATGGTTTGGATTCTGGTTATGGTTAGGGTTTGGGTTAGGGTTAGGGTTTGGGTTTGGGTTAGGATTAGGGTTAGGGTTTGGGTTTGGGTTAGGGTTAGGGTTAGGGTTAGGGTTAGGGTTTGCGTTTGGGTTAGGGTTACGTTTAGGTTTAGGGTTATGGTTTGGGTTAGGGTTTGTAGTTAGGATTAGGGTTAGGGTTAGGGTTAGGATTAGGGTTAGGGTTAGGGTCAGGGTTTGGGTTTGGGTTAGAGTTACGATTAGGTTCATGGTTTGGGTGAAGGTTACGGTTAGGTTTTGGGTTTGGGTTGGGGTGTGGGTTAGGGTTAGGGTTAGGGTTAGAATTAGGGTTAGGGTTAGGTTTAGGGTTAGGGTTAGGGTTAGTGTTTGGGTTAGTGTTAGGTTTAGTTTTAGGGTTACGATTAGGATTAGGGTTATGGTTTGGGTTAGGGTTTGTAGTTAGGATTAGGGTTAGGGTTAGGGTTTGTATTAGAGTTAGGGTTAGGGTTAGGGTTTGAGTTAGGGTTAGGTTTAGGTTTAGGGTTTCCGTTTGTGTTAGGGTGAGTGTTAGGGTTAGGGTTAGGGTTAGTGATAGGATTAGGGTTTGGGTTTGGGTTAGGGTTAGTGTTAGGGTTAGGGTTAGGGTTTAGGTTAGGTTTAGGGTGAGTGTTTGCGATGAGGTTAGGATTTG
Source organism: Eospalax fontanierii (assembly GCA_035773235.1). Classification (NCBI taxonomy): domain Eukaryota; kingdom Metazoa; phylum Chordata; class Mammalia; order Rodentia; family Spalacidae; genus Eospalax; species Eospalax fontanierii. Next base: position 1,842,593 of record JAJHUQ010000057.1, on the reverse strand, counting down.
GGTTAGGGATAGGGTTAGGATTAGTGTTAGGGTTAGGGTTAGGGTTAGGATTAGCGATTAGATTAGGGTTAGGGTTAGGGTGTGCGTTTGTTTAGGGTTAGGTTTAGGATTAGGGTTAGGTTTAGGGATAGAGTTAGGGTTTGTGTTCTGGTTATTTTTAGGTTTTCGGTTAGGGTTAGGGTTTGGGTTTGGGTTAGGGTTAGGGTTAGGTTTAGGGTTAGTGTTAGGGTTTGGTTTGCGTTAGGATTAGGGTTAGGGTTAGGGATAGGGTTTGGTTTAGCGTTAGGGTTAGGGTTTGGGTTTGGGTTAGGGTTAGGTTTAGGGTTAGGGTTTCGGTTTGGGTTAGGGTTAGGGTTAGAGTTAGGGTTTGGGTTAGGGTTAGGGTTAGGGTTAGGTTTAGGGTTAAGGTTAGGGTTAGGGTTAGGGTTAGGGTTATGGTCAGGGTTTGGGTTAGGGTTAGGTTTACGATTAGGTTCATGGTATGGGTGAAGATTACGGTTAGGTTTTGGGTTTGGGTTGGGGTGTGGGTTAGGGTTACGGTGTGCGTTTGTTTAGGGTTAGGTTTAGGATTAGGGTTAGGTTTAGGGATAGAGTTAGGGTTTGTGTTCTGGTTATGGTTAGGGTTTCTGTTAGGGTTAGGGTTAGGGTTAGGGTTTGGGTTTGGGTTAGGGTTAGGGTTAGGGTTAGGGTTAGTGTTAGGGTTGGTTTGCGTTAGGATTAGGGTTAGGGTTAGGGGTAGGGTTAGGGATAGGGTTTGGGTTAGGGTTAGGGTTAGGTTTGGGGGTTGTGTTAGGGTTAGGTTTAGGGTTAGGGTTTGGGATTGGGTTAGGGTTAGGGTTAGAGTTAGGGTTTGGGTTAGGGTTAGGGTTAGGGTTTAAGTTAGCGTTAGAGTTAGGGTTTGGGTTATTGTTAGGGTCAGGTTTAGGTTAGGGTTTGGGCTTGGGTTAGGGTTAGGGTTAGAGTTAGGTTTTGGGTTAGGGTTAGGTTTAATGTTTAGGTTAGGGTTACTGTTAGTGTCAGGCTTTGGGTTAGGTTTAAGGTTAGGGTTAGCGTTTGGTTTAGGTTTATGTTCAGGTTTAGTATTCGGTTTTAGAGTTAGGGTTAGGGTCAGGTTTAGGGTTAAGGTTTGGGTTGGGTTGTGTTTAGGGATAGGGTTATGTTTATGGTTTCCGTTAGGTTTACGGTTAGGTTTAGGGTTAGGATTAGACTTAGTGTTAGTGTTTGGTTTTGGGATAGGGTTAGGGTTTGGGTTAGGGTTAGGTGTAGGGTTAATGTTTGGGTTAGGGTTATGGTTAGGGTTAGGGTTAGGGTTTGGGTTAGGGTTAGAGTTAGGTTTAGGGTTAGGGTTTGGGTTAGGGTTAGGGTTAGTGTTAGGTTTAGAGTTAGGGTTAGGGTTAGGGGTAGTGGTAGGGTTTGCGTTTGTGTTAGGGTTACGTTTAGGTTTATGGTTAGGGTTAGGGATAGGGTTAGGGTTTGGTTTATGGTTAGGTTTTGTGTTAGGGTTAGGGTTTGGGTTTGGGTTAGGGTTAGGGTTAGGTTTAGGGTTAGGGTTAGTGTCAGGGTTCAGGTTTGGGTTTGGTTTAGTTTTAAGGTTAGGTTTTGGGATAGAGTTATGGTTTGGGGAAGGGTTAGTGTTCGGTTTTCGATGACGGTTAGTTTGAGAATTAGGGTTAGTGTTTGAGTTTGGTTTAGTATTTGGGTAGGGCTTAGGGTTTGGATTAGGGTTAGGGTTAGGGTTAGGTTTACAGTTACTGTTTGGGTTAGGGTTAGGGTTAGGGTTAGGGTTAGGGTTTGGATTTTGGTTAAGGTTAAGGTTAGGGTTAGGGTTTGGGTTAGGGGTAGGTTTATTGTTAGGGTTTGGTTTAGGGTTAGCTTTAGTTTTAATGTTTGGGTTAGGGTTAGGGTTAGGGTTAGGGTTAGGGTTAGGGTTAGGATTAGGGTTTGTGTTAGGTTTAGGTTTAGGGTTAGGGTTTGGGTTTGGGTTAGGGTTAGGTTTAGGGTTAGGGTTTGGTTTTGGGTTAGGGTTAGGGTTAGAGTTAGGGTTTGGGTTATGGTCAGGGTTTGGGTTAGGGTTAGGTTTACGATTAGGTTCATGGTATGGGTGAAGATTACGGTTAGGTTTTGGGTTTGGGTTGGGGTGTGGGTTAGGGTTAGGGTGTGTGTTTGTTTAGGGTTAGGTTTAGGATTAGGGTTAGGTTTAGGGATAGAGTTAGGGTTTGTGTTCTGGTTATGGTTAGGGTTTCTGTTAGGGTTAGGTTTAGGGTTAGGGTTTGGGTTTGGGTTAGGGTTAGGGTAGGGGTAGGGGTAGGGTTAGGGTGTGGTTTGAGTTAGGATTAGGGTTAGGGTTAGGGTTAGGGATAGGGTTTGGGTTATGGTTAGGGTTAGGTTTAGGGTTTGTGTTAGGGTTAGGTTTAGGGTTAGGGTTTGGGTTTTGGTTAGGGTTAGGGTTAGAGTTAGGGTTTGGGTTCGGGTTAGGGTTAGTGTTAGGGTTTGGGTTAGGGTTAGGATTAGGGTTAGGGTTAGGGTTAGGGTTAGGGTTTGTGTTAGGGTTAGGGTTAGGGTTAGGGTTATGGTCAGGGTTTGGGTTAGGGTTAGGTTTACGATTAGGTTCATGGTTTGGGTGAAGATTACGGTTAGGTTTTGGGTTTGGGTTGGGGTGTGGGTTAGGGTTAGGGTTAGGGTTTATGTTAGCGTTAGAGTTAGGGTTTGGGTTATTGTTAGGGTCAGGGTTAGGTTAGGGTTTGGGTTTGGGTTAGGGTTAGGGTTAGAGTTAGATTTTGGGTTAGGGTTAGGTTTAATGTTTAGGTTAGGGTTACTGTTAGTGTCAGGGTTTGGGTTAGGGTTAAGGTTAGGGTTAGGGTTTGGGTTCGGTTTATGTTCAGGTTTAGTATTCGGTTTTAGGGTTAGGGTTAGGGTCAGGTTTAGGGTTAAGGTTTGGGTTGGGTTGTGTTTAGGGATAGGGTTATGTTTATGGTTTCCGTTAGGGTTACGGTTAGGTTTAGGGTTAGGATTAGACTTAGTGTTAGTGTTTGGTTTTGGGATAGGGTTAGGGTTTGGGTTAGGGTTAGGTTTAGGGTTAATGTTTGGGTTAGGGTTAGGGTTAGGGTTAGGTTAGGGTTTGGGTTAGGGTTAGGGTTAGGTTTAGGATTAATGTTTGGGTTATGGTTAGGGTTAGGGTTTGGTTTAGGGTTAGGGTTTGGGTTAGGGTTTGGGTTAGGGTTAGGTTTAGGGTTAATGTTTGGGTTAGGGTTAGGGTTAGGTATAGGGTTAGGGTTTGGTTTAGTGTTAGGTTTAGTGTTAGGGTTAGGGTTACCGGTAGAGGTTGGGTTACGGTTATGGTTAGGGTTAGTGTTTGCGTTTGGGTTAGGGTTAGGTTTAGGGTTAATGTTTGGGTTAGGGTTAGGGTTAGGGTTTGTATTAGAGTTAGGGTTAGGGTTAGGGTTTGAGTTAGGGTTAGGTTGAGGTTTAGGGTTTCAGTTTGGGTTAGGGTGAGTGTTAGGGTTAGGGTTAGGGTTAGTGTTAGGATTAGGGTTTGGGTTTGGTTTAGGGTTAGTTTTAGGTTTAGGGTGAGGGTTTAGGTTAGGTTTAGGTTGAGTGTTTGCGATAAGATTAGGATTTGGGTTAGGGATAGGGTTAGCATTAGTGTTAGGGTTAGGGTTAGGGTTAGGATTAGTGATTGGATTAGGGTTAGGGTTAGGGTGTGCGTTTGTTTAGGGTTAGGTTTAGGATTAGGGTTAGGTTTAGGGATAGAGTTAGCGTTTGTGTTCTGGTTATGGTTAGGGTTTCGGTTAGGGTTAGGGTTTGGGTTGGGGTTAGGGTTAGGGTTAGGTTTAGGGTTAGTGTTAGGGTTTGGTTTGCGTTAGGATTAGGGTTAGGGTTAGGGATAGGGTTTGGGTTAGGGTTAGGGTTAGGGTTTGGGTTTGGGTTAGGTTTAGTGTTAGAGTTAGGGTTTGGGTTAGGGTTAGAGTTAGTGTTAGTGTTTGGGTTAGGGTTAGGATTAGGGTTAGGGTTAGGGTTAGGGTTTGTGTTAGGGTTAGGGTTAGGGTTAGGGTTATGGTCAGGGTTTGGGTTAGGGTTAGGTTTACGATTAGTTTCACGGTTTGGGTGAAGATTACGGTTAGGTGTTGGGTTTGGGGTGGGGGGGGGGTTAGGGTTAGGGTTAGGGTTTAAGTTAGCGTTAGAGTTAGGGTTTGGGTTATTGTTAGGGTCAGGGTTAGGTTAGGGTTTGGGTTTGGGTTAGGGTTAGGGTTAGAGTTAGGTTTTGGGTTCGGGTTAGGGTTAATGTTTAGGTTAGGGTTATTGTTAGTGTCAGGGTTTGGGTTAGGGTTAAGGTTAGGTTTAGGGTTTGGGTTAGGTTTATGTTCAGGTTTAGTGTTCGGTTTTAGGGTTAGGGTTAGGGTCAGGTTTAGGGTTAAGGTTTGGGTTGGGTTGTGTTTAGGGATAGGGTTATGTTTATGGTTTCCGTTAGGGTTAGGGTTAGGTTTAGGTTTAGGATTAGACTTAGTGTTAGTGTTTGGTTTTGGGATAGGGTTAGGATTTGGGTTAGGGTTAGGTTTAGGGTTAATGTTTGGGTTAGAGTTAGGGTTAGGGTTAGGGTTAGGGTTAGGGTTAGGGTTAGGGTTAGGGTTTGGGTTAGGGTTAGAGTTAGGTTTAGGGTTAGGGTTTGGGTTAGGGTTAGGGTTAGTGTTAGGTTTAGAGTTAGGGTTAGGGGTAGGGGTAGGTGTAGGGTTTGCGTTTGTGTTAGGGTTACGTTTAGGTTTATGGTTAGGGTTAGGGATAGGGTTCGGGTTTGGTTTAGGGTTAGGTTTTGTGTTAGGGTTAGGGTTTGGTTTTGGGTTAGGGTTAGGGTTAGCGTTAGGGTTAGGGTTAGTGTCAGGGTTAAGGTTTGGGTTTGGTTTAGTTTTAAGGTTAGGTTTTGGGATAGAGTTATGGTTTGGGGAAGGGTTAGTGTTCGGTTTTCGATGAGGGTTAGGGTGAGAATTAGGGTTAGTGTTTGAGTTTGGTTTAGGGTTTGGGTTGGGGTTAGGGTTTGGATTAGGGTTAGGGTTAGGGTTAGGTTTACAGTTACTATTTGGGTTAGGGTTAGGGTGAGGGTTAGGGTTTGGATTTTGGTTAAGATTAAGGTTAGGGTTAGGGTTTGGGTTAGGGTTAGGTTTATTGTTAGGGTTTGGTGTAGGGTTAGCTTTAGTTTTAATGTTTGGGTTAGGGTTAGGGTTAGGGTTAGGGTTTGTGTTAGGGTTAGGTTTAGGGTTAGGGTTTGGGCTAGAGTTAAGTTTAGGGTTAGGGTTTGGGTTAGGGTTAGGGTTAGGTTTAGGGTTAATGTTTGGGTTATGGTTAGGGTTAGGGTTTGGTTTAGGGTTAGGGTTAGGGTTAGGGTTTGGGTTAGGGTTAGGTTTAGTGTTAATGTTTGGGTGAGGGTTAGGGTTAGGTATAGGGTTAGGGTTTGGTTTAGTGTTAGGTTTAGTGTTAGGGTTAGGGTTACCGGTAGAGTTTCGGTTACGCTTATGGTTAGGGTTAGAGTTTGGGTTTGGGTTAGGGTTAGGTTTAGGGTTAATGTTTGGGTTAGAGTTAGGGTTAGGTATAGAGTTTGAGTTAGGGTTAGGGTTAGGGTGTGCGTTTGGTTTAGGGTTAGGTTTAGAGTTAGGGTTAGGTTTAGGGATAGAGTTATGGTTTGGGTTCTGGTTATGGTTAGGGTTTGGGTTAGGGTTAGGTTTAGGGTTTGGGTTTGTGTTAAGGTTAGGGTTAGGGTTAGGGTTTGGGTTTGGGTTTGGGTTAGGGTTTGGGTTAGGGTTAGGGTTAGGGTTAGGTTTTGTGTTTGGGTTATTGTTAGGGTTAGGGTTAGGTTAGGGTTTGGGTTTTGGGTTAGGTTTAGGGTTAGAGTTAGGGTTTGGGTTTGGGTTAGGTTTAGGGTTAGAGTTAGGGTTTGGGTTAGGGTTAGGGTTAAGGTTAGTGTTAGGGATAGGGTTTGGGTTTGGGTTAGGTTTAGGGTAAGGGTTTGGGATTGGTTTAGAGTTAGGGTTAGAGTTAGGGTTTGGGTTAGGGTTAGGGTTAGTGTTAGGGTTTGGGTTAGGGTTAGAGTTAGGTTTATTGTTAGGGTTAGGGTTTGTGTTAGGGTTAGGTTTAGGGTTACGGTTAGGGTTTGTTTTAGGGTTAGGGTTCTGATTAGGTTAGGGTTAGGGTTAGGGTTTGTGTTAGGGTTAGGGTTAGGGTTAGAGTTACGGTTAGGGTTTGGGTTATGGTTAGGGTTACGATTAGTGTTATGGTTTGGGTGAGGGTCACGGTTAGGTTTTCGGTTTGGTTGGGGTGTGGATCAGGGTTAGGGTTTGGGTTTGAGTTAGGGTTAGGGTTAGGGTTTGGGTTTTTGTTAGGGTTAGGGATAGGTTAGGGTTTGGGTTTGGGCTAGGTTTACGGTTAGAGTTAGGGTTTGGGATTGGGTTAGGTTTAGGGTTAGAGTTGGGGTTTGTGTTAGGGTTAGGGTTAGGGTTTGAGTTAGGGTTAGGGTTAGTGTCTGGGTTTGGGTTAGGGTTAGGGTTAGGGTTAAGGTTAGGGTTAGGGTGTTGGTTTGGGTTAGGGTTAGGTTTAGTGTTAGGGTTAGGTTTAGGGGTAGTGTTATGGTTTGGATTCTGGTTATGGTTAGGGTTTGGGTTAGGGTTAGGGTTTGGGTTTGGGTTAGGATTAGGGTTAGGGTTTGGGTTTGGGTTAGGGTTAGGGTTAGGGTTAGGGTTAGGGTTTGCCTTTGGGTTAGGGTTACGTTTAGGTTTAGGGTTATGGTTTGGGTTAGGGTTTGTAGTTAGGATTAGGGTTAGGGTTAGGGTTAGGGTTAGGGTTAGGGTTAGGGTTAGGGTTAGGGTTAGGGTTACTGTTAGGGTTATGGTCAGTGTTTGGGTTTGGGTTAGATTTACGATTAGGTTCATGGTTTGGGTGAAGGTTACGGTTAGGTTTTGGGTTTGGGTTGGGGTGTGGGTTAGGGTTAGGGTTAGGGTTAGAATTAGGGTTACGGTTAGGTTTAGGGTTAGGGTTAGGGTTAGTGTTTGGGTTAGGGTTAGGTTTAGTTTTAGGGTTACGATTAGGATTAGGGTTATGGTTTGGGTTAGGGTTTGTAGTTAGGATTAGGGTTAGGTTTAGGGTTTGTATTAGAGTTAGGGTTAGGGTTAGGGTTTGAGTTAGGGTTAGGTTTAGGTTTAGGGTTTCCGTTTGTGTTAGGGTGAGTGTTAGGGTTAGGGTTAGGGTTAGTGTTAGGATTAGGGTTTGGGTTTGGGTTAGGGTTAGTGTTAGGGTTAGGGTTAGGGTTTAGGTTAGGTTTAGGGTGAGTGTTTGCGATGAGGTTAGGATTTGGGTTAGGGATAGGGTTAGGATTAGTGTTAGGGTTAGGGTTAGGGTTAGGATTAGCGATTGGATTAGGGTTAGGGTTAGGGTGTGCGTTTGTTTAGGGTTAGGTTTAGGATTAGGGTTAGGTTTAGGGATAGAGTTAGGGTTTGTGTTGTGGTTATTTTTAGGTTTTCGGTTAGGGTTAGGGTTTGGGTTTGGGTTAGGGTTAGGGTTAGGTTTAGGGTTAGTGTTAGGGTTTGGTTTGCGTTAGGATTAGGGTTAGGG
>JAJHUQ010000057.1:1777500-1832500 GCA_035773235.1 Eospalax fontanierii | reverse complement strand
GTTCGGGTTATGGTTAATGTTTAGGTTAGGGTTACTGTTAGTGTCAGGGTTTGGGTTAGGGTTAAGGTTAGGTTTAGGGTTTGGGTTAGGTTTATGTTCAGGTTTAGTGTTCGGTTTTAGGGTTAGGGTTAGGGTCAGGTTTAGGGTTAAGGTTTGGGTTGGGTTGTGTTTAGGGATAGGGTTATGTTTATGGTTTCCGTTAGGGTTAGGGTTAGGTTTAGGTTTAGGATTAGACTTAGTGTTAGTGTTTGGTTTTGGGATAGGGTTAGGATTTGGGTTAGGGTTAGGTTTAGGGTTAATGTTTGGGTTAGGGTTAGGGTTAGGGTTAGGGTTAGGGTTAGGGTTAGGGTTAGGGTTAGGGTTTGGGTTAGGGTTAGAGTTAGGTTTAGGGTTAGGGTTTGGGTTAGGGTTAGGGTTAGTGTTAGGTTTAGAGTTAGGGTTAGGGGTAGGGGTAGGTGTAGGGTTTGCGTTTGTGTTAGGGTTACGTTTAGGTTTATGGTTAGGGTTAGGGATAGGGTTCGGGTTTGGTTTAGGGTTAGGTTTTGTGTTAGGGTTAGGGTTTGGTTTTGGGTTAGGGTTAGGGTTAGCGTTAGGGTTAGGGTTAGTGTCAGGGTTAAGGTTTGGGTTTGGTTTAGTTTTAAGGTTAGGTTTTGGGATAGAGTTATGGTTTGGGGAAGGGTTAGTGTTCGGTTTTCGATGAGGGTTAGGGTGAGAATTAGGGTTAGTGTTTGAGTTTGGTTTAGGGTTTGGGTTGGGGTTAGGGTTTGGATTAGGGTTAGGGTTAGGGTTAGGTTTACAGTTACTATTTGGGTTAGGGTTAGGGTGAGGGTTAGGGTTTGGATTTTGGTTAAGATTAAGGTTAGGGTTAGGGTTTGGGTTAGGGTTAGGTTTATTGTTAGGGTTTGGTTTAGGGTTAGCTTTAGTTTTAATGTTTGGGTTAGGGTTAGGGTTAGGGTTAGGGTTTGTGTTAGGGTTAGGTTTAGGGTTAGGGTTTGGGCTAGAGTTAAGTTTAGGGTTAGGGTTTGGGTTAGGGTTAGGGTTAGGTTTAGGGTTAATGTTTGGGTTATGGTTAGGGTTAGGGGTTGGTTTAGGGTTAGGGGTAGGCGTAGGGTTTGGGTTAGGGTTAGGTTTAGTGTTAATGTTTGGGTGAGGGTTAGGGTTAGGTATGGGGTTAGGGTTTGGTTTAGTGTTAGGTTTAGTGTTAGGGTTAGGGTTACCGGTAGAGTTTCGGTTACGCTTATGGTTAGGGTTAGAGTTTGGGTTTGGGTTAGGGTTAGGTTTAGGGTTAATGTTTGGGTTAGAGTTAGGGTTAGGTATAGAGTTTGAGTTAGGGTTAGGGTTAGGGTGTGCGTTTGGTTTAGGGTTAGGTTTAGAGTTAGGGTTAGGTTTAGGGATAGAGTTATGGTTTGGGTTCTGGTTATGGTTAGGGTTTGGGTTAGGGTTAGGTTTAGGGTTTGGGTTTGTGTTAAGGTTAGGGTTAGGGTTAGGGTTTGGGTTTGGGTTTGGGTTAGGGTTTGGGTTAGGGTTAGGGTTAGGGTTAGGTTTTGTGTTTGGGTTATTGTTAGGGTTAGGGTTAGGTTAGGGTTTGGGTTTTGGGTTAGGTTTAGGGTTAGAGTTAGGGTTTGGGTTTGGGTTAGGTTTAGGGTTAGAGTTAGGGTTTGGGTTAGGGTTAGGGTTAAGGTTAGTGTTAGGGATAGGGTTTGGGTTTGGGTTAGGTTTAGGGTAAGGGTTTGGGATTGGTTTAGAGTTAGGGTTAGAGTTAGGGTTTGGGTTAGGGTTAGGGTTAGTGTTAGGGTTTGGGTTAGGGTTAGAGTTAGGTTTATTGTTAGGGTTAGGGTTTGTGTTAGGGTTAGGTTTAGGGTTACGGTTAGGGTTTGTTTTAGGGTTAGGGTTCTGATTAGGTTAGGGTTAGGGTTAGGGTTTGTGTTAGGGTTAGGGTTAGGGTTAGAGTTACGGTTAGGGTTTGGGTTATGGTTAGGGTTACGATTAGTGTTATGGTTTGGGTGAGGGTCACGGTTAGGTTTTCGGTTTGGTTGGGGTGTGGATCAGGGTTAGGGTTAGGGTTTGAGTTAGGGTTAGGGTTAGGGTTTGGGTTTTTGTTAGGGTTAGGGATAGGTTAGGGTTTGGGTTTGGGCTAGGTTTACGGTTAGAGTTAGGGTTTGGGATTGGGTTAGGTTTAGGGTTAGAGGTGGGGGTTGTGTTAGGGTTAGGGGTAGGGTTTGAGTTAGGGTTAGGGGGAGGGTGAGGGGTAGTGTTATGGGTTGGATTCTGGTTATGGTTAGGGTTTGGGTTAGGGTTAGGGTTTGGGTTTGGGTTAGGATTAGGGTTAGGGTTTGGGTTTGGGTTAGGGTTAGGGTTAGGGTTAGGGTTAGGGTTTGCCTTTGGGTTAGGGTTACGTTTAGGTTTAGGGTTATGGTTTGGGTTAGGGTTTGTAGTTAGGATTAGGGTTAGGGTTAGGGTTAGGGTTAGGGTTAGGGTTAGGGTTAGGGTTAGGGTTAGGGTTAGGGTTACTGTTAGGGTTATGGTCAGTGTTTGGGTTTGGGTTAGATTTACGATTGGGTTCATGGTTTGGGTGAAGGTTACGGTTAGGTTTTGGGTTTGGGTTGGGGTGTGGGTTAGGGTTAGGGTTAGGGTTAGAATTAGGGTTAGGGTTAGGTTTAGGGTTAGGGTTAGGGTTAGTGTTTGGGTTAGGGTTAGGTTTAGTTTTAGGGTTACGATTAGGATTAGGGTTATGGTTTGGGTTAGGGTTTGTAGTTAGGATTAGGGTTAGGTTTAGGGTTTGTATTAGAGTTAGGGTTAGGGTTAGGGTTTGAGTTAGGGTTAGGTTTAGGTTTAGGGTTTCCGTTTGTGTTAGGGTGAGTGTTAGGGTTAGGGTTAGGGTTAGTGTTAGGATTAGGGTTTGGGTTTGGGTTAGGGTTAGTGTTAGGGTTAGGGTTAGGGTTTAGGTTAGGTTTAGGGTGAGTGTTTGCGATGAGGTTAGGATTTGGGTTAGGGATAGGGTTAGGATTAGTGTTAGGGTTAGGGTTAGGGTTAGGATTAGCGATTGTATTAGGGTTAGGGTTAGGGTCGGCGTTTGTTTAGGGGTAGGTTTAGGATTAGGGTTAGGTTTAGGGATAGAGTTAGGGTTTGTGTTCTGGTTCCTTTTTGTTTTTCGGTTAGGGTTAGGGTTTGGTTTTGGGTTAGGGTTAGGGTTAGGTTTAGGGTTAGTGTTAGGGTTTGGTTTGCGTTAGGATTAGGGTTAGGGTTAGGGATAGGATTTGGTTTAGGGTTAGGGTTAGGGTTTGGGTTTGGGTTAGGGTTAGGTTTAGGGTTAGGGTTTCGGTTTGGGTTAGGGTTAGGGTTAGAGTTAGGGTTTGGGTTAGGGTTAGGGTTAGGGTTAGGTTTAGGGTTAGGGTTAGGGTTAGGTTTAGGGTTAGGGTTATGGTCAGGGTTTGGTTTTGGGTTAGGGTTAGGGTTAGAGTTAGGGTTTGGGTTAGGGTTAGGGTTAATGTTATGTTTAGGGTTAAGGTTAGGGTTAGGGTTAGGGTTATGGTCAGGGTTTGGGTTAGGGTTAGGTTTACGATTAGGTTCATGGTATGGGTGAAGATTACGGTTAGGTTTTGGGTTTGGGTTGGGGTGTGGGTTAGGGTTAGGGTGTGCGTTTGTTTAGGGTTAGGTTTAGGATTAGGGTTAGGTTTAGGGATAGAGTTAGGGTTTGTGTTCTGGTTATGGTTAGGGTTTCTGTTAGGGTTAGGGTTAGGGTTAGGGCTTGGGTTTGGGTTAGGGTTAGGGTTAGGGTTAGGGTTAGTGTTAGGGTTGGTTTGCGTTAGGATTAGGGTTAGGGTTAGGGTTAGGGTTAGGGATAGGGTTTGGGTTAGGGTTAGGGTTAGGTTTAGGGTTTGTGTTAGGGTTAGGTTTAGGGTTAGGGTTTGGGTTTTGGTTAGGGTTAGGGTTAGAGTTAGGGTTTGGGTTCGGGTTAGGGTTAGTGTTAGGGTTTGGGTTAGGGTTAGGATTAGGGTTAGGGTTAGGGTTAGGGTTAGGGTTTGTATTAGAGTTAGGGTTAGGGTTAGGGTTTGAGTTAGGGTTAGGTTGAGGTTTAGGGTTTCAGTTTGGGTTAGGGTGAGTGTTAGGGTTAGGGTTAGGGTTAGTGTTAGGATTAGGGTTTGGGTTTGGTTTAGGGTTAGTTTTAGGTTTAGGGTGAGGGTTTAGGTTAGGTTTAGGTTGAGTGTTTGCGATAAGATTAGGATTTGGGTTAGGGATAGGGTTAGGATTAGTGTTAGGGTTAGGGTTAGGGTTAGGATTAGTGATTGGATTAGGGTTAGGGTTAGGGTGTGCGTTTGTTTAGGGTTAGGTTTAGGATTAGGGTTAGGTTTAGGGATAGAGTTAGCGTTTGTGTTCTGGTTATGGTTAGGGTTTCGGTTAGGGTTAGGGTTTGGGTTGGGGTTAGGGTTAGGGTTAGGTTTAGGGTTAGTGTTAGGGTTTGGTTTGCGTTAGGATTAGGGTTAGGGTTAGGGATAGGGTTTGGGTTAGGGTTAGGGTTAGGGTTTGGGTTTGGGTTAGGTTTAGTGTTAGAGTTAGGGTTTGGGTTAGGGTTAGAGTTAGTGTTAGTGTTTGGGTTAGGGTTAGGATTAGGGTTAGGGTTAGGGTTAGGGTTTGTGTTAGGGTTAGGGTTAAGGTTAGGGTTATGGTCAGGGTTTGGGTTAGGGTTAGGTTTAGGGTTAGGTTCGCGGTTTGGGTGAAGATTAGGGTTAGGTTTTGGGTTTGGGTTGGGGTGTGGGTTAGGGTTAGGGTTAGGGTTTAAGTTAGCGTTAGAGTTAGGGTTTGGGTTATTGTTAGGGTCAGGGTTAGGTTAGGGTTTGGGTTTGGGTTAGGGTTAGGGTTAGAGTTAGGTTTTGGGTTCGGGTTAGGGTTAATGTTTAGGTTAGGGTTACTGTTAGTGTCAGGGTTTGGGTTAGGGTTAAGGTTAGGTTTAGGGTTTGGGTTAGGTTTATGTTCAGGTTTAGTGTTCGGTTTTAGGGTTAGGGTTAGGGTCAGGTTTAGGGTTAAGGTTTGGGTTGGGTTGTGTTTAGGGATAGGGTTATGTTTATGGTTTCCGTTAGGGTTAGGGTTAGATTTAGGTTTAGGATTAGACTTAGTGTTAGTGTTTGGTTTTGGGATAGGGTTAGGATTTGGGTTAGGGTTAGGTTTAGGGTTAATGTTTGGGTTAGGGTTAGGGTTAGGGTTAGGGTTAGGGTTAGGGTTAGGGTTAGGGTTTGGGTTAGGGTTAGAGTTAGGTTTAGGGTTAGGGTTTGGGTTAGGGTTAGGGTTAGTGTTAGGTTTAGAGTTAGGGTTAGGGGTAGGGGTAGGTGTAGGGTTTGCGTTTGTGTTAGGGTTACGTTTAGGTTTATGGTTAGGGTTAGGGATAGGGTTCGGGTTTGGTTTAGGGTTAGGTTTTGTGTTAGGGTTAGGGTTTGGTTTTGGGTTAGGGTTAGGGTTAGCGTTAGGGTTAGGGTTAGTGTCAGGGCTAAGGTTTGGGTTTGGTTTAGTTTTAAGGTTAGGTTTTGGGATAGAGTTATGGTTTGGGGAAGGGTTAGTGTTCGGTTTTCGATGAGGGTTAGGGTGAGAATTAGGGTTAGTGTTTGAGTTTGGTTTAGGGTTTGGGTTGGGGTTAGGGTTTGGATTAGGGTTAGGGTTAGGGTTAGGTTTACAGTTACTATTTGGGTTAGGGTTAGGGTGAGGGTTAGGGTTTGGATTTTGGTTAAGATTAAGGTTAGGGTTAGGGTTTGGGTTAGGGTTAGGTTTATTGTTAGGGTTTGGTTTAGGGTTAGCTTTAGTTTTAATGTTTGGGTTAGGGTTAGGGTTAGGGTTAGGGTTTGTGTTAGGGTTAGGTTTAGGGTTAGGGTTTGGGCTAGAGTTAAGTTTAGGGTTAGGGTTTGGGTTAGGGTTAGGGTTAGGTTTAGGGTTAATGTTTGGGTTATGGTTAGGGTTAGGGTTTGGTTTAGGGTTAGGGTTAGGGTTAGGGTTTGGGTTAGGGTTAGGTTTAGTGTTAATGTTTGGGTGAGGGTTAGGGTTAGGTATAGGGTTAGGGTTTGGTTTAGTGTTAGGTTTAGTGTTAGGGTTAGGGTTACCGGTAGAGTTTCGGTTACGCTTATGGTTAGGGTTAGAGTTTGGGTTTGGGTTAGGGTTAGGTTTAGGGTTAATGTTTGGGTTAGAGTTAGGGTTAGGTATAGAGTTTGAGTTAGGGTTAGGGTTAGGGTGTGCGTTTGGTTTAGGGTTAGGTTTAGAGTTAGGGTTAGGTTTAGGGATAGAGTTATGGTTTGGGTTCTGGTTATGGTTAGGGTTTGGGTTAGGGTTAGGTTTAGGGTTTGGGTTTGTGTTAAGGTTAGGGTTAGGGTTAGGGTTTGGGTTTGGGTTTGGGTTAGGGTTTGGGTTAGGGTTAGGGTTAGGGTTAGGTTTTGTGTTTGGGTTATTGTTAGGGTTAGGGTTAGGTTAGGGTTTGGGTTTTGGGTTAGGTTTAGGGTTAGAGTTAGGGTTTGGGTTTGGGTTAGGTTTAGGGTTAGAGTTAGGGTTTGGGTTAGGGTTAGGGTTAAGGTTAGTGTTAGGGATAGGGTTTGGGTTTGGGTTTGGTTTAGGGTAAGGGTTTGGGATTGGTTTAGAGTTAGGGTTAGAGTTAGGGTTTGGGTTAGGGTTAGGGTTAGTGTTAGGGTTTGGGTTAGGGTTAGAGTTAGGTTTATTGTTAGGGTTAGGGTTTGTGTTAGGGTTAGGTTTAGGGTTACGGTTAGGGTTTGTTTTAGGGTTAGGGTTCTGATTAGGTTAGGGTTAGGGTTAGGGTTTGTGTTAGGGTTAGGGTTAGGGTTAGAGTTACGGTTAGGGTTTGGGTTATGGTTAGGGTTACGATTAGTGTTATGGTTTGGGTGAGGGTCACGGTTAGGTTTTCGGTTTGGTTGGGGTGTGGATCAGGGTTAGGGTTAGGGTTTGAGTTAGGGTTAGGGTTAGGGTTTGGGTTTTTGTTAGGGTTAGGGATAGGTTAGGGTTTGGGTTTGGGCTAGGTTTACGGTTAGAGTTAGGGTTTGGGATTGGGTTAGGTTTAGGGTTAGAGTTGGGGTTTGTGTTAGGGTTAGGGTTAGGGTTTGAGTTAGGGTTAGGGTTAGGGTTAGGGGTAGTGTTATGGTTTGGATTCTGGTTATGGTTAGGGTTTGGGTTAGGGTTAGGGTTTGGGTTTGGGTTAGGATTAGGGTTAGGTTTTGGGTTTGGGTTAGGGTTAGGGTTAGGGTTAGGGTTAGGGTTTGCCTTTGGGTTAGGGTTACGTTTAGGTTTAGGGTTATGGTTTGGGTTAGGGTTTGTAGTTAGGATTAGGGTTAGGGTTAGGGTTAGGGTTAGGGTTAGGGTTAGGGTTAGGGTTAGGGTTACTGTTAGGGTTATGGTCAGTGTTTGGGTTTGGGTTAGATTTACGATTAGGTTCATGGTTTGGGTGAAGGTTACGGTTAGGTTTTGGGTTTGGGTTGTGGTGTGGGTTAGGGTTAGGGTTAGGGTTAGAATTAGGGTTAGGGTTAGGTTTAGGGTTAGGGTTAGGGTTAGTGTTTGGGTTAGGGTTAGGTTTAGTTTTAGGGGTACGATTAGGATTAGGGTTATGGTTTGGGGTAGGGTTTGTAGTTAGGATTAGGGTTAGGTTTAGGGTTTGTATTAGAGTTAGGGTTAGGGTTAGGGTTTGAGTTAGGGTTAGGTTTAGGTTTAGGGTTTCCGTTTGTGTTAGGGTGAGTGTTAGGGTTAGGGTTAGGGTTAGTGTTAGGATTAGGGTTTGGGTTTGGGTTAGGGTTAGTGTTAGGGTTAGGGTTAGGGTTTAGGTTAGGTTTAGGGTGAGTGTTTGCGATGAGGTTAGGATTTGGGTTAGGGATAGGGTTAGGATTAGTGTTAGGGTTAGGGTTAGGGTTAGGATTAGCGATTGGATTAGGGTTAGGGTTAGGGTGTGCGTTTGTTTAGGGTTAGGTTTAGGATTAGGGTTAGGTTTAGGGATAGAGTTAGGGTTTGTGTTCTGGTTATTTTTAGGTTTTCGGTTAGGGTTAGGGTTTGGGTTTGGGTTAGGGTTAGGGTTAGGTTTAGGGTTAGTGTTAGGGTTTGGTTTGCGTTAGGATTAGGGTTAGGGTTAGGGATAGGATTTGGTTTAGGGTTAGGGTTAGGGTTTGGGTTTGGGTTAGGGTTAGGTTTAGGGTTAGGGTTTCGGTTTGGGTTAGGGTTAGTGTTAGGGTTAGGGTTTGGGTTAGGGTTAGGGTTAGGGTTAGGTTTTGGGTTAGGATTAGGGTTAGGGTTAGGGTTAGGGTTATGGTCAGGGTTTGGTTTTGGGTTAGGGTTAGGGTTAGAGTTAGGGTTTGGGTTAGGGTTAGGGTTAATGTTAGGTTTAGGGTTAAGGTTAGGGTTAGGGTTAGGGTTATGGTCAGGGTTTGGGTTAGGGTTAGGTTTACGATTAGGTTCATGGTATGGGTGAAGATTACGGTTAGGTTTTGGGTTTGGGTTGGGGTGTGGGTTAGGGTTAGGGTGTGCGTTTGTTTAGGGTTAGGTTTAGGATTAGGGTTAGGTTTAGGGATAGAGTTAGGGTTTGTGTTCTGGTTATGGTTAGGGTTTCTGTTAGGGTTAGGGTTAGGGTTAGGGCTTGGGTTTGGGTTAGGGTTAGGGTTAGGGTTAGGGTTAGTGTTAGGGTTGGTTTGCGTTAGGATTAGGGTTAGGGTTAGGGTTAGGGTTAGGGATAGGGTTTGGGTTAGGGTTAGGGTTAGGTTTAGGGTTTGTGTTAGGGTTAGGTTTAGGGTTAGGGTTTGGGTTTTGGTTAGGGTTAGGGTTAGAGTTAGGGTTTGGGTTCGGGTTAGGGTTAGTGTTAGGGTTTGGGTTAGGGTTAGGATTAGGGTTAGGGTTAGGGTTAGGGTTAGGGTTTGTATTAGAGTTAGGGTTAGGGTTAGGGTTTGAGTTAGGGTTAGGTTGAGGTTTAGGGTTTCAGTTTGGGTTAGGGTGAGTGTTAGGGTTAGGGTTAGGGTTAGTGTTAGGATTAGGGTTTGGGTTTGGTTTAGGGTTAGTTTTAGGTTTAGGGTGAGGGTTTAGGTTAGGTTTAGGTTGAGTGTTTGCGATAAGATTAGGATTTGGGTTAGGGATAGGGTTAGGATTAGTGTTAGGGTTAGGGTTAGGGTTAGGATTAGTGATTGGATTAGGGTTAGGGTTAGGGTGTGCGTTTGTTTAGGGTTAGGTTTAGGATTAGGGTTAGGTTTAGGGATAGAGTTAGCGTTTGTGTTCTGGTTATGGTTAGGGTTTCGGTTAGGGTTAGGGTTTGGGTTGGGGTTAGGGTTAGGGTTAGGTTTAGGGTTAGTGTTAGGGTTTGGTTTGCGTTAGGATTAGGGTTAGGGTTAGGGATAGGGTTTGGGTTAGGGTTAGGGTTAGGGTTTGGGTTTGGGTTAGGTTTAGTGTTAGAGTTAGGGTTTGGGTTAGGGTTAGAGTTAGTGTTAGTGTTTGGGTTAGGGTTAGGATTAGGGTTAGGGTTAGGGTTAGGGTTTGTGTTAGGGTTAGGGTTAAGGTTAGGGTTATGGTCAGGGTTTGGGTTAGGGTTAGGTTTACGATTAGGTTCACGGTTTGGGTGAAGATTACGGTTAGGTATTGGGTTTGGGTAGGGGTGTGGGTAAGGGATAGGGTTAGGGTTTAAGTTAGCGTTAGAGTTAGGGTTTGGGTTATTGTTAGGGTCAGGGTTAGGTTAGGGTTTGGGTTTGGGTTAGGGTTAGGGTTAGAGTTAGGTTTTGGGTTCGGGTTAGGGTTAATGTTTAGGTTAGGGTTACTGTTAGTGTCAGGGTTTGGGTTAGGGTTAAGGTTAGGTTTAGGGTTTGGGTTAGGTTTATGTTCAGGTTTAGTGTTCGGTTTTAGGGTTAGGGTTAGGGTCAGGTTTAGGGTTAAGGTTTGGGTTGGGTTGTGTTTAGGGATAGGGTTATGTTTATGGTTTCCGTTAGGGTTAGGTTTAGGTTTAGGATTAGACTTAGTGTTAGTGTTTGGTTTTGGGATAGGGTTAGGATTTGGGTTAGGGTTAGGTTTAGGGTTAATGTTTGGGTTAGGGTTAGGGTTAGGGTTAGGGTTAGGGTTAGGGTTAGGGTTAGGGTTTGTGTTAGGGTTAGGGTTTGGTTTTGGGTTAGGGTTAGGGTTAGCGTTAGGGTTAGGGTTAGTGTCAGGGTTAAGGTTTGGGTTTGGTTTAGTTTTAAGGTTAGGTTTTGGGATAGAGTTATGGTTTGGGGAAGGGTTAGTGTTCGGTTTTCGATGAGGGTTAGGGTGAGAATTAGGGTTAGTGTTTGAGTTTGGTTTAGGGTTTGGGTTGGGGTTAGGGTTTGGATTAGGGTTAGGGTTAGGGTTAGGTTTACAGTTACTATTTGGGTTAGGGTTAGGGTGAGGGTTAGGGTTTGGATTTTGGTTAAGATTAAGGTTAGGGTTAGGGTTTGGGTTAGGGTTAGGTTTATTGTTAGGGTTTGGTTTAGGGTTAGCTTTAGTTTTAATGTTTGGGTTAGGGTTAGGGTTAGGGTTAGGGTTTGTGTTAGGGTTAGGTTTAGGGTTAGGGTTTGGGCTAGAGTTAAGTTTAGGGTTAGGGTTTGGGTTAGGGTTAGGGTTAGGTTTAGGGTTAATGTTTGGGTTATGGTTAGGGTTAGGGTTTGGTTTAGGGTTAGGGTTAGGGTTAGGGTTTGGGTTAGGGTTAGGTTTAGTGTTAATGTTTGGGTGAGGGTTAGGGTTAGGTATAGGGTTAGGGTTTGGTTTAGTGTTAGGTTTAGTGTTAGGGTTAGGGTTACCGGTAGAGTTTCGGTTACGCTTATGGTTAGGGTTAGAGTTTGGGTTTGGGTTAGGGTTAGGTTTAGGGTTAATGTTTGGGTTAGAGTTAGGGTTAGGTATAGAGTTTGAGTTAGGGTTAGGGTTAGGGTGTGCGTTTGGTTTAGGGTTAGGTTTAGAGTTAGGGTTAGGTTTAGGGATAGAGTTATGGTTTGGGTTCTGGTTATGGTTAGGGTTTGGGTTAGGGTTAGGTTTAGGGTTTGGGTTTGTGTTAAGGTTAGGGTTAGGGTTAGGGTTTGGGTTTGGGTTTGGGTTAGGGTTTGGGTTAGGGTTAGGGTTAGGGTTAGGTTTTGTGTTTGGGTTATTGTTAGGGTTAGGGTTAGGTTAGGGTTTGGGTTTTGGGTTAGGTTTAGGGTTAGAGTTAGGGTTTGGGTTTGGGTTAGGTTTAGGGTTAGAGTTAGGGTTTGGGTTAGGGTTAGGGTTAAGGTTAGTGTTAGGGATAGGGTTTGGGTTTGGGTTTGGTTTAGGGTAAGGGTTTGGGATTGGTTTAGAGTTAGGGTTAGAGTTAGGGTTTGGGTTAGGGTTAGGGTTAGTGTTAGGGTTTGGGTTAGGGTTAGAGTTAGGTTTATTGTTAGGGTTAGGGTTTGTGTTAGGGTTAGGTTTAGGGTTACGGTTAGGGTTTGTTTTAGGGTTAGGGTTCTGATTAGGTTAGGGTTAGGGTTAGGGTTTGTGTTAGGGTTAGGGTTAGGGTTAGAGTTACGGTTAGGGTTTGGGTTATGGTTAGGGTTACGATTAGTGTTATGGTTTGGGTGAGGGTCACGGTTAGGTTTTCGGTTTGGTTGGGGTGTGGATCAGGGTTAGGGTTAGGGTTTGAGTTAGGGTTAGGGTTAGGGTTTGGGTTTTTGTTAGGGTTAGGGATAGGTTAGGGTTTGGGTTTGGGCTAGGTTTACGGTTAGAGTTAGGGTTTGGGATTGGGTTAGGTTTAGGGTTAGAGTTGGGGTTTGTGTTAGGGTTAGGGTTAGGGTTTGAGTTAGGGTTAGGGTTAGGGTTAGGGGTAGTGTTATGGTTTGGATTCTGGTTATGGTTAGGGTTTGGGTTAGGGTTAGGGTTTGGGTTTGGGTTAGGATTAGGGTTAGGTTTTGGGTTTGGGTTAGGGTTAGGGTTAGGGTTAGGGTTAGGGTTTGCCTTTGGGTTAGGGTTACGTTTAGGTTTAGGGTTATGGTTTGGGTTAGGGTTTGTAGTTAGGATTAGGGTTAGGGTTAGGGTTAGGGTTAGGGTTAGGGTTAGGGTTAGGGTTAGGGTTACTGTTAGGGTTATGGTCAGTGTTTGGGTTTGGGTTAGATTTACGATTAGGTTCATGGTTTGGGTGAAGGTTACGGTTAGGTTTTGGGTTTGGGTTGTGGTGTGGGTTAGGGTTAGGGTTAGGGTTAGAATTAGGGTTAGGGTTAGGTTTAGGGTTAGGGTTAGGGTTAGTGTTTGGGTTAGGGTTAGGTTTAGTTTTAGGGTTACGATTAGGATTAGGGTTATGGTTTGGGTTAGGGTTTGTAGTTAGGATTAGGGTTAGGTTTAGGGTTTGTATTAGAGTTAGGGTTAGGGTTAGGGTTTGAGTTAGGGTTAGGTTTAGGTTTAGGGTTTCCGTTTGTGTTAGGGTGAGTGTTAGGGTTAGGGTTAGGGTTAGTGTTAGGATTAGGGTTTGGGTTTGGGTTAGGGTTAGTGTTAGGGTTAGGGTTAGGGTTTAGGTTAGGTTTAGGGTGAGTGTTTGCGATGAGGTTAGGATTTGGGTTAGGGATAGGGTTAGGATTAGTGTTAGGGTTAGGGTTAGGGTTAGGATTAGCGATTGGATTAGGGTTAGGGTTAGGGTGTGCGTTTGTTTAGGGTTAGGTTTAGGATTAGGGTTAGGTTTAGGGATAGAGTTAGGGTTTGTGTTCTGGTTATTTTTAGGTTTTCGGTTAGGGTTAGGGTTTGGGTTTGGGTTAGGGTTAGGGTTAGGTTTAGGGTTAGTGTTAGGGTTTGGTTTGCGTTAGGATTAGGGTTAGGGTTAGGGATAGGATTTGGTTTAGGGTTAGGGTTAGGGTTTGGGTTTGGGTTAGGGTTAGGTTTAGGGTTAGGGTTTCGGTTTGGGTTAGGGTTAGGGTTAGAGTTAGGGTTTGGGTTAGGGTTAGGGTTAGGGTTAGGTTTAGGGTTAGGGTTAGGGTTAGGGTTAGGGTTAGGGTTATGGTCAGGGTTTGGTTTTGGGTTAGGGTTAGGGTTAGAGTTAGGGTTTGGGTTAGGGTTAGGGTTAATGTTAGGTTTAGGGTTAAGGTTAGGGTTAGGGTTAGGGTTATGGTCAGGGTTTGGGTTAGGGTTAGGTTTACGATTAGGTTCATGGTATGGGTGAAGATTACGGTTAGGTTTTGGGTTTGGGTTGGGGTGTGGGTTAGGGTTAGGGTGAGGGTTTGTAGGGGGTTAGGTTTAGGATTAGGTTTAGGTTTAGGGATAGAGATAGAGTTTGTTTTCTGGTTATGGTTAGTATTACGGTTAGTGTTAGAGTTAGGGTTAGGGTTTGGGTTTGGGTTAGGGTTAGGGTTAGGGTTAGGGTTAGTGTTAGGGTTGGTTTGCGTTAGGATTAGGGTTAGGGTTAGGGTTAGGGTTAGGGATAGGGTTTGGGTTAGGGTTAGGGTTAGGTTTAGGGTTTGTGTTAGGGTTAGGTTTAGGGTTAGGGTTTGGGTTTTGGTTAGGGTTAGGGTTAGAGTTAGGGTTTGGGTTCGGGTTAGGGTTAGTGTTAGGGTTTGGGTTAGGGTTAGGATTAGGGTTAGGGTTAGGGTTAGGGTTAGGGTTTGTGTTATGGTTAGGGTTAGGGTTAGGGTTATGGTCAGGGTTTGGGTTAGGGTTAGGTTTACGATTAGGTTCATGGTTTGGGTGAAGATTACTGTTAGGTTTTGGGTTTGGGTTGGGGTGTGGGTTAGGGTTAGGGTTAGGGTTTATGTTAGCGTTAGAGTTAGGGTTTGGGTTATTGTTAGGGTCAGGGTTAGGTTAGGGTTTGGGTTTGGGTTAGGGTTAGGGTTAGAGTTAGATTTTGGGTTAGGGTTAGGGTTAATGTTTAGGTTAGGGTTACTGTTAGTGTCAGGGTTTGGGTTAGGGTTAAGGTTAGGGTTAGGGTTTGGGTTAGGTTTATGTTCAGGTTTAGTATTCGGTTTTAGGGTTAGGGTTAGGGTCAGGTTTAGGGTTAAGGTTTGGGTTGGGTTGTGTTTAGGGATAGGATTATGTTTATGGTTTCCGTTAGGGTTACGGTTAGGTTTAGGGTTAGGATTAGACTTAGTGTTAGTGTTTGGTTTTGGGATAGGGTTAGGGTTTGGGTTAGGGTTAGGTTTAGGGTTAATGTTTGGGTTAGGGTTAGGGTTAGGGTTAGGGTTAGGGTTTGGGTTAGGGTTAGGGTTAGGTTTAGGATTAATGTTTGGGTTATGGTTAGGGTTAGGGTTTGGTTTAGGGTTAGGGTTAGGGTTAGGGTTTGGGTTAGGGCTAGGTTTAGGGTTAATGTTTGGGTTAGGGTTAGGGTTAGGTATAGGGTTAGGGTTTGGTTTAGTGTTAGGTTTAGTGTTAGGGTTAGGGTTACCGGTAGAGGTTGGGTTACGGTTATGGTTAGGGTTAGTGTTTGCGTTTGGGTTAGGGTTAGGTTTAGGGTTAATGTTTGGGTTAGGGTTAGGGTTAGGGTTTGTATTAGAGTTAGGGTTAGGGTTAGGGTTTGAGTTAGGGTTAGGTTGAGGTTTAGGGTTTCAGTTTGGGTTAGGGTGAGTGTTAGGGTTAGGGTTAGGGTTAGTGTTAGGATTAGTGTTTGGGTTTGGGTTAGGGTTAGTTTTAGGTTTAGGGTTAGGGTTTAGGTTAGGTTTAGGTTGAGTGTTTGCGATAAGGTTAGGATTTGGGTTAGGGATAGGGTTAGGATTAGTGTTAGGGTTAGGGTTAGGGTTAGGATTAGTGATTGGATTAGGGTTAGGGTTAGGGTGTGCGTTTGTTTAGGGTTAGGTTTAGGATTAGGGTTAGGTTTAGGGATAGAGTTAGCGTTTGTGTTCTGGTTATGGTTAGGGTTTCGGTTAGGTTTAGGGTTTGGGTTGGGGTTAGGGTTAGGGTTAGGTTTAGGGTTAGTGTTAGGGTTTGGTTTGCGTTAGGATTAGGGTTAGGGTTAGGGATAGGGTTTGGGTTAGGGTTAGGGTTAGGGTTTGGGTTTGGGTTAGGGTTAGGTTTAGGGTTAGGGTTTGGGTTTGGCTTAGGGTTAGGGTTAGAGTTAGGGTTTGGGTTAGGGTTAGGGTTGGGGTTAGGTTTAGGGTTAGGGTTAGGGTTAGGGTTAGGGTTATGGTCAGGGTTTGGGTTAGGGTTAGGTTTACGATTAGGTTCATGGTATGGGTGAAGATTACGGTTAGTTTTTGGGTTTGGGTTGGGGTGTGGGTTAGGGTTAGGTTTAGGGTTTAAGTTAGCGTTAGAGTTAGGGTTTGGGTTAGGGTTAGGGTTAAGGTTTAGGTTAGGGTTACTGTTAGTGTCAGGGTTTGGGTTAGGGTTAAGGTTAGGGTCAGGGTTTGGGTTAGGTTTATATTCAGGTTTAGTGTTCGGTTTTAGGGTTAGGGTTAGGGTCAGGTTTAAGGTTAAGGTTTGGCTTGGGTTGTGTTTAGGGATAGGGTTATGTTTATGGTTTCCGTTAGGGTTAGGGTTAGGTTTAGGGTTAGGATTAGACTTAGTGTTAGTGTTTGATTTTGGGATAGGGTTAGGGTTTGGGTTAGTGTTACGTTTAGGGTTAATGTTTGGGTTAGGGTTAGGGTTAGGGTTAGGATTTGGGTTAGGGTCAGAGTTAGGTTTAGGGTTAGGGTTTGGGTTAGGGTTAGGGTTAGTTTTAGGTTTAGAGTTAGGGTTAGGGTTAGGGGTAGGGGTAGGTTTTGCGTTTGTGTTAGGGTTACGTTTAGGTTTATGGTTAGGGTTAGGGATAGGGTTAGGGTTTGGTTTAGGGTTAGGTTTTGTGTTAGGGTTAGGGTTTGGGTTTGGGTTAGTGTTAGGGTTAGGGTTAGGGTTAGGGTTAGTGTCAGGGTTAAGGTTTGGGTTTGGTTTAGTTTTAAGGTTAGGTTTTGGGATAGAGTTATGGTTTGGGGAAGGGTTAGTGTTCGGTTTTCGATGAGGGTTAGGGTGAGAACTAGGGTTAGTGTTTGAGTTTGGTTTAGGGTTAGGGTTGGTGTTAGGGTTAGTGTAAGGGGTAGGATTTGGTTTGGTTAGCGTTAGGGTTTGGGTTGGGGTTAGGGTTTGGATTAGGGTTAGGGTTAGGGTTAGGTTTACAGTTAGGGTTTGGGTGAGGGTTAGGGTTATTGTTAGGGTTAGGGTTAGGGTTTGGATTTTGGTTAAGGTTAAGGTTAGGGTTAGGGTTTTGGTTAGGGTTAGGTTTATCGTTAGGGTTTGGTTTAGGGTTAGCTTTAGTTTTAATGTTTGGGTTAGGGTTAGGGTTAGGGTTTGTGTTAGGGTTAGGTTTAGGTTTAGGGTTTGGGCTAGGGTTAAGTTTAGTGTTAGGGTTTGTGTTAGGGTTAGGGTTAGGTTTAGGGTTAATGTTTGGGTTATGGTTAGGGTTAGGGTTTGGTTTAGGGTTAGGGTTAGGCTTAGGGTTTGGGTTAGGATTAGGTTTAGGGTTAATGTTTGGGTTAGGGTTAGGGTTAGGAATAGGGTTAGGGTTTGGTTTAGTGTTAGGTTTAGTGTTAGGGTTAGGGTTACTGGTAGAGTTTGGGTTAGGGTTATGGTTAGGGTTAGAGTTTGGGTTTGGGTTAGGGTTAGGTTTAGGGTTAATGTTTGGGTTAGAGTTAGGGTTAGGGATAGGGTTTGTGTTAGGGTTAGGGATAGGGTGTGCGTTTGGTTTAGGGTTAGGTTTAGGGTTAGGGTTAGGTTTACGGATAGAGTTATGGTTTGGGTTCTGGTTATGGTTAGGGTTTGGGTTAGTGTTAGGGTTAGGGTTTGGGTTTGGGTTAGGTTTAGTGTTAGAGTTAGGGTTTGGGTTAGGGTTAGAGTTAGTGTTAGTGTTTGGGTTAGGGTTAGGATTAGGGTTAGGGTTAGGGTTAGGGTTTGTGTTAGGGTTAGGGTTAGGGTTAGGGTTATGGTCAGGGTTTGGGTTAGGGTTAGGTTTACGATTAGGTTCACGGTTTGGGTGAAGATTACGGTTAGGTTTTGGGTTTGGGTTGGGGTGTGGGTTAGGGTTAGGGTTAGGGTTTAAGTTAGCGTTAGAGTTAGGGTTTGGGTTATTGTTAGGGTCAGGGTTAGGTTAGGGTTTGGGTTTGGGTTAGGGTTAGGGTTAGAGTTAGGTTTTGGGTTCGGGTTATGGTTAATGTTTAGGTTAGGGTTACTGTTAGTGTCAGGGTTTGGGTTAGGGTTAAGGTTAGGTTTAGGGTTTGGGTTAGGTTTATGTTCAGGTTTAGTGTTCGGTTTTAGGGTTAGGGTTAGGGTCAGGTTTAGGGTTAAGGTTTGGGTTGGGTTGTGTTTAGGGATAGGGTTATGTTTATGGTTTCCGTTAGGGTTAGGGTTAGGTTTAGGTTTAGGATTAGACTTAGTGTTAGTGTTTGGTTTTGGGATAGGGTTAGGATTTGGGTTAGGGTTAGGTTTAGGGTTAATGTTTGGGTTAGAGTTAGGGTTAGGGTTAGGGTTAGGGTTAGGGTTAGGGTTAGGGTTTGGGTTAGGGTTAGAGTTAGGTTTAGGGTTAGGGTTTGGGTTAGGGTTAGGGTTAGTGTTAGGTTTAGAGTTAGGGTTAGGGGTAGGGGTAGGTGTAGGGTTTGCGTTTGTGTTAGGGTTACGTTTAGGTTTATGGTTAGGGTTAGGGATAGGGTTCGGGTTTGGTTTAGGGTTAGGTTTTGTGTTAGGGTTAGGGTTTGGTTTTGGGTTAGGGTTAGGGTTAGCGTTAGGGTTAGGGTTAGTGTCAGGGTTAAGGTTTGGGTTTGGTTTAGTTTTAAGGTTAGGTTTTGGGATAGAGTTATGGTTTGGGGAAGGGTTAGTGTTCGGTTTTCGATGAGGGTTAGGGTGAGAATTAGGGTTAGTGTTTGAGTTTGGTTTAGGGTTTGGGTTGGGGTTAGGGTTTGGATTAGGGTTAGGGTTAGGGTTAGGTTTACAGTTACTATTTGGGTTAGGGTTAGGGTTTGGATTTTGGTTAAGATTAAGGTTAGGGTTAGGGTTTGGGTTAGGGTTAGGTTTATTGTTAGGGTTTGGTTTAGGGTTAGCTTTAGTTTTAATGTTTGGGTTAGGGTTAGGGGTAGGGTTAGGGTTTGTGTTAGGGTTAGGTTTAGGGTTAGGGTTTGGGCTAGAGTTAAGTTTAGGGTTAGGGTTTGGGTTAGGGTTAGGGTTAGGTTTAGGGTTAATGTTTGGGTTATGGTTAGGGTTAGGGTTTGGTTTAGGGTTAGGGTTAGGGTTAGGGTTTGGGTTAGGGTTAGGTTTAGTGTTAATGTTTGGGTGAGGGTTAGGGTTAGGTATAGGGTTAGGGTTTGGTTTAGTGTTAGGTTTAGTGTTAGGGTTAGGGTTACCGGAAGAGTTTCGGTAACGCTTATGGTTAGGGTTAGAGTTTCGGTTTGGGTTAGCGTTAGGTTTAGGGTAAATGTTTGGGTTAGAGTTAGGGTTAGGTATAGAGTTTGAGTTAGGGTTAGGGTTAGGGTGTGCGTTTGGTTTAGGGTTAGGTTTAGAGTTAGGGTTAGGTTTAGGGATAGAGTTATGGTTTGGGTTCTGGTTATGGTTAGGGTTTGGGTTAGGGTTAGGTTTAGGGTTTGGGTTTGTGTTAAGGTTAGGGTTAGGGTTAGGGTTTGGGTTTGGGTTTGGGTTAGGGTTTGGGTTAGGGTTAGGGTTAGGGTTAGGTTTTGTGTTTGGGTTATTGTTAGGGTTAGGGTTAGGTTAGGGTTTGGGTTTTGGGTTAGGTTTAGGGTTAGAGTTAGGGTTTGGGTTTGGGTTAGGTTTAGGGTTAGAGTTAGGGTTTGGGTTAGGGTTAGGGTTAAGGTTAGTGTTAGGGATAGGGTTTGGGTTTGGGTTAGGTTTAGGGTAAGGGTTTGGGATTGGTTTAGAGTTAGGGTTAGAGTTAGGGTTTGGGTTAGGGTTAGGGTTAGTGTTAGGGTTTGGGTTAGGGTTAGAGTTAGGTTTATTGTTAGGGTTAGGGTTTGTGTTAGGGTTAGGTTTAGGGTTACGGTTAGGGTTTGTTTTAGGGTTAGGGTTCTGATTAGGTTAGGGTTAGGGTTAGGGTTTGTGTTAGGGTTAGGGTTAGGGTTAGAGTTACGGTTAGGGTTTGGGTTATGGTTAGGGTTACGATTAGTGTTATGGTTTGGGTGAGGGTCACGGTTAGGTTTTCGGTTTGGTTGGGGTGTGGATCAGGGTTAGGGTTAGGGTTTGAGTTAGGGTTAGGGTTAGGGTTTGGGTTTTTGTTAGGGTTAGGGATAGGTTAGGGTTTGGGTTTGGGCTAGGTTTACGGTTAGAGTTAGGGTTTGGGATTGGGTTAGGTTTAGGGTTAGAGTTGGGGTTTGTGTTAGGGTTAGGGTTAGGGTTTGAGTTAGGGTTAGGGTTAGGGTTAGGGGTAGTGTTATGGTTTGGATTCTGGTTATGGTTAGGGTTTGGGTTAGGGTTAGGGTTTGGGTTTGGGTTAGGATTAGGGTTAGGGTTTGGGTTTGGGTTAGGGTTAGGGTTAGGGTTAGGGTTAGGGTTTGCCTTTGGGTTAGGGTTACGTTTAGGTTTAGGGTTATGGTTTGGGTTAGGGTTTGTAGTTAGGATTAGGGTTAGGGTTAGGGTTAGGGTTAGGGTTAGGGTTAGGGTTAGGGTTAGGGTTAGGGTTACTGTTAGGGTTATGGTCAGTGTTTGGGTTTGGGTTAGATTTACGATTAGGTTCATGGTTTGGGTGAAGGTTACGGTTAGGTTTTGGGTTTGGGTTGGGGTGTGGGTTAGGGTTAGGGTTAGGGTTAGAATTAGGGTTAGGGTTAGGTTTAGGGTTAGGGTTAGGGTTAGTGTTTGGGTTAGGGTTAGGTTTAGTTTTAGGGTTACGATTAGGGTTAGGGTTATGGTTTGGGTTAGGGTTTGTAGTTAGGATTAGGGTTAGGTTTAGGGTTTGTATTAGAGTTAGGGTTAGGGTTAGGGTTTGAGTTAGGGTTAGGTTTAGGTTTAGGGTTTCCGTTTGTGTTAGGGTGAGTGTTAGGGTTAGGGTTAGGGTTAGTGTTAGGATTAGGGTTTGGGTTTGGGTTAGGGTTAGTGTTAGGGTTAGGGTTAGGGTTTAGGTTAGGTTTAGGGTGAGTGTTTGCGATGAGGTTAGGATTTGGGTTAGGGATAGGGTTAGGATTAGTGTTAGGGTTAGGGTTAGGGTTAGGATTAGCGATTGGATTAGGGTTAGGGTTAGGGTGTGCGTTTGTTTAGGGTTAGGTTTAGGATTAGGGTTAGGTTTAGGGATAGAGTTAGGGTTTGTGTTCTGGTTATTTTTAGGTTTTCGGTTAGGGTTAGGGTTTGGGTTTGGGTTAGGGTTAGGGTTAGGTTTAGGGTTAGTGTTAGGGTTTGGTTTGCGTTAGGATTAGGGTTAGGGTTAGGGATAGGATTTGGTTTAGGGTTAGGGTTAGGGTTTGGGTTTGGGTTAGGGTTAGGTTTAGGGTTAGGGTTTCGGTTTGGGTTAGGGTTAGGGTTAGAGTTAGGGTTTGGGTTAGGGTTAGGGTTAGGGTTAGGTTTAGGGTTAGGGTTAGGGTTAGGTTTAGGGTTAGGGTTATGGTCAGGGTTTGGTTTTGGGTTAGGGTTAGGGTTAGAGTTAGGGTTTGGGTTAGGGTTAGGGTTAATGTTAGGTTTAGGGTTAAGGTTAGGGTTAGGGTTAGGGTTATGGTCAGGGTTTGGGTTAGGGTTAGGTTTACGATTAGGTTCATGGTATGGGTGAAGATTACGGTTAGGTTTTGGGTTTGGGTTGGGGTGTGGGTTAGGGTTAGGGTGTGCGTTTGTTTAGGGTTAGGTTTAGGATTAGGGTTAGGTTTAGGGATAGAGTTAGGGTTTGTGTTCTGGTTATGGTTAGGGTTTCTGTTAGGGTTAGGGTTAGGGTTAGGGCTTGGGTTTGGGTTAGGGTTAGGGTTAGGGTTAGGGTTAGTGTTAGGGTTGGTTTGCGTTAGGATTAGGGTTAGGGTTAGGGTTAGGGTTAGGGATAGGGTTTGGGTTAGGGTTAGGGTTAGGTTTAGGGTTTGTGTTAGGGTTAGGTTTAGGGTTAGGGTTTGGGTTTTGGTTAGGGTTAGGGTTAGAGTTAGGGTTTGGGTTCGGGTTAGGGTTAGTGTTAGGGTTTGGGTTAGGGTTAGTAGTAGGGTTAGGGTTAGGGTTAGGGTTAGGGTTTGTATTGTTGTTAGGGTTAGGGTTAGGGTTTGAGTTAGGGTTAGGTTGAGGTTTAGGGTTTCAGTTTGGGTTAGGGTGAGTGTTAGGGTTAGGGTTAGGGTTAGTGTTAGGATTAGGGTTTGGGTTTGGTTTAGGGTTAGTTTTAGGTTTAGGGTGAGGGTTTAGGTTAGGTTTAGGTTGAGTGTTTGCGATAAGATTAGGATTTGGGTTAGGGATAGGGTTAGGATTAGTGTTAGGGTTAGGGTTAGGGTTAGGATTAGTGATTGGATTAGGGTTAGGGTTAGGGTGTGCGTTTGTTTAGGGTTAGGTTTAGGATTAGGGTTAGGTTTAGGGATAGAGTTAGCGTTTGTGTTCTGGTTATGGTTAGGGTTTCGGTTAGGGTTAGGGTTTGGGTTGGGGTTAGGGTTAGGGTTAGGTTTAGGGTTAGTGTTAGGGTTTGGTTTGCGTTAGGATTAGGGTTAGGGTTAGGGATAGGGTTTGGGTTAGGGTTAGGGTTAGGGTTTGGGTTTGGGTTAGGTTTAGTGTTAGAGTTAGGGTTTGGGTTAGGCTTAGAGTTAGTGTTCGTGTTTGGGTTAGGGTTAGGATTAGGGTTAGGGTTAGGGTTAGGGTTTG
The DNA here is from genome assembly GCA_035773235.1 of Eospalax fontanierii. NCBI lineage: Eukaryota > Metazoa > Chordata > Mammalia > Rodentia > Spalacidae > Eospalax > Eospalax fontanierii. The sequence continues at coordinate 1,810,849 of JAJHUQ010000057.1, read as the reverse complement.
TGTTAGGGTTAGGGTTAAGGTTAGGGTTATGGTCAGGGTTTGGGTTAGGGTTAGGTTTACGATTAGGTTCACGGTTTGGGTGAAGATTACGGTTAGGTTTTGGGTTTGGGTTGGGGTGTGGGTTAGGCTTAGGGTTACGGTTTAAGTTAGCGTTAGAGTTAGGGTTTGGGTTATTGTTAGGGTCAGGGTTAGGTTAGGGTTTGGGTTTGGGTTAGGGTTAGGGTTAGAGTTAGGTTTTGGGTTCGGGTTAGGGTTAATGTTTAGGTTAGGGTTACTGTTAGTGTCAGGGTTTGGGTTAGGGTTAAGGTTAGGTTTAGGGTTTGGGTTAGGTTTATGTTCAGGTTTAGTGTTCGGTTTTAGGGTTAGGGTTAGGGTCAGGTTTAGGGTTAAGGTTTGGGTTGGGTTGTGTTTAGGGATAGGGTTATGTTTATGGTTTCCGTTAGGGTTAGGGTTAGATTTAGGTTTAGGATTAGACTTAGTGTTAGTGTTTGGTTTTGGGATAGGGTTAGGATTTGGGTTAGGGTTAGGTTTAGGGTTAATGTTTGGGTTAGGGTTAGGGTTAGGGTTAGGGTTAGGGTTAGGGTTAGGGTTAGGGTTTGGGTTAGGGTTAGAGTTAGGTTTAGGGTTAGGGTTTGGGTTAGGGTTAGGGTTAGTGTTAGGTTTAGAGTTAGGGTTAGGGGTAGGGGTAGGTGTAGGGTTTGCGTTTGTGTTAGGGTTACGTTTAGGTTTATGGTTAGGGTTAGGGATAGGGTTCGGGTTTGGTTTAGGGTTAGGTTTTGTGTTAGGGTTAGGGTTTGGTTTTGGGTTAGGGTTAGGGTTAGCGTTAGGGTTAGGGTTAGTGTCAGGGTTAAGGTTTGGGTTTGGTTTAGTTTTAAGGTTAGGTTTTGGGATAGAGTTATGGTTTGGGGAAGGGTTAGTGTTCGGTTTTCGATGAGGGTTAGGGTGAGAATTAGGGTTAGTGTTTGAGTTTGGTTTAGGGTTTGGGTTGGGGTTAGGGTTTGGATTAGGGTTAGGGTTAGGGTTAGGTTTACAGTTACTATTTGGGTTAGGGTTAGGGTGAGGGTTAGGGTTTGGATTTTGGTTGAGATTAAGGTTAGGGTTAGGGTTTGGGTTAGGGTTAGGTTTATTGTTAGGGTTTGGTTTAGGGTTAGCTTTAGTTTTAATGTTTGGGTTAGGGTTAGGGTTAGGGTTAGGGTTTGTGTTAGGGTTAGGTTTAGGGTTAGGGTTTGGGCTAGAGTTAAGTTTAGGGTTAGGGTTTGGGTTAGGGTTAGGGTTAGGTTTAGGGTTAATGTTTGGGTTATGGTTAGGGTTAGGGTTTGGTTTAGGGTTAGGGTTAGGGTTAGGGTTTGGGTTAGGGTGAGGTTTAGTGTTAATGTTTGGGTGAGGGTTAGGGTTAGGTATAGGGTTAGGGTTTGGTTTAGTGTTAGGTTTAGTGTTAGGGTTAGGGTTACCGGTAGAGTTTCGGTTACGCTTATGGTTAGGGTTAGAGTTTGGGTTTGGGTTAGGGTTAGGTTTAGGGTTAATGTTTGGGTTAGAGTTAGGGTTAGGTATAGAGTTTGAGTTAGGGTTAGGGTTAGGGTGTGCGTTTGGTTTAGGGTTAGGTTTAGAGTTAGGGTTAGGTTTAGGGATAGAGTTATGGTTTGGGTTCTGGTTATGGTTAGGGTTTGGGTTAGGGTTAGGTTTAGGGTTTGGGTTTGTGTTAAGGTTAGGGTTAGGGTTAGGGTTTGGGTTTGGGTTTGGGTTAGGGTTTGGGTTAGGGTTAGGGTTAGGGTTAGGTTTTGTGTTTGGGTTCTTGTTAGGGTTAGGGTTAGGTTAGGGTTTGGGTTTTGGGTTAGGTTTAGGGTTAGAGTTAGGGTTTGGGTTTGGGTTAGGTTTAGGGTTAGAGTTAGGGTTTGGGTTAGGGTTAGGGTTAAGGTTAGTGTTAGGGATAGGGTTTGGGTTTGGGTTTGGTTTAGGGTAAGGGTTTGGGATTGGTTTAGAGTTAGGGTTAGAGTTAGGGTTTGGGTTAGGGTTAGGGTTAGTGTTAGGGTTTGGGTTAGGGGTAGAGTTAGGTTTATTGTTAGGGTTAGGGTTTGTGTTAGGGTTAGGTTTAGGGTTACGGTTAGGGTTTGGTTTAGGGTTAGGGTTCTGATTAGGTTAGGGTTAGGGTTAGGGTTTGTGTTAGGGTTAGGGTTAGGGTTAGAGTTACGGTTAGGGTTTGGGTTATGGTTAGGGTTACGATTAGTGTTATGGTTTGGGTGAGGGTCACGGTTAGGTTTTCGGTTTGGTTGGGGTGTGGATCAGGGTTAGGGTTAGGGTTTGAGTTAGGGTTAGGGTTAGGGTTTGGGTTTTTGTTAGGGTTAGGGATAGGTTAGGGTTTGGGTTTGGGGTAGGTTTAGGGTTGGGGTTGGGGTGTGGGATTGGGTTGGGTTTAGGGTTAGGGTTGGGGTTTGTGTTAGGGTTAGGGTTAGGGTTTGAGTAAGGGTTGGGGTTAGGGTTGGGGGTAGTGTTATGGTTTGGATTCTGGTTATGGTTAGGGTTTGGGTTAGGGTTAGGGTTTGGGTTTGGGTTAGGATTAGGGTTAGGTTTTGGGTTTGGGTTAGGGTTAGGGTTAGGGTTAGGGTTAGGGTTTGCCTTTGGGTTAGGGTTACGTTTAGGTTTAGGGTTATGGTTTGGGTTAGGGTTTGTAGTTAGGATTAGGGTTAGGGTTAGGGTTAGGGTTAGGGTTAGGGTTAGGGTTAGGGTTAGGGTTACTGTTAGGGTTATGGTCAGTGTTTGGGTTTGGGTTAGATTTACGATTAGGTTCATGGTTTGGGTGAAGGTTACGGTTAGGTTTTGGGTTTGGGTTGTGGTGTGGGTTAGGGTTAGGGTTAGGGTTAGAATTAGGGTTAGGGTTAGGTTTAGGGTTAGGGTTAGGGTTAGTGTTTGGGTTAGGGTTAGGTTTAGTTTTAGGGTTACGATTAGGATTAGGGTTATGGTTTGGGTTAGGGTTTGTAGTTAGGATTAGGGTTAGGTTTAGGGTTTGTATTAGAGTTAGGGTTAGGGTTAGGGTTTGAGTTAGGGTTAGGTTTAGGTTTAGGGTTTCCGTTTGTGTTAGGGTGAGTGTTAGGGTTAGGGTTAGGGTTAGTGTTAGGATTAGGGTTTGGGTTTGGGTTAGGGTTAGTGTTAGGGTTAGGGTTAGGGTTTAGGTTAGGTTTAGGGTGAGTGTTTGCGATGAGGTTAGGATTTGGGTTAGGGATAGGGTTAGGATTAGTGTTAGGGTTAGGGTTAGGGTTAGGATTAGCGATTGGATTAGGGTTAGGGTTAGGGTGTGCGTTTGTTTAGGGTTAGGTTTAGGATTAGGGTTAGGTTTAGGGATAGAGTTAGGGTTTGTGTTCTGGTTATTTTTAGGTTTTCGGTTAGGGTTAGGGTTTGGGTTTGGGTTAGGGTTAGGGTTAGGTTTAGGGTTAGTGTTAGGGTTTGGTTTGCGTTAGGATTAGGGTTAGGGTTAGGGATAGGATTTGGTTTAGGGTTAGGGTTAGGGTTTGGGTTTGGGTTAGGGTTAGGTTTAGGGTTAGGGTTTCGGTTTGGGTTAGGGTTAGTGTTAGGGTTAGGGTTTGGGTTAGGGTTAGGGTTAGGGTTAGGTTTTGGGTTAGGGTTAGGGTTAGGGTTAGGGTTAGGGTTATGGTCAGGGTTTGGTTTTGGGTTAGGGTTAGGGTTAGAGTTAGGGTTTGGGTTAGGGTTAGGGTTAATGTTAGGTTTAGGGTTAAGGTTAGGGTTAGGGTTAGGGTTATGGTCAGGGTTTGGGTTAGGGTTAGGTTTACGATTAGGTTCATGGTATGGGTGAAGATTACGGTTAGGTTTTGGGTTTGGGTTGGGGTGTGGGTTAGGGTTAGGGTGTGCGTTTGTTTAGGGTTAGGTTTAGGATTAGGTTTAGGTTTAGGGATAGAGTTAGGGTTTGTGTTCTGGTTATGGTTAGGGTTTCTGTTAGGGTTAGGGTTAGGGTTAGGGTTTGGGTTTGGGTTAGGGTTAGGGTTAGGGTTAGGGTTAGTGTTAGGGTTGGTTTGCGTTAGGATTAGGGTTAGGGTTAGGGTTAGGGTTAGGGATAGGGTTTGGGTTAGGGTTAGGGTTAGGTTTAGGGTTTGTGTTAGGGTTAGGTTTAGGGTTAGGGTTTGGGTTTTGGTTAGGGTTAGGGTTAGAGTTAGGGTTTGGGTTCGGGTTAGGGTTAGTGTTAGGGTTTGGGTTAGGGTTAGGATTAGGGTTAGGGTTAGGGTTAGGGTTAGGGTTTGTGTTATGGTTAGGGTTAGGGTTAGGGTTATGGTCAGGGTTTGGGTTAGGGTTAGGTTTACGATTAGGTTCATGGTTTGGGTGAAGATTACTGTTAGGTTTTGGGTTTGGGTTGGGGTGTGGGTTAGGGTTAGGGTTAGGGTTTATGTTAGCGTTAGAGTTAGGGTTTGGGTTATTGTTAGGGTCAGGGTTAGGTTAGGGTTTGGGTTTGGGTTAGGGTTAGGGTTAGAGTTAGATTTTGGGTTAGGGTTAGGGTTAATGTTTAGGTTAGGGTTACTGTTAGTGTCAGGGTTTGGGTTAGGGTTAAGGTTAGGGTTAGGGTTTGGGTTAGGTTTATGTTCAGGTTTAGTATTCGGTTTTAGGGTTAGGGTTAGGGTCAGGTTTAGGGTTAAGGTTTGGGTTGGGTTGTGTTTAGGGATAGGATTATGTTTATGGTTTCCGTTAGGGTTACGGTTAGGTTTAGGGTTAGGATTAGACTTAGTGTTAGTGTTTGGTTTTGGGATAGGGTTAGGGTTTGGGTTAGGGTTAGGTTTAGGGTTAATGTTTGGGTTAGGGTTAGGGTTAGGGTTAGGGTTAGGGTTTGGGTTAGGGTTAGGGTTAGGTTTAGGATTAATGTTTGGGTTATGGTTAGGGTTAGGGTTTGGTTTAGGGTTAGGGTTAGGGTTAGGGTTTGGGTTAGGGTTAGGTTTAGGGTTAATGTTTGGGTTAGGGTTAGGGTTAGGTATAGGTTTAGGGTTTGGTTTAGTGTTAGGTTTAGTGTTAGGGTTAGGGTTACCGGTAGAGGTTGGGTTACGGTTATGGTTAGGGTTAGTGTTTGCGTTTGGGTTAGGGTTAGGTTTAGGGTTAATGTTTGGGTTAGGGTTAGGGTTAGGGTTTGTATTAGAGTTAGGGTTAGGGTTAGGGTTTGAGTTAGGGTTAGGTTGAGGTTTAGGGTTTCAGTTTGGGTTAGGGTGAGTGTTAGGGTTAGGGTTAGGGTTAGTGTTAGGATTAGTGTTTGGGTTTGGGTTAGGGTTAGTTTTAGGTTTAGGGTTAGGGTTTAGGTTAGGTTTAGGTTGAGTGTTTGCGATAAGGTTAGGATTTGGGTTAGGGATAGGGTTAGGATTAGTGTTAGGGTTAGGGTTAGGGTTAGGATTAGTGATTGGATTAGGGTTAGGGTTAGGGTGTGCGTTTGTTTAGGGTTAGGTTTAGGATTAGGGTTAGGTTTAGGGATAGAGTTAGCGTTTGTGTTCTGGTTATGGTTAGGGTTTCGGTTAGGTTTAGGGTTTGGGTTGGGGTTAGGGTTAGGGTTAGGTTTAGGGTTAGTGTTAGGGTTTGGTTTGCGTTAGGATTAGGGTTAGGTTTAGGGATAGGGTTTGGGTTAGGGTTAGGGTTAGGGTTTGGGTTTGGGTTAGGGTTAGGTTTAGGGTTAGGGTTTGGGTTTGGCTTAGGGTTAGGGTTAGAGTTAGGGTTTGGGTTAGGGTTAGGGTTGGGGTTAGGTTTAGGGTTAGGGTGAGGGTTAGGGTTAGGGTTATGGTCAGGGTTTGGGTTAGGGTTAGGTTTAGGATTAGGTTCATGGTATGGGTGAAGATTACGGTTAGTGTTTGGGTTTGGGTTGGGGTGTGGGTTAGGGTTAGGTTTAGGGTTTAAGTTAGCGTTAGAGTTAGGGTTTGGGTTAGGGTTAGGGTTAAGGTTTAGGTTAGGGTTACTGTTAGTGTCAGGGTTTGGGTTAGGGTTAAGGTTAGGGTCAGGGTTTGGGTTAGGTTTATATTCAGGTTTAGTGTTCGGTTTTAGGGTTAGGGTTAGGGTCAGGTTTAAGGTTAAGGTTTGGCTTGGGTTGTGTTTAGGGATAGGGTTATGTTTATGGTTTCCGTTAGGGTTAGGGTTAGGTTTAGGGTTAGGATTAGACTTAGTGTTAGTGTTTGATTTTGGGATAGGGTTAGGGTTTGGGTTAGTGTTACGTTTAGGGTTAATGTTTGGGTTAGGGTTAGGGTTAGGGTTAGGATTTGGGTTAGGGTCAGAGTTAGGTTTAGGGTTAGGGTTTGGGTTAGGGTTAGGGTTAGTTTTAGGTTTAGAGTTAGGGTTAGGGTTAGGGGTAGGGGTAGGTTTTGCGTTTGTGTTAGGGTTACGTTTAGGTTTATGGTTAGGGTTAGGGATAGGGTTAGGGTTTGGTTTAGGGTTAGGTTTTGTGTTAGGGTTAGGGTTTGGGTTTGGGTTAGTGTTAGGGTTAGGGTTAGGGTTAGGGTTAGTGTCAGGGTTAAGGTTTGGGTTTGGTTTAGTTTTAAGGTTAGGTTTTGGGATAGAGTTATGGTTTGGGGAAGGGTTAGTGTTCGGTTTTCGATGAGGGTTAGGGTGAGAACTAGGGTTAGTGTTTGAGTTTGGTTTAGGGTTAGGGTTGGTGTTAGGGTTAGTGTAAGGGGTAGGATTTGGTTTGGTTAGCGTTAGGGTTTGGGTTGGGGTTAGGGTTTGGATTAGGGTTAGGGTTAGGGTTAGGTTTCCAGTTAGGGTTTGGGTGAGGGTTAGGGTTATTGTTAGGGTTAGGGTTAGGGTTTGGATTTTGGTTAAGGTTAAGGTTAGGGTTAGGGTTTTGGTTAGGGTTAGGTTTATCGTTAGGGTTTGGTTTAGGGTTAGCTTTAGTTTTAATGTTTGGGTTAGGGTTAGGGTTAGGGTTTGTGTTAGGGTTAGGTTTAGGTTTAGGGTTTGGGCTAGGGTTAAGTTTAGTGTTAGGGTTTGTGTTAGGGTTAGGGTTAGGTTTAGGGTTAATGTTTGGGTTATGGTTAGGGTTAGGGTTTGGTTTAGGGTTAGGGTTAGGGTTAGGGTTTGGGTTAGGATTAGGTTTAGGGTTAATGTTTGGGTTAGGGTTAGGGTTAGGAATAGGGTTAGGGTTTGGTTTAGTGTTAGGTTTAGTGTTAGGGTTAGGGTTACTGGTAGAGTTTGGGTTAGGGTTATGGTTAGGGTTAGAGTTTGGGTTTGGGTTAGGGTTAGGTTTAGGGTTAATGTTTGGGTTAGAGTTAGGGTTAGGGATAGGGTTTGTGTTAGGGTTAGGGATAGGGTGTGCGTTTGGTTTAGGGTTAGGTTTAGGGTTAGGGTTAGGTTTACGGATAGAGTTATGGTTTGGGTTCTGGTTATGGTTAGGGTTTGGGTTAGTGTTAGGGTTAGGGTTGGGGTTTGGGTTAAGGTTAGGGTTAGGGTTAGGGTTTGGGTTTGGGTTTGGGTTTGGGTTAGGGTTTTGGGTTAGGGTTAGGGTTTGGGTTTGGTTTAGGATTAGGATTAGGGTTATGGTTTGGGTTAGGTTTGGGTTAGGATTAGGGTTAGGGTTAGGGTTTGTATTAGAGTTAGGGTTAGGGTTAGGGTTTGAGTTAGGGTTAGGGTTAGGTTTAGGGTTTCCGTTTGGGTTAGGGTGAGTGTTAGGTTTAGGGTTAGGGTTAGTGTTAGGATTAGGCTTTGGGTTTGGGTTAGGGTTAGTGTTAGGGTTAGGGTTAGGGTTTAGGTTAGGTTTAGGGTGAGTGTTTGCGATAAGGTTAGGATTTGGGTTAGAGATAGGGTTAGGATTAGTGTTAGGGTTAGGGTTAGGTTTAGGGTTAGCGTTTAGATTAGGGTTAGGGTTAGGGTGTGTATTTGGTTTAGGGTTAGGTTTAGGGTTAGGGTTAGGTTTAGGGATAGAGTTATGGTTTGTGTTCTGGTTATGGTTAGCGTTTCAGTTAGGGTTAGGGTTAGGGTTATGGTCAGGGTTTGGGTTAGGGTTTGTGTTAGGGTTAGGGTTAGGGTTAGGGTTATGGTCAGGTTTTGGGTTAGGGTTAGGGTTACGATTAGGTTCATGGTTTCGGTAAAGGTTGCGGTTAGGTTTTGGGTTTGGGTAGGCGAGTGGGTTAGGGTTAGGGTTAGGATTTGAGTTAGTGTTAGTGTTAGGGTTTGGGTTATTGTTAGGGTTAGGGTTAGGTTAGGGTTTGAGTTTGGGTTAGGGTTAGGGTTAGAGTTAGGGTTTGGGTTAGGGTTAGGGTTAAGGTTTAGGTTAGGGTTACTGTTAGTGTCAGGGTTTGGGTTAGATTTAGGTTTAGGGTTAGGGTTTGAGTTAGGTTTATGTTCAAGTTTAGTGTTCGGTTTTAGGGTTAGGGTTAGGGTCAGGTTTAGGGTTAAGGTTTGGGTTGGGTTGTGTTTAGGGATAGGGTTATGTTTATGGGTTCCGTTATGGTTAGGGTTCGGTTTAGGGTTAGGATTAGACTTAGGGTTAGTGTTTGGTTTTGGGATAGGATTAGAGTTTGGGTTAGGGTTAGGTTTAGGGTTAGGGTTTGGGTTAGGGTTAGGTTTAGGGTTAATGTTTGGGTTAGGGTTAGGGTTAAGGTTAGGGTTATGGTTAGGGTTAGTGTTTGGGTTAGGTTTAGGGTTAGGGTTAGGGTTAGGGTTAGGTTTTGTGTTAGGGTTAGGTTTAGCGTTAGGGTTTGGGTTAGGGTTAGGATTAGGGTTAGCGATAGGAATTGGGTTGAGGTTAGGGTTAGGGTTAGGTTTTGTGTTAGGGGTATGGTTAGGGGTAGGGTGTGGGTTAGGTTTAGGTTTAGGGTTAGGGTTTGTGTTACGGTTAGGCTTAGCGTTAATATTTGTGTTAGAGTTATTGTAAGGGTTAGGGATAGGGTTACGGTTATGGTTTGGTTAGGGTTAGGGTTAGGGTTAGGGTTAGGTTTTGGTTTAGGGTTAGGTTTTGGTTAGGGTTTGGGTTAGGGTTAGGTTTAGGGTTAATATTTGGGTTAGGGTTAGTGTTAGGGTTAGGGATAGGGTTAGGGTTAGGGTTACGGTTAGAGTTTCGGTAAGGGTTAGTAGAGGTAGGCGTTGTAGTAGAGGTCCTATATGTGCAGGGCCTGGGCAGGTCCAGCAGGACACAGCACCTTCTCCCCTCCACTGCCTCTTGGAGTTCCAGAATCTTAGTCCACAATTCTGTGACCTCAGCACTCCTGCCCACATCAGACACCAATGACAGGAGACTGACCAATAGCACTCAGCACAAACTTGCAAAGCTCTGCCTGTCTATCATATCTTCAGAGCAGGTGCTCCTCCTCTGGTCAAGTCATGCCAAGGTTGCTTCCCAGTCCTGCAGCTCTTGCCAGGATTGCACGTGTTTACATAAATAACCAACCTCATTCTTTCTAGAAATTACCATATTATTGATATTGGATTCTTAAGTACTATAAGCTACATTTGAATCAGAAAACTACTTTGGACATCGTTTTCTATGAGGGAAAATATTTTTCTTTTTCATTGTTGATGAATCCAATCTTTGCTCTTTAAAAAGTACAACTCAACTCTTGGGGGTGAGGCAGGAGGATTATCAGTTCAAGGCTACCCTGGGATTAGGGTATGGGTTATGGTTATTGTTAGGTTTAGGGTTAGGGTTAGAATTAGGGTTAGGGTTAGGTTTAGATTTAGGGTTACGATTAGGATTAGGGTTATGGTTTGGGTTAGGGTTGGGTTTAGGATTAGGGTTAGGTTTAGGGTTTGTATTAGAGTTAGGGTTAGGGTTAGGTTTAGGGTTAGGGTTAGGGTTAGGGTTAGGGTTTAGGTTAGGTTTAGGGTGAGTGTTTGCGATAAGGTTAGGATTTGGGTTAGGGATAGGGTTAGGATTAGTGTTAGGGTTACGGTTAGGGTTAGGATTAGCGTTTGGATTAGGGTTAGGGTTAGGGTGTGCGTTTGGTTTAGGGTTAGGTTTAGGATTAGGGTTAGGTTTAGGGATAGAATTATGGTTTGTGTTCTGGTTATGGTTAGGGTTTCGGTTAGGGTTAGGGTTAGGGTTTGGGTTTGGGTTAGGTTTAGGGTTAGGGTTAGGTTTAAGGTTAGGGTTTGTGTTAGGGTTAGTTTTATGGTTAGGGTTTGTGTTACGGTTAGGTTTAGGGTTAAAATTTGTGTTAGAGTTATTGTAAGGATTAGGGTTACGGTTACGGTTATGGTTTGGTTAGGGTTAGGGTAAGGGTTAGGTTTTGGTTTAGGGTTAGGTTTTGGTTAGGGTTTGGGTTAGGGTTAGATTTAGGGTTAATATTTGGGTTAGGGTTAGTGTTAGGGTTAGGGATAGGGTTAGGGTTAGAGTTACGGTTAGAGTTTGGGTTAGGGTTAGGGTTAGGGTTAGGGTTAGTAGAGGTAGGCGTTGTAGTAGAGGTCCTATAAGTGCAGGGCCTGGGCAGGTCCAGCAGGACACAGCACCTTCTCCCCTCCTCCTCCCATCTTCTCCTGGCTGCTTCTTTTTGTCAAACACTAGAACTTTGACCTAAAGTCAACTAAATCTCTCCAAACTGGTCACCCAAACACTAGAGCCTACCATCAAGAAACCTCTGTGTTTCAGCAACTCATCTGAGAGGGCTTTGTCACCTAGCAACACCCTAAACAATGATTTGCCAGGTCACTGCCTCTTGGAGTTCTAGAATTTTAGTCCAAGATTCTGTGACCTCAGCACTCCTGCCCACATCAGACACCAATGACAGGAGACTGACCAATAGCACTCAGCACAAACTTGCAAAGCTCTGCCTGTCTATCATAGCTTCAGAGCAGGTGCTCCTCCTCTGGTCAAGTCATGCCAAGGTTGCTTCCCAGTCCTGCAGCTCTTGCCAGGATTGCACGTGTTTACATAAATAACCAACCTCATTCTTTCTAGAAATTACCATATTATTGATATTGGATTCTTAAGTACTATAAGCTACATTTGAATCAGAAAACTACTTTGGACATCGTTTTCTATGAGGGAAAATATTTTCCTTTTTCATTGTTGATGAATCCAATCTTTGCTCTTAAAAAAGTACAACTCAACTCTTGGGGGTGAGGCAGGAGGATTATCAGTTCAAGGCTACCCTGGGATTAGGGTATGGGTTATGGTTATTGTTAGGTTTAGGGTTAGGGTTAGAATTAGGGTTAGGGTTAGGTTTAGATTTAGGGTTACGATTAGGATTAGGGTTATGGTTTGGGTTAGGGTTGGGGTTAGGATTAGGGTTAGGGTTAGGGTTTGTATTAGAGTTAGGGTTAGGGTTAGGGTTTGAGTTAGGGTTAGGGTTAGGTTTAGGGTTTCCCTTTGGGTTAGGGTGAGTCTTAGGGTTAGGGTTAGGGTTAGTTTTAGGATTAGGGTTTGGGTTTTCGTTACGGTTAGTGTTAGGGTTAGGGTTAGGGTTAGGGGTTAGGTTAGGTTTAGGGTGAGTGTTTGCGATAAGGTTAGGATTTGGGTTAGGGATAGGGTTAGGATTAGTGTTAGGGTTGGGGTTAGGGTTAGGATTAGCGTTTCGATTAGGGTTAGGGTGTGCGTTTGGTTTAGGGTTAGGTTTAGGATTAGGGCTAGGTTTAGGGATAGACTTATGGTTTGTGTTCTGGTTATGGTTAGGGTTTCGGTTAGGGTTAGGGTTAGGGTTAGGGTTTGGGTTTGGGTTAGGTTTAGGGTTAGGGTTAGTGTTAGGGTTTGGTTTGCGTTAGGATTAGGGTTAGGGTTAAGGTTAGGGTTAGGGTTAGGGATAGGGTTTGGGTTAGGCTTAGGGTTAGGGTTAGGGTTTGGGTTAGGTTTAGGGTTAGGGTTAGGGTTTGGGTTTGGTTTATGGTTAAGGTTAGAGATAGGGTTTGGGTTAGGGTTAGTGTTAGGGTTTGGGTTAGGGTTAGGGTTATGTTTAGGGTTAGGGTTTGTGTTAGGGTTAGAGTTAGGGTTAGGGTTATGGTCAGGGTTTGGGTTAGAGTTAGGGTTTCTATTAGGTTCATAGTTTGGGGGAAGGTTACGGTAAGGTTTTCGGTTTAGGTTGGGGTGTGGGTTAGGGTTAGGGTTAGGGTTTGAGTTAGCGTTAGGGTTAGCGTTTGGATTATTGTTAGGGTTAGGGTTAGGTTAGGGTTTGGGTTTGGGGTATGGTTAGGGTTAGAGTTAGGGTTTGGGTTAGGGTTAGGGTTAAGGTTTAGGTTAGGGTTACTGTTAGTGTCAGGGTTTTGGGTTAGGGTTAGGGTTAGGGTTAGGGTTAGGGTTTGGGTTAGGTTTATGTTCAGGTTTAGTGTTCGGTTTTAGGGTTAGGTTTAGGGTCAGGTTTAGGGTTAAGGTTTGGGTTGGGTTGTGTTTAGGGTTAGGGTTATGTTTATGGGTTCCGTTAGGGTTAGGGTTAGGTTTAGGGTTAGGGTTAGACTTCGGGTTAGTGTTTGGTTTTGGGATAGGGTAAGGGTTTGGGTTAGGGTTAGGTTTAGGGTTAGGGTTTGGGTTAGGGTTAGGTTTAGGGTTAATGTTTGGGTTAGGTTTAGGGTTAGGGTTAGGGTTAGGGTTAGGGTTAGTGTTAGTGTTTGGGATAGGGTTAGGGTTTGGGTTAGGGTTAGGGTTAGGTTTTGTGTTAGTGTTAGGTTTAGGGTTAGGGTTTGGGTTATGGTTAGGTTTAGGGTTAGGGTTTGGGTTAGGGTTAGGTTTAGGGTTAGGGTTTGTGTTACGGATAGGTTTAGGGTTAATATTTGTGTTAGAGTTATTGTAAGGGTTAGGGTTAGGGTTACGGTTAGGGTTAGTGTTTGGGTTAGGGTTAGGGTTAGGGTTAGGGTTAGGGTTAGGTTTTGTGTTAGGGTTAGGGTTAGGGTTAGGTTTTGGTTTAGGGTTAGGTTTTGGTTAGGGTTTGGGTTCGGGTTAGGTTTAGGGTTAATATTTGGGTTAGGGTTAGTGTTAGGGTTAAGGATAGGGTTAGGGTTAGGGTTACGGTTTGAGTTTGGGTTAGGGTTAGGTTTAGGGTTAGGGTTAGTAGAGGTAGGCGTTGTAGTAGAGGTCCTATATGTGCAGGGCCTGGGCAGGTCCAGCAGGACACAGCACCTTATCCCCTCCTCCTCCCATCTTCTCCTGGCTGCTTCTTTTTGTCAAACACTAGAACTTTGACCTAAAGTCAACTAAATCTCTCCAAACTGGTTACTCAAACACTAGAGCCTACCATCAAGAAACCTCTGTGTTTCAGCAACTCATCTGAGAGGGCTTTGTAAACTAGCAACACCCTAAACAATGCTTTGCCAGGTCAATGCCTCTTGGAGTTCCACAATCTTAGTCCAAGATTCTGTGACCTCAGCACTCCTGCCCACATCAGACACCAGTAACAGGAGACTGACCAATAGCACTCAGCACAAATTTGCAAAGCTCTACCTGTCTATCATAGCTTCAGAGCAGGTGCTCCTCCTCTGGTCAAGTCATGCCAAGGTTGCTTCCCAGTACTGCAGCTCTTGCCAGGATTGCACGTGTTTACTTAAATAACCAACCTCATTCTTTCTAGAAATTACCATATTATTGATATTGGATTCTTAAGTACTATAACCTACATTTCAATCAGAAAACTACTTTGGACATCGTTTTCTATGAGGGAAAATATTTTCCTTTTTCATTGTTGATGAATCCAATCTTTGCTCTAAAAAAGTACAACTCAACTCTTGGGGGTGAGGCAGGAGGATTATCAGTTCAAGGCTACTCTGGGATTAGGGTATGGGTTATGGTTATGGTTATGGTTATGGTTAGGGTTAGGGTTAGAATTAGGGTTAGGGTTAGGGTTAGGTTTAGTGTTAGGGTTAGGGTTAGTGTTTGGGTTAGGGTTAGGTTTAGTTTTAGTTTTAGGGTTACGATTAGGATTAGGGTTATGGTTTGGGTTAGGGTTGGGGTTAGGATTAGGGTTAGGGTTAGGGTTTGTATTAGAGTTAGGGTTAGGTTAGGGTTTGAGTTAGGGTTAGGTTTAGGGTTTCCGTTTGGGTTAGGGTGAGTGGTAGGGTTAGGGTTAGGGTTAGTGTTAGGATTAGGGTTTGGGTTTGGGTTAGGGTTGGTGTTAGGGTTAGGGTTAGGTTTTAGGTTAGGTTTAGGGTGAGTGTTTGCGATAAGGTTAGGATTTGGGTTAGGGATAGGGTTAGGATTAGTGTCAGGGTTAGGGTTAGGGTTAGTGTTAGGGTTAGCGTTTGGATTAGGGTTAGGGTTAGGGTGTTCGTTTGGTTTAGGGTTAGGTTTAGGGTTAGGGTTAGGTTTAGGGATAGAGTTATGGTTTGTGTTCTGGTTATGGTTAGGGTTTCGGTTAGGGTTAGGGTTATGGTTAGGGTTTGGGTTTGGGTTAGGGTTAGGGTTAGGGTTAGGGTTAGGGATAGTTTTAGGGTTTGGTTTGCGTTAGGATTAGGGTTAGGGTTAGGGTTAGGGTTAGGGATAGGGTTTGGGTTAGGGTTAGGGTTAGGGTTAGTGTTAGGGTTTGGGTTAGGGTTAGATTTAGGGTTAGGGTTTGGGTTTGGATTAGGGTTAGGGTTAGAGTTAGGGTTTGGATTAGGCTTAGGGTTAGTGTTAGTGTTTGGGTTAGGGTTAGGGTTAGGGTTACGATTAGGTTCATGTTTTGGGTGAAGGTTACAGTAAGGTTTTGGGTTTGGGTTGGGGTGTGGGTTAGGGTTAGGGTTAGGGTTTGAGTTAGCGTTAGGGTTAGGGTTTGGGTTATTGTTAGGGTTAGGGTTAGTTTAGGGTTTGGTTTTGGGTTAGGGTTAGGGTTAGAGTTAGGGTTTGGGTTAGGGTTAGGTTAAGGTTTAGGTTAGGGTTACTGTTAGTCTCAGGGTTTGGGTTAGGGTTAGGGTTAGGCTTAGGGTTTGGGTTAGGATTATGTTCAGGTTTAGTGTTCGGTTTTAGGGTTAGGATTAGGGTCAGGTTTAGGGTTAAGGTTTGGGTTGGGTTGTGTTTAGGGATAGGGTTATGTTTATGGGTTCCGTTAGGGTTAGGGTTAGGTTTAGGGTTAGGATTAGACTTAGGGTTAGTGTTTGGTTTTGGGATAGGGTTAGGGTTTGGGTTAGGGTTAGGTTTAGGGTTAGGGTTTGGGTTAGGGTTAGGTTTAGGGTTAATGTTTGGGTTACGGATAGGTTTAGGGTTAATATTTGTGTTAGAGTTATTGTAAGGGTTAGGGTTAGGGTTACGGTTAGGGTTAGTGTTTGGGTTAGGGTTAGGGTTAGGGTTAGGGTTAGGGTTAGGTTTTGTGTTAGGGTTAGGGTTAGGGTTAGGTTTTGGTTTAGGGTTAGGTTTTGGTTAGGGTTTGGGTTCGGGTTAGGTTTAGGGTTAATATTTGGGTTAGGGTTAGTGTTAGGGTTAAGGATAGGGTTAGGGTTAGGGTTACGGTTTGAGTTTGGGTTAGGGTTAGGTTTAGGGTTAGGGTTAGTAGAGGTAGGCGTTGTAGTAGAGGTCCTATATGTGCAGGGCCTGGGCAGGTCCAGCAGGACACAGCACCTTATCCCCTCCTCCTCCCATCTTCTCCTGGCTGCTTCTTTTTGTCAAACACTAGAACTTTGACCTAAAGTCAACTAAATCTCTCCAAACTGGTTACCCAAACACTAGAGCCTACCATCAAGAAACCTCTGTGTTTCAGCATCTCATCTGAGAGGGCTTTGTAAACTAGCAACACCCTAAACAATGCTTTGCCAGGTCAATGCCTCTTGGAGTTCCACAATCTTAGTCCAAGATTCTGTGACCTCAGCACTCCTGCCCACATCAGACACCAGTAACAGGAGACTGACCAATAGCACTCAGCACAAATTTGCAAAGCTCTACCTGTCTATCATAGCTTCAGAGCAGGTGCTCCTCCTCTGGTCAAGTCATGCCAAGGTTGCTTCCCAGTCCTGCAGCTCTTGCCAGGATTGCACGTGTTTACTTAAATAACCAACCTCATTCTTTCTAGAAATTACCATATTATTGATATTGGATTCTTAAGTACTATAAGCTACATTTGAATCAGAAAACTACTTTGGACATCGTTTTCTATGAGGGAAAATATTTTCCTTTTTCATTGTTGCTGAATCCAATCTTAGCTCTTAAAAAAGTACAACTCAACTCTTGGGGGTGAGGAAGGAGGATTATCAGTTCAAGGCTACCCTGGGATTAGGGTATGGGTTATGGTTATGGTTATGGTTAGGGTTAGGGTTAGAATTAGGGTTAGGGTTAGGGTTAGGTTTAGGGTTAGCGTTAGGGTTAGTGTTTGGGTTAGGGTTAGGTTTAGTTTTAGTTTTAGGGTTACGATTAGGATTAGGGTTATGGTTTGGGTTAGGGTTGGGGTTAGGATTAGGGTTAGGGTTAGGGTTTGTATTAGAGTTATGGTTAGGTTAGGGTTTGAGTTAGGGTTAGGTTTAGGGTTTCCGTTTGGGTTAGGGTGAGTGGTAGGGTTAGGGTTAGGGTTAGTGTTAGGATTAGGGTTTGGGTTTGGGTTAGGGTTGGTGTTAGGGTTAGGGTTAGGTTTTAGGTTAGGTTTAGGGTGAGTGTTTGCGATAAGGTTAGGATTTGGGTTAGGGATAGGGTTAGGATTAGTGTCAGGGTTAGGGTTAGGGTTAGTGTTAGGGTTAGCGTTTGGATTAGGGTTAGGGTTAGGGTGTTCGTTTGGTTTAGGGTTAGGTTTAGGGTTAGGGTTAGGTTTAGGGATAGAGTTATGGTTTGTGTTCTGGTTATGGTTAGGGTTTCGGTTAGGGTTAGGGTTATGGTTAGGGTTTGGGTTTGGGTTAGGGTTAGGGTTAGGGTTAGGGATAGTTTTAGGGTTTGGTTTGCGTTAGGATTAGGGTTAGGGTTAGGGTTAGGGTTAGGGATAGGGTTTGGGTTAGGGTTAGGGTTAGGGTTAGTGTTAGGGTTTGGGTTAGGGTTAGATTTAGGGTTAGGGTTTGGGTTTGGATTAGGGTTAGGGTTAGAGTTAGGGTTTGGATTAGGCTTAGGGTTAGTGTTAGTGTTTGGGTTAGGGTTAGGGTTAGGGTTACGATTAGGTTCATGTTTTGGGTGAAGGTTACAGTAAGGTTTTGGGTTTGGGTTGGGGTGTGGGTTAGGGTTAGGGTTAGGGTTTGAGTTAGCGTTAGGGTTAGGGTTTGGGTTATTGTTAGGGTTAGGGTTAGTTTAGGGTTTGGTTTTGGGTTAGGGTTAGGGTTAGAGTTAGGGTTTGGGTTAGGGTTAGGTTAAGGTTTAGGTTAGGGTTACTGTTAGTCTCAGGGTTTGGGTTAGGGTTAGGGTTAGGCTTAGGGTTTGGGTTAGGTTTATGTTCAGGTTTAGTGTTCGGTTTTAGGGTTAGGATTAGGGTCAGGTTTAGGGTTAATGTTTGGGTTGGGTTGTGTTTAGGGATAGGGTTATGTTTATGGGTTCCGTTAGGGTTAGGGTTAGGTTTAGGGTTAGGATTAGACTTAGGGTTAGTGTTTGGTTTTGGGATAGGGTTAGGGTTTGGGTTAGGGTTAGGTTTAGGGTTAGGGTTTGGGTTAGGGTTAGGTTTAGGGTTAATGTTTGGGTTAGGGTTAGGGTTAGGGTTAGGGTTAGGGTTAGTGTTTGGGTTAGGGTTAGGGTTAGTGTTAGGGTTAGGGTTAGGGTTAGGGTTAGTGTTTGGGTTAGGGTTAGGGTTAGGGTTACGGTTAGTGTATGGGTTAGGGTTAGGGTTAGGGTTAGGATTTGGGTTTAGGTTAGGGTTAGAGTTAGGGTTAGAGTTAGGTTTTGTGTTAGGGTTAGGTTTAGGTTTAGGGTTTGGGTTAGGGTTAGTTTAAGTGTTAGGGTTTGTGTTACGGTTAGGTTTAGGGTTTATATTTGTGTTAGATTTATAGTAAGGGTTAGGGTTAGGGTTACGGTTATGGTTTGGTTAGGGTTAGGGTTAGGGTTAGGTTTTGGTTTAGGGTTAGGTTTTGGTTAGGGTTTGGGTTAGGGTTAGGTTTAGTGTTAATATTTGGGTTAGGGTTAGTGTTAGGTTTAGGGATAGGGTTAGGGTTAGGGTTACGGTTAGAGTTTGGGTTAGGGTTAGGGTTAGGGTTAGGGTTAGTAGAGGTAGGCGTTGTAGTAGAGGTCCTATATGTGCAGGGCCTGGGCAGGTCCAGCAGGACACAGAACCTTCTCCCCTCCTCCTCCCTTCTTCTCCTGGCTGCTTCTTTTTGTCAAACACTAGAACTTTGACCTAAAGTCAACTAAATCTCTCCAAACTGTTCACCCAAACACTAGAGCCTACCATCAAGAAACCTCTGTGTTTCAGCAACTCATCTGAGAGGGCTTTGTCACCTAGCAACACCCTAAACAATGCTTTGCCAGGTCACTGACTCTTGGAGTTCCAGAATCTTAGTCCAAGATTCTGTGACCTCAGCACTCCTGCCCACATCAGACACCAATGACAGGAGACTGACCAATAGCACTCAGCACAAACTTGCAAAGCTCTGCCTGTCTATCATAGCTTCAGAGCAGGTGCTCCTCCTCTGGTCAAGTCATGCCAAGGTTGCTTCCCAGTCCTGCAGCTCTTGCCAGGATTGCACGTGTTTACTTAAATAACCAACCTCATTCTTTCTAGAAATTACCATATTATTGATATTGGATTCTTTAGTACTATAAGCTACATTTGAATCAGAAAACTACTTTGGACATCGTTTTCTATGAGGGAAAATATTTTCCTTTTTCATTGTTGATGAATCCAATCTTTGCTCTTAAAAAAGTACAACTCAACTCTTGGGGGTGAGGAAGGAGGATTATCAGTTCAAGGCTACCCTGGGATTAGGGTATGGGTTATGGTTATGGTTAGGGTTAGGGTTAGGGTTAGAATTAGTGTTAGGGTTAGGGTTAGGTTTAGGGTTAGCGTTAGGGTTAGTGTTTGGGTTAGGGTTAGGTTTAGTTTTAGGGTTACGATTAGGATTAGGGTTATGGTTTGGGTTAGGGTTGGGGTTAGGATTAGGGTTAGGGTTAGGGTTTGTATTAGAGTTAGGGTTAGGGTTAGGGATTGAGTTAGGGTTAGGGTTAGGTTTAGGGCTTCCGTTTGGGTTAGGGTGAGTGTTAGGGTTAGGGTTAGGGTTAGTGTTAGATTAGGGTTTGGGTTTGGGTTAGGGTTAGTGTTAGGGTTAGGGTTAGGGTTTAGGTTAGGTTTAGGGTGAGTGTTTGCGATTAGGTTAGGATTTGGCTTAGGGATAGGGTTAGGATTAGTGTTAGGGTTAGGGTTAGGGTTAGGATTAGCGATTGGATTAGGGTTAGGGTTAGGTTGTGCTTTTGGTTTAGGGTTAGGTTTAGGATTAGGGTTAGGTTTAGGGATAGAGTTAGGGTTTGTGTTCTGGTTATGGTTATGGTTTCTGTTAGGGTTAGGGTTAGGGTTAGGGTTTGGGTTTGGTTTAGGGTTAGGGTTAGGGTTATGGGTAGTGTTAGGTTTTGGTTTGCGTTAGGATTAGGGTTCGGGTTAGGGATACGGTTTGGGTTACGGTTGGGGTTGGGGTTTGGGTTAGGGTTAGGTTTAGGGTTAGGGTTTGCGTTTGGGTTAGGGTTAGGGTTAGAGTTAGGGTTTGGGTTAGGGTTAGGGTTAGCGTTAGGGTTTGGGTTAGGGTTAGGTTTATGTTTAGAGTTTGTGTTAGGGTTAGGTTTAGCGTTAATGTTTGGCTTAGGTTTGGGTTAGGGATAGGTTTAGGGTTAGGGTTAGGGTTAGGTTTTGAGTTAGGGTTAGGGTTAGGGTGAGGATTGTGTTTGGGTTTTGGTGAGGGTTAGGGTTAGCGTTAGGGTTAGTGGTTGGATTAGGGTTTGGGTTTGGGTTAGGGTTAGGGTTTGTGTTAGAGTTAGGTTTAGGGTTAGGGTTTGGGCTAGGCTTAGGTTTAGGGTTAGGGTTTGCGTTAGGGTTAGGTTTAGGGTTAATGTTTGGGTTAGCGTTAGGGTTAGGGTTAGGGTTAGGGTTAGGGTTAGGGTTAGGGTTAGGGTTTGGGTTAGGTTTAGAGTTAGGTTTAGTGTTAGGGTTTGGGTTAGGGTTAGGGTTAGTGTTAGGTTTAGAGTTAGGGTTAGGGTTAGGGTTAGGGGTAGAGGTAGGGTTTGCGTTTGTGTTAGGTTTACCTTTAGGTTTATGGTTAGGGTTAGGGATAGGGTTAGGGTTTGGTTTAGGGTTAGGTTTTGTGGTAGGGTTAGGGTTTGGGTTTGGGTTAGGGTTAGGGTTAGGGTTAGGGTTAGGGTTAGTGTCAGGGTTAAGGTTTGGGTTTGGTTTATTTTTAAGGTTAGGTTTTGGGATAGAGTTATGGTTTAGGGAAGGGTTAGTGTTAGGTTTTCGATTAGGGTTAGGGTGAGAAATAGGGTTAGTGTTTGAGTTTGGTTTAGGATTTGGGTTGGGGTTAGGGTTAGTGTAAGGGTTAGGATTTGGTTTGGTTAACGTTAGGGTTTGGTTTGGCGTTAGGGTTTGGATTAGGGTTAGGGTTAGGGTTAGGTTAACAGTTAGGGTTTGGGTTAGGGTTAGGGTTAGGGTTAGGTTTAGGGTTTGGATTTTGGTTAAGGTTAAGGTTAGGGTTAGGGTTTGTGTTAGGGTTAGGATTAGGGTTAGGGTTTGGGTTTGGGTTAGGTTTATTGTTAGGGTTTGGTTTAGGGTTAGCTTTAGGTTTAATGTTTGGGTTAGGGTTAGGGTTAGGGTTAGAGTTAGGGTTTGGGTTAGTGTTAGGTTTAGGGTTAGGGTTAGGGTTAGGGTTAGTGTTACGGTTAGAGTTTGTTTTAGGGTTAGGTTTAGGGTTATGGATTGAGTTTCTGTTTGGGTTAGGGTTAGGGTTTGTGTTAGGGTTAGGTTTAGGGTTAGGGTTTGTTCTAGGGTTAAGTTAAGGGTTAGGGTTTGGATTAGGGTTAGGGTTAAGTTTAGGGTTAATGTTTGGGTTATGGTTAGGGTTAGGGTTTGGTTTAGGGTTAGGGTTAGGGTTAGGGTTTGAGTTAGCCTTAGGTTTAGGGTTAATGTTTGGGTTAGGGTTAGGGTTAGGGTTAGGGTTAGGGTTAGGGTTAGTGTTTGGGTTAGGGTTAGGGTTAGGATTAGGTTTTGTGTTAGAGTTAGGTTTAGGGTTAGGGTTTGGGTTATGGTTAGGTTTAGGGTTAGGGTTAAGTTTAGGGTTAGGGTTTGTGTTACGGTTAGGTTTAGGGTTAATATTTGTTTTAGAGTTATTGTAAGGGTTAGGGTTAGGGTTACGGTTATGGTTTGGTTAAGGTTAGGGTTAGGATTAGGTTTTGGTTTAGGGTTAGGTTTTGGTTAGGGTTTTGGTTAGGGTTAGGTTTAGGGTTAATATTTGGGTTGGGTTAGTGTTAGGGTTAGGGTTACGGTTAGATTTTGGGTTAGGGTTAGGGTTAGGGTTAGGGATAGGGTTTGGGTTAGGGTTAGGGTTAGGGTTAGTGTTAGGGTTTGGGTTAGGGTTAGATTTAGGGTTAGGGTTTGGATTTGGATTAGGGTTAGGGTTAGAGTTAGGGTTTGGATTAGGCTTAGGGTTAGTGTTAGTGTTTGGGTTAGGGTTAGGGTTAGGGTTACGATTAGGTTCATGTTTTGGGTGAAGGTTACAGTAAGGTTTTGGGTTTGGGTTGGGGTGTGGGTTAGGGTTAGGGTTAGGGTTTGAGTTAGCGTTAGGGTTAGGGTTTGGGTTATTGTTAGGGTTAGGGTTAGTTTAGGGTTTGGTTTTGGGTTAGGGTTAGGGTTAGAGTTAGGGTTTGGGTTAGGGTTAGGTTAAGGTTTAGGTTAGGGTTACTGTTAGTCTCAGGGTTTGGGTTAGGGTTAGGGTTAGGCTTAGGGTTTGGGTTAGGTTTATGTTCAGGTTTAGTGTTCGGTTTTAGGGTTAGGATTAGGGTCAGGTTTAGGGTTAAGGTTTGGGTTGGGTTGTGTTTAGGGATAGGGTTATGTTTATGGGTTCCGTTAGGGTTAGGGTTAGGTTTAGGGTTAGGATTAGACTTAGGGTTAGTGTTTGGTTTTGGGATAGGGTTAGGGTTTGGGTTAGGGTTAGGTTTAGGGTTAGGGTTTGGGTTAGGGTTAGGTTTAGGGTTAATGTTTGGGTTAGGGTTAGGGTTAGGGTTAGGGTTAGGGTTAGGGTTAGTGTTTGGGTTAGGGTTAGGGTTAGTGTTAGGGTTAGGGTTAGGGTTAGGGTTAGTGTTTGGGTTAGGGTTAGGGTTAGGGTTACGGTTAGTGTATGGGTTAGGGTTAGGGTTAGGGTTAGGATTTGGGTTTAGGTTAGGGTTAGAGTTAGGGTTAGAGTTAGGTTTTGTGTTAGGGTTAGGTTTAGGTTTAGGGTTTGGGTTAGGGTTAGTTTAAGTGTTAGGGTTTGTGTTACGGTTAGGTTTAGGGTTTATATTTGTGTTAGATTTATAGTAAGGGTTAGGGTTAGGGTTACGGTTATGGTTTGGTTAGGGTTAGGGTTAGGGTTAGGTTTTGGTTTAGGGTTAGGTTTTGGTTAGGGTTTGGGTTAGGGTTAGGTTTAGGGTTAATATTTGGGTTAGGGTTAGTGTTAGGTTTAGGGATAGGGTTAGGGTTAGGGTTACGGTTAGAGTTTGGGTTAGGGTTAGGGTTAGGGTTAGTAGAGGTAGGCGTTGTAGTAGAGGTCCTATATGTGCAGGGCCTGGGCAGGTCCAGCAGGACACAGAACCTTCTCCCCTCCTCCTCCCTTCTTCTCCTGGCTGCTTCTTTTTGTCAAACACTAGAACTTTGACCTAAAGTCAACTAAATCTCTCCAAACTGGTCACCCAAACACTAGAGCCTACCATCAAGAAACCTCTGTGTTTCAGCAACTCATCTGAGAGGGCTTTGTCACCTAGCAACACCCTAAACAATGCTGTGCCAGGTCACTGCCTCTTGGAGTTCCAGAATCTTAGTCCAAGATTCTGTGACCTCAGCACTCCTGCCCACATCAGACACCAATGACAGGAGACTGACCAATAGCACTCAGCACAAACTTGCAAAGCTCTGCCTGTCTATCATAGCTTCAGAGCAGGTGCTCCTCCTCTGGTCAAGTCATGCCAAGGTTGCTTCCCAGTCCTGCAGCTCTTGCCAGGATTGCACGTGTTTACTTAAATAACCAACCTCATTCTTTCTAGAAATTACCATATTATTGATATTGGATTCTTAAGTACTATAAGCTACATTTGAATCAGAAAACTACTTTGGACATCGTTTTCTATGAGGGAAAATATTTTCCTTTTTCATTGTTGATGAATCCAATCTTTGCTCTTAAAAAAGTACAACTCAACTCTTGGGGGTGAGGAAGGAGGATTATCAGTTCAAGGCTACCCTGGGATTAGGGTATGGGTTATGGTTATGGTTATGGTTAGGGTTAGGGTTAGAATTAGGGTTAGGGTTAGGTTTAGGGTTAGGGTTAGGGTTAGTGTTTGGGTTAGGGTTAGGTTTAGTTTTAGGGTTACGATTAGGATTATGGTTATGGTTTGGGTTAGGGTTGGGGTTAGGAATAGGGTTAGGGTTAGGGTTTGTATTAGAGTTAGGGTTAGGGTTAGAGTTTGAGTTAGGTTTAGGGTTAGGTTGAGGGTTTCCGTTTGGGTTAGGGTGAGTGTTAGGGTTAGGGTTAGGGTTAGTGTTAGGATAAGGGTTTGGGTTTGGGTTAGGGTTAGTGTTAGGGTTAGGGTTAGGGTTTAGGTTAGGTTTAGGGTGAGTGTTTGCGAAAAGGTTTGGATTTGGATTAGGGATAGGATTAGGATTAGTGTTAGGGTTAGGGTTAGAGTTAGGATTAGCGTTTGGATTAGCGTTAGGTTTAGGGTGTGCGTTTGGTTTAGGGTTAGGTTTGGGATTAGGGTTAGGTTTAGGGATAGAGTTATGGTTTGTGTTCTGGTTATGGTTAGGGTTTCGGTTAGGGTTAGGGTTAGGGTTAGGGTTTGGGTTACGGATAGGGTTATGGTTAGGGTTAGGGTTAGGATTAGGTTAGGGTTTGGGTTTGGGTTAGGGTTAGGGTTAGAGTTAGGGTTTGGGTTAGGGTTAGGTTAAGGTTTAGTTTAGGGTTACTGTTAGTGTCAGGGTTTGGGTTAGGGTTAGGGTTAGGGTTTAGGTTAGGTTTATGTTCAGGTTTAGTGTTCGGTTTTAGGGTTAGGGTTAGGGTCAGGTTTATTGTTAAGGTTTGGGTTGGGTTGTGTTTAGGGATAGGCTTATGTTTATGGGTTCCGTTAGGGTTAGGGTTAGGTTTATGGTTGGGATTAGGCTTAGGGTTAGGGATAGGGTTATGGTTGGTGTTAGGGTTAGGTTTAGGGTTAGGGTTTGGGTTAGGGTTAGGTTTAGGGTTAATGTTTGGGATAGGGTTAGGGTTAGGGTTAGGTTTAGTGTTTGGGTTAGGGTTAGGTTTAGGGTTAGGGTTAGGGTTAGGGTTACGGTTAGGGTATGGGTTAGGGTAGGGTTAGGGTTAGGATTTGGGTTTAGATTAGGGTTAGGGTTAGGGGTAGGGTTAGGTTTTGTGTTACGGTTAGGTTTAGGGTTAGGGTTTCGTTTAGGGTTAGGTTTAAGGTTAGGGTTTGTGTTACGGTTAGGTTTAGGGTTAATATTTGTGTTAGAGTTATTGTAAGGGTTAGGGTTAGGGTTACGGTTATGGTTTGGTTAGGGTTAGAGTTAGGTTTTGGTTTAGGGTTAGGTTTTGGTTAGGGTTTTTGTTAGGGTTAGGTTTAGGGTTAGTATTTGGGTTAGGGTTAGTGTTAGGGTTAGGGATAGGGTTAGGTTTAGGGTTACGGTGAGAGTTTGGGTTAGGGTTAGGGTTAGGGTTAATGTTAGTGTTAGGGTTAGGGTTTGGGTTTGGGTTAGGGTTAGGGTTAGGGTTTGGGTTTGTGTTAGTTTTAGGTTTAGGTTTAGGGTTTGGGTTTGGGTTAGGTTTAGGGTTAGGGTTTGGGTTAGGGTTAGGGTTAGGTATAGGGTTAATGATTGGGTTAGGGTTAGGGTTAGGGTTAGGGTTTGGGTTAGGGTAAGGGTTAGGGTTAGGTTTAGGGTTTGGGTTAGGGTTAGGTTTAGGTTTAGAGTTTGGGTTAGGGTTAGGTTTAGGGTTAATGTTTGGCTTAGGTTTGGGTTAGGGATAGGGTTAGGGGTAGGGTTAGGGTTAGGGTTTGGGTTAGGGTTAGGGTTAGGTTGAGGATTGCGTTTGGGTTTTGGTGAGGGTTAGGGTTAGCGTTAGGGTTAGTGTTTGGATTAGGGTTTGGGTTTGGGTTAGGGTTAGGGTTTGTTTTAGGGTTAGGTTTAGGGTTAGGGTTTGTTTTAGGGTTAGGTTTAGGGTTAGGGTTTGCGTTAGGGTTAGGTTTAGGGTTAATGTTTGGGTTACGGTTAGGGTTAGGTTTAGGGTTAGGGTTAGGGTTTGGGTTAGGGTTAGAGTTAGGTTTAGGGTTAGGGTTAGGGTTAGGGTTAGGGTTAGGGTTAGGGTTAGGGTTAGGGTTAGGGTTTGAGTTAGCGTTAGGGTTAGGGTTTGGGTTATTGTTAGGGTTAGGGTTAGTTTAGGGTTTGGTTTTGGGTTAGGGTTAGGGTTAGAGTTAGGGTTTGGGTTAGGGTTAGGTTAAGGTTTAGGTTAGGGTTACTGTTAGTCTCAGGGTTTGGGTTAGGGTTAGGGTTAGGCTTAGGGTTTGGGTTAGGATTATGTTCAGGTTTAGTGTTCGGTTTTAGGGTTAGGATTAGGGTCAGGTTTAGGGTTAAGGTTTGGGTTGGGTTGTGTTTAGGGATAGGGTTATGTTTATGGGTTCCGTTAGGGTTAGGGTTAGGTTTAGGGTTAGGATTAGACTTGGGGTTAGTGTTTGGTTTTGGGATAGGGTTAGGGTTTGGGTTAGGGTTAGGTTTAGGGTTAGGGTTTGGGTTAGGGTTAGGTTTAGGGTTAATGTTTGGGTTACGGATAGGTTTAGGGTTAATATTTGTGTTAGAGTTATTGTAAGGGTTAGGGTTAGGGTTACGGTTAGGGTTAGTGTTTGGGTTAGGGTTAGGGTTAGGGTTAGGGTTAGGGTTAGGTTTTGTGTTAGGGTTAGGGTTAGGGTTAGGTTTTGGTTTAGGGTTAGGTTTTGGTTAGGGTTTGGGTTCGGGTTAGGTTTAGGGTTAATATTTGGGTTAGGGTTAGTGTTAGGGTTAAGGATAGGGTTAGGGTTAGGGTTACGGTTTGAGTTTGGGTTAGGGTTAGGTTTAGGGTTAGGGTTAGTAGAGGTAGGCGTTGTAGTAGAGGTCCTATATGTGCAGGGCCTGGGCAGGTCCAGCAGGACACAGCACCTTATCCCCTCCTCCTCCCATCTTCTCCTGGCTGCTTCTTTTTGTCAAACACTAGAACTTTGACCTAAAGTCAACTAAATCTCTCCAAACTGGTTACCCAAACACTAGAGCCTACCATCAAGAAACCTCTGTGTTTCAGCATCTCATCTGAGAGGGCTTTGTAAACTAGCAACACCCTAAACAATGCTTTGCCAGGTCAATGCCTCTTGGAGTTCCACAATCTTAGTCCAAGATTCTGTGACCTCAGCACTCCTGCCCACATCAGACACCAGTAACAGGAGACTGACCAATAGCACTCAGCACAAATTTGCAAAGCTCTACCTGTCTATCATAGCTTCAGAGCAGGTGCTCCTCCTCTGGTCAAGTCATGCCAAGGTTGCTTCCCAGTACTGCAGCTCTTGCCAGGATTGCACGTGTTTACTTAAATAACCAACCTCATTCTTTCTAGAAATTACCATATTATTGATATTGGATTCTTAAGTACTATAACCTACATTTCAATCAGAAAACTACTTTGGACATCGTTTTCTATGAGGGAAAATATTTTCCTTTTTCATTGTTGATGAATCCAATCTTTGCTCTAAAAAAGTACAACTCAACTCTTGGGGGTGAGGCAGGAGGATTATCAGTTCAAGGCTACTCTGGGATTAGGGTATGGGTTATGGTTATGGTTATGGTTATGGTTAGGGTTAGGGTTAGAATTAGGGTTAGGGTTTGGGTTAGGTTTAGTGTTAGGGTTAGGGTTAGTGTTTGGGTTAGGGTTAGGTTTAGTTTTAGTTTTAGGGTTACGATTAGGATTAGGGTTATGGTTTGGGTTAGGGTTGGGGTTAGGATTAGGGTTAGGGTTAGGGTTTGTATTAGAGTTATGGTTAGGTTAGGGTTTGAGTTAGGGTTAGGTTTAGGGTTTCCGTTTGGGTTAGGGTGAGTGGTAGGGTTAGGGTTAGGGTTAGTGTTAGGATTAGGGTTTGGGTTTGGGTTAGGGTTGGTGTTAGGGTTAGGGTTAGGTTTTAGGTTAGGTTTAGGGTGAGTGTTTGCGATAAGGTTAGGATTTGGGTTAGGGATAGGGTTAGGATTAGTGTCAGGGTTAGGGTTAGGGTTAGTGTTAGGGTTAGCGTTTGGATTAGGGTTAGGGTTAGGGTGTTCGTTTGGTTTAGGGTTAGGTTTAGGGTTAGGGTTAGGTTTAGGGATAGAGTTATGGTTTGTGTTCTGGTTATGGTTAGGGTTTCGGTTAGGGTTAGGGTTATGGTTAGGGTTTGGGTTTGGGTTAGGGTTAGGGTTAGGGTTAGGGATAGTTTTAGGGTTTGGTTTGCGTTAGGATTAGGGTTAGGGTTAGGGTTAGGGTTAGGGATAGGGTTTGGGTTAGGGTTAGGGTTAGGGTTAGTGTTAGGGTTTGGGTTAGGGTTAGATTTAGGGTTAGGGTTTGGGTTTGGATTAGGGTTAGGCTTAGAGTTAGGGTTTGGTTTAGGCTTAGGGTTAGTGTTAGTGTTTGGGTTAGGGTTAGGGTTAGGGTTACGCCTAGGTTCATGTTTTGGGTGAAGGTTACAGTAAGGTTTTGGGTTTGGGTTGGGGTGTGGGTTAGGGTTAGGGTTAGGGTTTGAGTTAGCGTTAGGGTTAGGGTTTGGGTTATTGTTAGGGTTAGGGTTAGTTTAGGGTTTGGTTTTGGGTTAGGGTTAGGGTTAGAGTTAGGGTTTGGGTTAGGGTTAGGTTAAGGTTTAGGTTAGGGTTACTGTTAGTCTCAGGGTTTGGGTTAGGGTTAGGGTTAGGCTTAGGGTTTGGGTTAGGTTTATGTTCAGGTTTAGTGTTCGGTTTTAGGGTTAGGATTAGGGTCAGGTTTAGGGTTAAGGTTTGGGTTGGGTTGTGTTTAGGGATAGGGTTATGTTTATGGGTTCCGTTAGGGTTAGGGTTAGGTTTAGGGTTAGGATTAGACTTAGGGTTAGTGTTTGGTTTTGGGATAGGGTTAGGGTTTGGGTTAGGGTTAGGTTTAGGGTTAGGGTTTGGGTTAGGGTTAGGTTTAGGGTTAATGTTTGGGTTAGGGTTAGGGTTAGGGTTAGGGTTAGGGTTAGGGTTAGTGTTTGGGTTAGGGTTAGGGTTAGTGTTAGGGTTAGGGTTAGGGTTAGGGTTAGTGTTTGGGTTAGGGTTAGGGTTAGGGTTACGGTTAGTGTATGGGTTAGGGTTAGGGTTAGGGTTAGGATTTGGGTTTAGGTTAGGGTTAGAGTTAGGGTTAGAGTTAGGTTTTGTGTTAGGGTTAGGTTTAGGTTTAGGGTTTGGGTTAGGGTTAGTTTAAGTGTTAGGGCTTGTGTTATGGTTAGGTTTAGGGTTTATATTTGTGTTAGATTTATAGTAAGGGTTAGGGTTAGGGTTACGGTTATGGTTTGGTTAGGGTTAGGGTTAGGGTTAGGTTTTGGTTTAGGGTTAGGTTTTGGTTAGGGTTTGGGTTAGGGTTAGGTTTAGTGTTAATATTTGGGTTAGGGTTAGTGTTAGGTTTAGGGATAGGGTTAGGGTTAGGGTTACGGTTAGAGTTTGGGTTAGGGTTAGGGTTAGGGTTAGGGTTAGTAGAGGTAGGCGTTGTAGTAGAGGTCCTATATGTGCAGGGCCTGGGCAGGTCCAGCAGGACACAGAACCTTCTCCCCTCCTCCTCCCTTCTTCTCCTGGCTGCTTCTTTTTGTCAAACACTAGAACTTTGACCTAAAGTCAACTAAATCTCTCCAAACTGTTCACCCAAACACTAGAGCCTACCATCAAGAAACCTCTGTGTTTCAGCAACTCATCTGAGAGGGCTTTGTCACCTAGCAACACCCTAAACAATGCTTTGCCAGGTCACTGACTCTTGGAGTTCCAGAATCTTAGTCCAAGATTCTGTGACCTCAGCACTCCTGCCCACATCAGACACCAATGACAGGAGACTGACCAATAGCACTCAGCACAAACTTGCAAAGCTCTGCCTGTCTATCATAGCTTCAGAGCAGGTGCTCCTCCTCTGGTCAAGTCATGCCAAGGTTGCTTCCCAGTCCTGCAGCTCTTGCCAGGATTGCACGTGTTTACTTAAATAACCAACCTCATTCTTTCTAGAAATTACCATATTATTGATATTGGATTCTTAAGTACTATAAGCTACATTTGAATCAGAAAACTACTTTGGACATCGTTTTCTATGAGGGAAAATATTTTCCTTTTTCATTGTTGATGAATCCAATCTTTGCTCTTAAAAAAGTACAACTCAACTCTTGGGGGTGAGGAAGGAGGATTATCAGTTCAAGGCTACCCTGGGATTAGGGTATGGGTTATGGTTATGGTTAGGGTTAGGGTTAGGGTTAGAATTAGTGTTAGGGTTAGGGTTAGGTTTAGGGTTAGCGTTAGGGTTAGTGTTTGGGTTAGGGTTAGGTTTAGTTTTAGGGTTACGATTAGGATTAGGGTTATGGATTGGGTTAGGGTTGGGGTTAGGATTAGGGGTAGGGTTAGGGTTTGTATTAGAGTTGGGGTTAGGGTTAGGGTTTGAGTTAGGGTTAGGCTTAGGTTTAGGGTTTCCGTTTGGGTTAGGGTGAGTGTTAGGGTTAGGGTTAGGGTTAGTGTTAGATTAGGGTTTGGGTTTGGGTTAGGGTTAGTGTTAGGGTTAGGGTTAGGGTTTAGGTTAGGTTTAGGGTGAGTGTATGCGATTAGGTTAGGATTTGGCATAGGGATAGGGTTAGGATTAGTGTTAAGGTTAGGGTTAGGGTTAGGATTAGCGATTGGATTAGGGTTAGGGTTAGGTTGTGCTTTTGGTTTAGGGTTAGGTTTAGGATTAGGGTTAGGTTTAGGGAAAGAGTAAGGGTTTGTGTTCTGGTTATGGTTATGGTTTCTGTTAGGGTTAGGGTTAGGGTTAGGGTTTGGGTTTGGTTTAGGGTTAGGGTTAGGGTTATGGGTAGTGTTAGGTTTTGGTTTGCGTTAGGATTAGGGTTCGGGTTAGGGATACGGTTTGGGTTACGGTTGGGGTTGGGGTTTGGGTTAGGGTTAGGTTTAGGGTTAGGGTTTGCGTTTGGGTTAGGGTTAGGGTTAGAGTTAGGGTTTGGGTTAGGGTTAGGGTTAGCGTTAGGGTTTGGGTTAGGGTTAGGTTTAGGTTTAGAGTTTGTGTTAGGGTTAGGTTTAGCGTTAATGTTTGGGTTAGGTTTGGGTTAGGGATAGGTTTAGGGTTAGGGTTAGGGTTAGGTTTTGAGTTAGGGTTAGGGTTAGGGTGAGGATTGTGTTTGGGTTTTGGTGAGGGTTAGGGTTAGCGTTAGGGTTAGTGGTTGGATTAGGGTTTGGGTTTGGGTTAGGGTTAGGGTTTGTGTTAGAGTTAGGTTTAGGGTTAGGGTTTGGGCTAGGCTTAGGTTTAGGGTTAGGGTTTGCGTTAGGGTTAGGTTTAGGGTTAATGTTTGGGTTAGCGTTAGGGTTAGGGTTAGGGTTAGGGTTAGGGTTAGGGTTAGGGTTAGGGTTTGGGTTAGGTTTAGAGTTAGGTTTAGTGTTAGGGTTTGGGTTAGGGTTAGGGTTAGTGTTAGGTTTAGAGTTAGGGTTAGGGTTAGGGTTAGGGGTAGAGGTAGGGTTTGCGTTTGTGTTAGGTTTACCTTTAGGTTTATGGTTAGGGTTAGGGATAGGGTTAGGGTTTGGTTTAGGGTTAGGTTTTGTGGTAGGGTTAGGGTTTGGGTTTGGGTTAGGGTTAGGGTTAGGGTTAGGGTTAGGGTTAGGGTTAGTGTCAGGGTTAAGGTTTGGGTTTGGTTTATTTTTAAGGTTAGGTTTTGGGATAGAGTTATGGTTTAGGGAAGGGTTAGTGTTAGGTTTTCGATTAGGGTTAGGGTGAGAAATAGGGTTAGTGTTTGAGTTTGGTTTAGGATTTGGGTTGGGGTTAGGGTTAGTGTAAGGGTTAGGATTTGGTTTGGTTAACGTTAGGGTTTGGTTTGGCGTTAGGGTTTGGATTAGGGTTAGGGTTAGGGTTAGGTTAACAGTTAGGGTTTGGGTTAGGGTTAGGGTTAGGGTTAGGGTTAGGGTTTGGATTTTGGTTAAGGTTAAGGTTAGGGTTAGGGTTTGTGTTAGGGTTAGGATTAGGGTTAGGGTTTGGGTTTGGGTTAGGTTTATTGTTAGGGTTTGGTTTAGGGTTAGCTTTAGGTTTAATGTTTGGGTTAGGGTTAGGGTTAGGGTTAGAGTTAGGGTTTGGGTTAGTGTTAGGTTTAGGGTTAGGGTTAGGGTTAGGGTTAGTGTTACGGTTAGAGTTTGTTTTAGGGTTAGGTTTAGGGTTATGGATTGAGTTTCTGTTTGGGTTAGGGTTAGGGTTTGTGTTAGGGTTAGGTTTAGGGTTAGGGTTTGTTCTAGGGTTAAGTTAAGGGTTAGGGTTTGGGTTAGGGTTAGGGTTAAGTTTAGGGTTAATGTTTGGGTTATGGTTAGGGTTAGGGTTTGGTTTAGGGTTAGGGTTAGGGTTAGGGTTTGAGTTAGCCTTAGGTTTAGGGTTAATGTTTGGGTTAGGGTTAGGGTTAGGGTTAGGGTTAGGGTTAGGGTTAGTGTTTGGGTTAGGGTTAGGGTTAGGATTAGGTTTTGTGTTAGAGTTAGGTTTAGGGTTAGGGTTTGGGTTATGGTTAGGTTTAGGGTTAGGGTTTGGGTTAGGGTTAAGTTTAGGGTTAGGGTTTGTGTTACGGTTAGGTTTAGGGTTAATATTTGTTTTAGAGTTATTGTAAGGGTTAGGGTTAGGGTTACGGTTATGGTTTGGTTAAGGTTAGGGTTAGGATTAGGTTTTGGTTTAGGGTTAGGTTTTGGTTAGGGTTTTGGTTAGGGTTAGGTTTAGGGTTAATATTTGGGTTGGGTTAGTGTTAGGGTTAGGGTTACGGTTAGATTTTGGGTTAGGGTTAGGGTTAGGGTTAGGGATAGGGTTTGGGTTAGGGTTAGGGTTAGGGTTAGTGTTAGGGTTTGGGTTAGGGTTAGATTTAGGGTTAGGGTTTGGATTTGGATTAGGGTTAGGGTTAGAGTTAGGGTTTGGATTAGGCTTAGGGTTAGTGTTAGTGTTTGGGTTAGGGTTAGGGTTAGGGTTACGATTAGGTTCATGTTTTGGGTGAAGGTTACAGTAAGGTTTTGGGTTTGGGTTGGGGTGTGGGTTAGGGTTAGGGTTAGGGTTTGAGTTAGCGTTAGGGTTAGGGTTTGGGTTATTGTTAGGGTTAGGGTTAGTTTAGGGTTTGGTTTTGGGTTAGGGTTAGGGTTAGAGTTAGGGTTTGGGTTAGGGTTAGGTTAAGGTTTAGGTTAGGGTTACTGTTAGTCTCAGGGTTTGGGTTAGGGTTAGGGTTAGGCTTAGGGTTTGGGTTAGGTTTATGTTCAGGTTTAGTGTTCGGTTTTAGGGTTAGGATTAGGGTCAGGTTTAGGGTTAAGGTTTGGGTTGGGTTGTGTTTAGGGATAGGGTTATGTTTATGGGTTCCGTTAGGGTTAGGGTTAGGTTTAGGGTTAGGATTAGACTTAGGGTTAGTGTTTGGTTTTGGGATAGGGTTAGGGTTTGGGTTAGGGTTAGGTTTAGGGTTAGGGTTTGGGTTAGGGTTAGGTTTAGGGTTAATGTTTGGGTTAGGGTTAGGGTTAGGGTTAGGGTTAGGGTTAGGGTTAGGGTTAGTGTTTGGGTTAGGGTTAGGGTTAGTGTTAGGGTTAGGGTTAGGGTTAGGGTTAGTGTTTGGGTTAGGGTTAGGGTTAGGGTTACGGGTAGTGTATGGGTTAGGGTTAGGGTTAGGGTTAGGATTTGGGTTTAGGTTAGGGTTAGAGTTAGGGTTAGAGTTAGGTTTTGTGTTAGGGTTAGGTTTAGGTTTAGGGTTTGGGTTAGGGTTAGTTTAAGTGTTAGGGTTTGTGTTACGGTTAGGTTTAGGGTTTATATTTGTGTTAGATTTATAGTAAGGGTTAGGGTTAGGGTTACGGTTATGGTTTGGTTAGGGTTAGGGTTAGGGTTAGGTTTTGGTTTAGGGTTAGGTTTTGGTTAGGGTTTGGGTTAGGGTTAGGTTTAGGGTTAATATTTGGGTTAGGGTTAGTGTTAGGTTTAGGGATAGGGTTAGGGTTAGGGTTACGGTTAGAGTTTGGGTTAGGGTTAGGGTTAGGGTTAGTAGAGGTAGGCGTTGTAGTAGAGGTCCTATATGTGCAGGGCCTGGGCAGGTCCAGCAGGACACAGAACCTTCTCCCCTCCTCCTCCCTTCTTCTCCTGGCTGCTTCTTTTTGTCAAACACTAGAACTTTGACCTAAAGTCAACTAAATCTCTCCAAACTGGTCACCCAAACACTAGAGCCTACCATCAA